>OX463319.1:12651218-13251218 GCA_949820665.1 Scrobipalpa costella | reverse complement strand
TTCAACAAACCACGTCAGTAATCTACATAGTATAATGGAGACCGTCCCAAAACCTGAAAGGGGTAGTCAACGAAACTGATGAACTTTTACAAAGAAATTTACTAAGGAAACAAAAAAATGGCTTTTCCCAACAAATTGTGTAATTGAAGTGGTAATTTTATGTGGGGAAATGGGAAAGACATTTTTGTTTTCGTCTTTTGAAATATAAAGGTAAGATAAAGATAAAAATACTTCACTGTTCATAAGAAATATTCATACAACACAACAGATAACTAAAAACTAATACAACATAGGCGGCCTTATTGCTACGGTGGGAACTTCTTTGGGCAACCTTTGGGTGAAATAAAAAGCAGTTTTTAATGTGTTCAGTTTTGTTGTGTTTTAACTAAAAATATAGACTACGGGGATTAGTGCATAAATTACCGTCAAAGAAAACACAATTGATCTAGATTAGAAAGTATTCGATTGTTATTTTGTCGTTTCCTTCAAGAATTTTTTAATTGTTTAGTTTCATTGACTGAGCAGTGAGCAATCATAAGTTGTCCATTACACCCTGTACAAAAAGTGGTGTAAAATGACCTGCATAATGTTTGCCATCAAACTTGTAATTTAGTAATATTGGTATTTGTACTAAGAAACAATCTAGTTAAATCAAAAGTAATAGAACACTATATCTAACCCGAACTAACACGAAGCCTACTAAATTCGGCCGCGGAAACTTCTAACTTAAGCTTATTGTATTAAAGTAGGCGTTTTGAAAGTTTCTGACTTTCTTAGTAGTTAGGTTTAATAACTAAAATGTAATGTTTTCAAGCTGATTGAAATACATACATATAATAAGGCCTTTATCCCTAATGGGGTAGGCAGAGCGCAAACGGCCTAAACAAAGGTCATTCCGCTACGTCTGACAAAGTTTTGAAGTTTATTTAGGATAGATTTGTAGGTATATTGCTGTAGTGACAGGTTGTCAGCCTATCGCCTAAATTGCAATATACTGAAACCCTCGGATCCCTTAGCTGGTTTTTACAGCATACCCGGGAGGAAATGCAGCTGGCATATTCTATGTTTTTCTCTCTCTCCCAGTCCAGCATGGAAAAAATTAAAATATAGTTGGTTTGGAAAAAAGAACTAATTTTAAAACATCACTATTACTTAGCTAAAATCCCAAGCAGTTTAGAACTACAAACCAGACCAAAAGTAAACGTCAGATTAATGATCCTTGTAGCAAATTAAGCTGCTATAACATTTTTGGAGCCGTCTTGCTCCATAACGCTCAGTTGTTCAGCCAAATATACGACCAACCCCGCACGCAACCAAGGGAGGGGACAAAAATAACTACTTAGTATTTGAACAACGGACTTTACATTGAACATTGGACACTTGTATCCAAAATATCAGAATGAAAGTGAAGAAAACTGTCTGTATGTTGCCACATATACATACGTATACATGTAATCATGCTTTTATCCCTAAAGGGGTAGGCAGAGCGTAAACGATCTAAACAAAGGTCGTTCCGCCACGTCTGACAAAGTTTTCAGGTATTTTTAAGATAGATTTTTAGGTATATTGCTGTATTTGTGTGTGACAGGTTGTCACTCCATCGACTAAATTATAATACACTGAAACCCTCGGATCCTTTAACAGGTTTTGACAGCAAGCCCGGTACGAAATGTAGCTGGCACATTGCATGTTTTTCTCTCGCTCCCAGGTCAGCATGACAGAATTTCTGACTGAAAGAGCATTTTATGTCCTCTCTATGACGTATATAATTATATTTTATTTTATCATTTATATATCATATAAATATATTTATATGTATTAGTTTATTATAGTATGTTAATATGTGTATTAGTATTATTATATATCAATTTGTAATTAAATTACACTAACTGTATATGATCCCGTGAATTTCTCATCTTTTATCCCCATAAGATTGGCTGGAAGAGATCTCTTATAGAGATAAGCTCGCCTGTTGTTTAATTTTTTAAGTTGAACTGTATTTTTAATTTTTAAAACAATAAAGAATATATATAATTTTTCTCGTTTCCAGTCCAGCATGAAAAAAAACACAGCTGCTCTAATACGAGTAGATAAGAAAAAAAATTCCTTTGAAACAAACAGTACTTTCTTTCCATACTGACCATTTTTAAAGTATTTTCGTTGAATTTAAAGAAATATTCCTTTTAACCGGAAGCTAATCTTGCCCATCCCTAATCCAAAAGTTTATCGATAACGTCGCTTAGGGCTGGTTATAATTGTTTGGATCGCGAGAGGCACGACGGTAAATAAGGCCACCTGGGCGTATTAGCGCCACCTACAGCCTTTGCAGGCCTACCGGTAGGGTGACTATGAATTTCGAGCGAAGAAGGATACTGACAGCTTATAGTCAATAACAATGTCATATTAACTTAACTGCCTCCGTGGTCTAGTGGTTAGAGCCATGGGCTGGTCCTGGGTTCGATTCCAGGGGGGGAACACAAAGTTGATATTTGTCAATTTATCACTTTGTGAGGTTTTTCGCAGTTTGGTTAGGACATTACAGGCTGAATCACCTGATTGTACGAAAAGAGAAAAGATTCCGTGCTACGGAAGGCACGTTAAGCCGTCGGTCCCGGTCGCTGTCTTTGATAGTGGTTGTTACTCAAACCATGTGAGAGGCCTATTAGCTGTGCTACTAGGCGGTTTATAAACTCTGACAACAGGGCTCATCGGGTCATTCGTCTCGAGAATCCACTCGCTAAGAAGATGTCATATTTTTTTCTTAGCTGATTAAAAATTAATATTACGAAGGGTAAACGCCTGCTGTTTTTTTTAGTTACTTACATCTTTACTTATTAAATAGTGAAGTCATTTTATAAAATTTGAAAAAAACAGAGAAAGTCACACAACGGCTGATTTTAGGCATATCATGAATATTTTGCTTTGTACCCAGCGAGCGCTACCACTATATTGTGCTGAACTGAGTGTCATTCAAGTTACGCCTTTTTTAAATTTGGGGTGTGATCATGTAGACTATCATGGTGCCTGATTGCCTAGATAAGTCCTGTTTACTCTAACCTTGGAAAGACCTAGATTAAAGTGTGAAAAGATCCACAAGCAGGGAGTTCCACCCTTTACTTTAGTCGTTCGCATTAAAAATGTTGATGTGTTGCGCTTTGTCACTGAATTTGACTCGATCTCACTGTCCAAGGCCCTAAATCACGCGGCAGACCAAAGAAGCGCTGGCTTGACGTCGTGAAAGCGGCAATGGAAGAGAACATTCTCACACCAGCGGATGCTGAAAACCGGGCAAAGTGGAGCAGAAAAAGCCAGAAAGCGGACGCCAGCATCAAGCTGGTAAAACGCTAAGCAGAAGAAGAGTTGCGCTTTGTGCGAAAACTTAGAATGTCGACAACATAGGGTTGGAATCCAAACCTGCGTCTTGTGCCTTAGAGATGGAATGGAAGAGGGATATCAGGTCATGAAGCGATGTTGCATGTTGTCTGAAATATATTCTGTAGAATACCAACAGGCAAACTACTCTGCGATGGTGTTCGAAAATGAGTGTGTTACAAACAAAACAGTATGTGAATTTATCCGTTTTTTTATCAGAAATTATAGTCGGCGTACTTTTAGTCCAGACACCAGATGTCACGAGAAGCGAGTTATTGTCCAAACAATTATCGTTATTGTTCTGAGCACCTACACGACATAGCCGGGTTATATCTCGTGCTGACAACGAGAACATTTTATGATGACAAGTCTGCAAACGTTTCTATTTTTTTTATACAGTGCTTAATTTAATTGCGTGCCACAGATCTATGGCAGATCGGGGGGTGCTTTAGTATCGATAATGGATCACATTAAAACATAAAAAGTCCTACCCAAAAAAAATATTGCTTCCTCATTTAGTGGCCATTTTATGTAGGAAAGTAATTTTATAGAGTTTTTAAATTATTATATTTTAAATTATTCCATGCTGGCCTGGGAGTGAGAGAATTACATAAATGTGCCAGCTGCACTTCCTCCCGAGCATGTTGTAAAAGCCAGCTAAGAGATGCGACGGTTTCAGTATATTGTAATTTAGGCGATGGGCTGACAGTCTGTCACTACAGCATAATACCTCCAAATCTATATTAAATAACCCTCAAAAATTTTGTCAGACGTGGCGGAACGACCTTTGTTTAGGTCGTCTTTGTCTGCCTACCGATTTCGGATAAAGGCGTGATTATGTGTATGTATGGTGTCCTTTAAATTATTTTAGTGCAAAGCTTAGCGAATACTGGCAATAAAATGGCCACTATTCTATTTCTATTGATGCAAATGGTACTCCAAAAACTATATTTTTTTCTTGTTTACTCTTTACAAAGGGTGTTTTCATCGCAGATTCACCCTCAGCTCTCAATTCAATTCAATTTCTTTTAAATGGCGCTTACCCTCAGCGTTCCTCGTCAACGACTTATTTTGCACTCGAGTTATTAATGAAGGGTTTAATAAGATAAGGTGCAAGAAGACACTAACAATTCTTCAATTTTTATTAAGTTTTTTTTTTAAAATATGTTTTTGTTTTGTAAGGTATCATATTCTAACAATCGTACTACAATTTTTAAGAAATAAAACATACCTCAGAAGTTACTCTAGGTTATTTAATAAATAATTGTATACCTTAATTATTCCTCCATCACTCTCTGAAAACCTATTGAACATTGAATGAGGTAGTGGGGAAATTCTACAATAATATTTTGCTTTCAGAATCTTAAATTCGTTGCAAAATTAATGCTCGACATGTTTGCCGGCAACTACAGTATTGTCTTAACATGAACATAACATAAAAATACTTTATTGCACTTAAGAATACAAATCATACAACACAACAGATATAACAAAATAAAAGTACAAAATAGGCGGTCTTATTGCCAAAGTAGCAATTTCTTCCAGGCAACCTTTGGGTGAAAGAAAAATGCGTAGCGGTAAGCGGGATAGTGCAAACCTAGTCAAATGTGTATCCTAAATACATTACATTACATATAATACATAAACTATGTACAAGCTACTACATAGATATTCTATTGTCTTCTTCTTCTTATCAAGTAGATTCTCGAATCGAACGATCCGACAAACCTGGTGCCATAAGTTTCAACCCGCCTAATATCATAATATAATATCTTCCATGCTGGCTTGGGACCGATAGAAATACATACAATGTGCCAGCTGCATTTCCTCCCGGGCCTGCTGTAAAACCTATATTGTAATTTAGTATGTTGGTTTCAGTATATTGTAATTTAGCCAATGGGCTGTCAACCTGTTACTACAGCAAAATAACTGCCTCCGTGGTCTAGCGGTCTGAGCCATGGGTTCTCGACCCGGTGGTCCCGGGTTCGATTCCCGGCGGGCGACAATGACTTTGTGCTGTTGTTTCTAGTTTGGTTAGGTCATTGCAGACTGATCACCTGATTGTCCGAAAAGTAAGACGATCCATGCTGTCGGATGGGCATGTAAATAGTCGGTCCTGCGCCTGATTTCTCTCTGGTCGTGTCGTCAATCTGTCCCATCAGAATAAGAGATTGAAGGAATAGAGAGTGCACCTGTGTGTAGCGCAAACACTTGGGCACAAAAAACAAGTCCTGCGCAGATGGCTGATCTCCGGGAGATTGGCCGCCATCACCGAAAATCGGTGGGCGGACTATTATTATTATTACATACATACATAACATACATAAAATCACGCCTTTATCCCTTACGGGGTAGGCAGAGCGTTAAACGCCTCGTAAAAGGCGCTTTCGCCGCGTCTGACAAAAATTGAGGGCAATTTTAGATTGTAATGTGTATTGCCATAGTGACAGGTTGTCAGCCCATCACCTAAATTACAATACACTGTAACCCTCGAGTCCCTTTTGCTGTCTTCTACAGCATGCCCGGGAGGAAGGGCAGCTGGAACATTCTATGTTTTTCTACCTCTCCCAGTCCAGCATGGAATATTATTATTACTACAGCAATATACCTACAAATCTATCTTAAATAACCCTCAAAACTGTCAGACGTGGCGGAGCGATCTTTGTTTGGGTCGTTTACGCTCTGCCTACCCCATTAGGGATGAATTTGTGGTTATATCTATGTTGTAGGCCTCTGACATGGTTTGTGTACCAGTAGTGTCACATCCATTCTCTCTAACTCTCGTGCTCCCAGAGGCATCGAAGTTCTGAATTAGATCATTAATCAATTTGTTTACCTACCCCCCCCCCTCCCTTACCCTAACCGGCTTCAGATTTCGTTCATCCCCCTATATCGTGGTAATCGTATCTTATTCTCTATTGTTGGGGTTATCTTATCCTATTAGGGATAAAAACATAGAATGTGCCAGCTGCATTTCCTCCCGGGCATGTTGTATAAATCAGCTAAGGGAATCGAGGGTTTCAGTTTATTGCAATGTAGGCGATGGGCTGACAACCTGTCACTATAGCAATATACCTATAAATCTATCTTAAATAACCCTCAAAACTTTGTCAGACGTGGCGGAACGACCTTTGTTTAGGTCGTTCACGCTCTGCCTACCCCATTTGGGATAAAGGCGTGATTATATGTATGTATGTATGTATTAGGGATAAAAACAACCCCATGTGTTTTTACCAATCTCACATCATCACATGTATACCGGGTGTAAGGGACAGCGTCCCGCACACTGATAGGGGTTGCTCAGTCAACGGCACTGAACAACTTCCACCGAGAAATTCTTTCAGGAAGTTAAATTTCCATAGATCAGAGAATTTACATGGAAAAGCAAAATTCATATTTCACTTCCTGAAAGAATTTCCTGGTGAAAGTTGTTCAGTGTCGTTGACGACTGAGCATTCTCTATCATTTTGCCGTCCCTTACACCCCGTATGTAAGGCTACCACTATAGAAAAACAGTGACCGGGTCTGCTGTACTGGGAGCGAGAGAAAAACATAGAATATGCCAGCTGCATTTCCTCCTGGGTATGCTGTAAAAACCAGCTAAGGGATCCGAGGGTTTCTATATATTGCAATTTAGGCGATGGGCTAACAACCTGTCACTACATCAATATACCTACAAATCTATCTTAAATAACTCTCAAAATTTTGTCAGATGTGGCGGAACGACCTTTATTTAGGTCGTTAACGCTTTGCCTACCCCATTAGGGATAAAGGCGTGATGTAGTTATGTAATATTATATGTTTTCTATCGCTCCCAAAAAAGCAAGATATAATTTAAAGCGTAAAAAAATTATACTTATTACTTTATCATTTCGCTACCGACTAAAAGACAGTAAGCTTCAAACTTACAAAACAGTAATGACATCATTCGGTTGTCCAATTACAAATAGTGATGACAAATTACAACAATAACAGTTAATTTTAGATATTTTTGTGTACCTAGTACTCTCAACTTGCTATCGCAGAGGAACCGTATGTTAATAGGTATAAAAAAAAAGAACATGTTAGATTGCAACTGCAAATAACGTAACTACTCGTATTTTATAGGTAATCGAGTATGTCACCGCACATTGTCCTTGAGAAATGGGAAAAACATTGATGAAATAGTGTATCCTATGATCACAGAAATATATAATAGGTTTTATAATATTGTATATATATATATATTCTTTATTGCATTAAAATACAAGAAATGAAGTTTACCGAAAGGTATGCTAGGGCGAACTTATCTCTATGAAGAGATCTCTTCTAGCCAACCCACTGGCAGTTGAGAGAATGAGAAACATTTATATGCTTATTGTATATGTTTATCTAGTAGAAAAAGTTTTGTTTGATTAAACATGTTTTCTTAAAATAAAATTTATTTGGTTTCCTTGCATACAAAGTACGAACATAATAAAACTAGCTTAGTATTAAAATGGGTAACACAAACAAAAGCTCAGCTATTTGTTACTGGCTTTTTGGATTTTCAATATTTTTAATTGGTTTTTAAACATGGTTATAATCAGTATCTATAGTAATTTTAACTCAAGCTTTATACAAACATACATACATATAATTACGCTTTAATCCTAATGAGGTAGGCAGAGTATAAACGACCTAAACAAAGGTCACGCCACGTTTGACGAAGTTTTAAGGGTTATTTAAGATATATATGTAGGTATATTGCTGGAGTGACAGGTTGTAAGCCCATCGCCTCAATTACAATATACTGTAACCCTCGGATCCCTTAGCTAGTTTTTACAGCTTTCCCAGCCTACCCATCTGCCTTCCAGCATGGAAGAAGCTGGAGCTTTATGACAAATAAAAAAGTTCAACACACCTACAAGTAAAAACTGTCCTGTTATTTGAATATTAGCTCCTTCCCATTAGCCCATCACTATTGAAAGTAATTGTTAGTAACTTAACAATTTGGTAAACTGATTGACAAAATAAGAGCCGTCCGGCTAAGTCTTTATCTTAATCATTGCTTTAATAAATTAATTTATATTGACGGAAGTCTTTCCGAAGCGGAAAACTTGTTTACAAATTACATTAAATTGATGGAGAATTAATTCATTGACGAAGACAGCTTCCATACTGGACTGGGAGCTATAGGAAAACAAAGAATGTTCCAGTTGCTTCTCTTCCCAAGCATGCTGTTTATTTCACTACTACAGCTAACTACCTATCACTAGCATTTTTTTTTCTTATAAAACTGTAAATGATAACCAAAACTTTGTCATACGTAGCGAAGATAGAAGAAGTGCCATTTTATGTAGTCGCTTGCGATCTGCCTACCCCAAAAGTGTTTCAGGTGTAACTGTATGTGTGAAAACCCAAACTACAACAATTTCTAAAACACAGCAGGAATGCATGCGGCGAAATAGCTGACGAGGATTGCTTTAGGTGCGAAAGAGACAATCTTTCCCGCCCGAGGGCCACCTGGCCAATGTATGTGAAATCGTTTTCTGCTGTGGTTTGGTGGAGCAAGATGGAAGATACCAGCGATATGAGAGTTTCATCATCTTATTACTGAAACTTCAAACTGCTTCAATGGTACAGTGGTTTGTGTCTTGAGATACTTGTGCGGAGGTCGTGGGTGCGGTGGACACATAGAGTTGCTAAATATTTATCACTTTGAGTATTTTTTCCCAGTTTTTTTGGTTGTTAGCACAATGTAGATATACATAAATACATACATATAAACACGCTTTGGTCACGATTAGGTTGGGCAAAGGGTAAACGACCAAGGCATAAGGCGAACGACCTTTTGATACGTTTTGAGGGCAATTTATGACTGAAAAGTATAAAAAAAAGTATCGCTATAGTGACAGGTTGTCAGCCCATCGCCTAAATTGTAATACACTGGAACTCTCGAATCCCTTAGCTGGTTTTTACAGCATGCCCGGCAGGAAATGCAGCTCACATATTTTATGGTCTTCTGTTACTCCCAGTCCAGCATGGAAGCAATTTTCCCACGGTCAATAGTGATCAAAATTTCCTCAGACTAACACCATACGCAAAACCGTTCACAAAGGGAGTTAATATCGGAACAAAACGTTCACCATTCATGCGAAAAAACATCCTGTATCAAACAACCATGACACGTTTCACCCTGTATAACGTATTTGAGAAAGATGTTGTCCTATCATCATCTCCCTAGCTTTATCCCGTATCTTATGGGGTCGGCTACCTAATCCAGGGGACGAGGGTACTGGTTTTTACACAGAGCGACTGCCATCTGATCTCCGCAACCCAGAAGGGAAACCAGACCCAATCCTAGATTAGGTCAGAGTTTTCAAGCCGCCAATGTTTAGCACTGGCCTCTGATATGGCTTAACGACTAATATCTACGGTATTAAACGATATTAACCGGGACCAACGGCTTAGCGTGCCTTCCGAAGCACGGAAAAAGCGCCGAATAAACGTACATATGAAATTCGAAAACCGAAAAACACATTGGTACGTGGAGGGATTCGAACCACGGCCTCCCGCTCAGGAGGCAGCGGCCCTATCCACTACACCATCGGGCTCTCAGAAAGAAAGATGTTGTACTAGCCTGTATGTAAATCACTCATGGTACTCAACAGATGGCGCTGTTAGTTTTTAATTATTACTAGTACTATATCACTGTAGGCGTGTTGACCGGGTGGTTAAAAAAATCTAAACGTTTATACTCAAAACTGATGGCTTAAATTTTGGATCCGATTCATGATTTAAAAAAATCACTTTTATATTTAATAATCGATTAATAAATGGGATAAGGGCAAGCGAATGATGGTGATGATCAATCGAGTTAATAAAAATACAGAAGTTATTGATTCGAGTAGTCAAGTATTTACCACGGAGTGACGTCATACCTCGCTATTTTCATACAAAAAATTTAGACAAAAAACAAACGGAATTTTCTTGGATGCTAAATTGGGAGCGATAAAACATAGAATGTGCCAGCTACTTCTCTCGGGCATGCCCTACGACGATATTTACAATTCTATTCAGAGATTTGTATAAAATTTACCGGAAGTCTTTCCAGTCTTACATTTCTCTATGACCACATGCGCACTGTGCGTATTTTGCGCGCACATGTCCGCGCTAAGAATGCGTGCGCGTCTATTTCTGTGCGCGTTGCCGAGCGCGCGATATTTGCGCGTGTATTTTTGATGAACAGAGCGCATGGAATATTTTTTCGGTTGCTATTCTGTTCTTGTCATTTTCTATTTCTGTCATTTAGGCTCGTATTCACGAAGCGATCTCAAACTTGAGAGCTTTATTAAGTATGGGTTTGATAGGCCAGTTTGTATTGAAATGATATTGCTGATACGAACTCAAACTCGCTGTCATTCATGAGAGCCGATTTTAAATACGCCCCTAAATTCTGATACGTAAATAATTTTCTCCATATATTAAGTTACGAGTCATTCCAGGCGTGTTAGGCAGATCATAAACACACAGTAAAAGGCATTTTTCAACGTCTTGAAGAAAATGAGGGCAATTATGGATTGAAATATGTTTCTCTATAGTAACAAACAGGTTGTCAGCCCCTCAATCACAATACACTATCTTACATACATATAATCACGCCTTTATCCCCAATGGGGTCGGCAGAGCGGAAACGACCCAAAGGTCGCTCCGCCACGTCTGGCAAAGTTTTGAGGGTGGGTTATTTAAGATAGATTTGAAGGTATATTGCTGTAGTGACTGGTTGTCAGCCCATCGCCTAAATGACAATAAACTGAAACCCTCGGATCCCTTAGCTGGTTTTTATACCATACCCTGGAGGACAAGCAGCTACTAACGCTGTCAGTACAGCATGGTAGAAATAGGTACCGGATTATCTATACTTCTATACTGATATTATAAAGAGGGAATATTTGAAATTTTTGTGTGTACGTGGGACACTCAGATAGATTTGCGACACTAAAAAAAATTGTTCTACAGGTACATATCAGGTACAGGTCTTATCCGCTTTACGTTTTATGCTATCTCACTTCTTAGGTCTGCCACAACAGGTGGTTATTTCATTTTAGAAATAAGCAGTACCTGTTGTGTCTTGATTCCTATGTAATTGTTCTGTGTATGTTTCTGTGTACAATAAACTGTTAAATAATACATATATTTTTATTAAATATTTTCAAAGTACTCTCCACCAGCCTCTATACAAAGATTCATGCGTCTGAACCAGTTTTCAAAACACTTTTTCCAGTCCGCCGTAGACACCTCGTTTACAGCCTGCTCGAACGCAGCCAGCGCATCTTCCGGCGACGAAAATTGTATCCCCTTGAGCTGATTTTTTATTTTTGGAAATAAAAAGAAGTCACACGGTGCTAGATCAGGGCTGTAAGGAGGGTGACCCAGGAGTTTGACTGGTGTGCTGTCCAGGAAGTCCCTCGTTTTGAGCGCGGTGTGTGCAGGCGCATTGTCGTGGTGGAGCAGTAGTCCGCGGAGCCCTGTGTTTGGTCGCTTGTTGCTCACAACAGAAAAAACTTCTGGTAAACATTTGGTAGTATACCATTCGGCGTTAATGCTTCTTTGATCTCGTAAGGGACTTGAGGCCAAGTGGCCAGTCAAATTAAAAAAGCTGGCGATCAAAATCTTCCCCCCGCTTCGAGATCGCTTCACTTTGGTAGGCGTTGGTTCATTTTGAAACACCCAAACTGTCGACTGGCGCTTGGTTTCTGGATCGTATTGATAAATCCAGGAGTCATCACCTGTTACGATGTCGTAAACACGCCGAGACGAGCCTGCTTTAAATTTGTTCAGCATATCACGGCACCATTCCACTCGGGCCTGCTTCTGAGCGTCGGTGAGGTAGTGCGGCACCCAGCGCGATACTATCCTCCTCACGCGAAGATGCCCTCGTAGAATCTCGGGAACGCTTCCCGATCCAATCTTTAATATGTGCTGAATCTCCTGATATGTAATTCGCCTATTATCTTGGAATAAATTTTTCACTGCTAGCACGTTTTCTTCCGTAATAGCCGTCAAAGGGCGACCGCTTCTTTCTTCATCCCCCAAGGTTGGTCGACCGCGCCTAAATTCGTTATACCAACGATACACGGTTGCCTTGGAGGGGCTTTCATCCATAAATGCCATTTGAAGTCTATCGAACGATTCATCCGGTTTCAGGCGACACTTGAAATCGTAAAAAATCATAGCTCTAAAATGTTCCCGGCGCAAATCCATTTTTCAGTAAGACACGATACTTTGAATTGGCTCGCAAAAAATGTGGAGGGAAATTTTGAAAAAGGAACACACTTATTTTTACTTACAAGTAAACATATTTTCAAAAAAGATTCTAACCGGCCAGTCTGCCATATATAAAAACTATTTATCGCAATACTTTCTGAGTGGCCTGGTATGTTTGTAACGAATGCACTCAAAAACTATTGGACCGATTTCAAAACTTCTTTCACTATTAGAAAGCTACATTCACCTTGAATAACATAAATACTTTTTATTGCAAGAAAATGCGCCATTTTCACGGGAAATCTTTTTTAGCATATCTCTGGTTTATGGTATCTCTGCTGACAGAAAACTATTAATTTATATTTATAGTAGAGTTTAAAATCGTCCAGTAGCAGTCTACGTGCCATTACAATAATTTATCCAAATCACGGCCGCTTCCACAGAATCCATATCCGACTAAACACAATTAGATAACGAATAACGAACCGTATTCATTAAATGTTATCTCGATTTGTGCATTTCGCATGACTCCATTCTGAATTCAGAAATACCAACTGTTATTTAGGCGGGCAAAGTAGGCTATATAAATAACCTAGATTTCGGGTTCACAAATGCTCTACTGTGCGTTCTAGCTTCCGGCTAAAATAAAGATTTTAAAGGAATGAAAATTGGTTTATTTTGACGATTTTCCAGAACGAACTACTCACGCAAAATAACAATTAAAGATACTTTATTGCACAACGAAACACAAATACATACAGCAGAAAAGTAAGGAACAAAACAGTACAACATAGGCGACCTTATTGCAAAAGCAGCAATTTCTACCAGGCAATCTTTGGGTATTAGGAAAAAAAAGGGTAGGCCGGGAGCATCAACAGTCTTGTAAAAGCTGGTACATCTAATAATGAATATATATTACACCAATTTATTAAAAGCGCTAAAAAATCTTACATAAAAATAAATGAAAACGCAACTAAAATCCGTAAAAATTGTTGTGTAGTACGAAATCTGTTGAAAACAGTAATATTAAAAGATTTTCAGAAATCCAAAGAATCTGGATACCGCAACAATACCAGCAAATTCGCATATAATTCGAATATTATACAGCAATATTATACAGCATTGTTGTGCAGCATTATTATACGGCATGTTTCCGATATCTGTCGAATGCACAACGGTATTTGTATTAATTAAGTTTATACATACTGCGGAACATTCTAGAACATTCAGCTAGCTGTAGAAGGTACCACATTCTGGAAGTTACAGAATCGTGGTTTCTATTCGGGATATTCAAAGATTGTCTGTTTATTCGTATGGGTTTTGGAATAGAGGATTTTATTTTTCAATGCGATCGCTGTGACGTCAATCGAGCTATTGAATGAAAGTTATTTATTTTGAATTGCTCAGTAAATTAGTGGAAGTAGTCCATTTCCGTCATACTATTCTGAATTAATCAATTTTAATTTATTCAAGTATAGAAACATTTACAATACAGACTAATAAAATAAAATAAAAACAAGTCCGTCCGCCCGACGTCGCGTTTGTGTCGTCTTGCTGTTTGTGTGATTCGTATCGGAAAAGTGTTGTTTCTGTGTCGATATTTGTCTTCTGAATAAATAACTAAGTCATGAATTAGAGACATATATATAATCACGCCTTTATCCCTAATAGGGTAGGCAGAGCGTAAACGACCTAAACCAAGGTCGTTCCGCCAAGTCTGACACAATTTTGAGGGTTAGGTTAGATTTGTAGGTATATTTGAGTTAGGATAGATTTGTAGGTATATTTGCTCTAGTGACATGTTGTCAGCCTATCGCCTAAATTGCAATATACAGAAACCCTTGGATCCCTTAGCTGGTTTTTACAGCATACCCGGGAGGAAATGCAGCTGGCACATGCTATGTTTTTGTCTCGCTCCCAGGCCAGCATGGAAGAAAATAAGACGTGTCCTGACATAAATAGGTAGTGGAAACATAAACACACTTTTGCTCTCCAAATATTTTCCTAGGATTGTGTATTGCTATTGTAGCAAGATGTAGAACTTAGGATGTAGAAGTTGTATTATTTATTTTGTTTGCTACCGAAATATTGAAAGAAGACTGGCGCCTGTATATTTGTGCAAATTCTTTCGCAGTTCGGAAATAATATTTCATTTTTTTAAATGGCTGCCTTCTTGCATTTTGTACTAAATATTTACACATAAAGTTAGGTCTTCATCTGTTACCTTACTTGGTAGGCAAAGTGTAAGGTTGTCTGATTGCTTAACCTAAATTGTTGTGTGTATATTTCTGTGTACAATAAACTGTTAAATAAATAAATAAAATAGCTTTAGCTAGTTTTTAGAGTATGCTCGGGAGGAGAAGCAGCTAGCACATTCTATGTTTTTCTTTTGCTCCCAGTCCAGCATGGAAAACTAGAATTAACCTCACCTAAATTTCTTTTACATATTTTTTTATTATCTATTTCTAGAAAAGGTGCTGTCCCGAAACAGGTCAGCCTGATTGGAACTTACTCGAATGTGATGCAATTCCATCCTCGGACTAACATACCGGGACCCACTGGGCTCCCCGGTAAGACCAAGACCGTACTGAACTGGGTGAGGCTAGGTAAAGCCCTAGAAGCACCCAGCTCAATCTATCTTGACCAGATCCCCTCTTACCTGTCCACCGCTGCTGACATTGACTTAGCAGTCTCCTCTCTCACCAGTCACATCAAAAGCGTCGTAGACGCCTGTTTGAGGTCGCTTCCAGAGCCCGATGAAGGGCACTGGAAACTTCCAAACGAAATTGCTGACCTGGTGACTGAGAAGAATGCCGCTCTTCGAGCGTATGATAACTTCCCTTCGGAGGATAATCGAGTATTTTTACGCGCCTTACAAAGAGAAGTGAGGAAACGCGTATTCGAATATCGCAACTCCAAATGGGACCAGTTCGTCTCTGAACTGGAACCAGACCACCTTGCCTTCTGGAAGCTATCCCGCTCTCTCAAATCAGACGAGACCTCTCTCATGCCCCCTCTGATCAGACCCGACGGGTCTCTAGCCTTTGACGATGACGAAAAGTCTGAATGTCTGGCTGACAGTCTCGAAGCTCAGTGCTCGCCCAGCACTCTTCCTTGCGACCCTGACCACCTTCAAACGGTCGACTCGGAGGTCGATCGTCTCTCCTCCCTACCCCCCTCTGACCCTCCGCTCCCTCCCATTACGGAGCAGGAAGTCCGCACCGCCCTTAAGGCGCTCAAGTCTAGGAAGGCTCCAGGACCTGACGGTATTACAAACCGTGTCCTCAAAATCCTCCCTGACCATCTCATTACCATAATCACCCTCATCCTCAATGCCGCGATGACCAGCTGCACCTTTCCATCATCATGGAAGGAAGCCACAGTCATAGGCATCCACAAATCTAAAAAGCCTCGGGATCAGCCCTCCTCTTACCGGCCCATCAGCCTTCTCAATCCCCTCGGCAAACTCTACGAGCGGTTGATTTATCGCCGCCTTAGAGATTACGCCGAAAACAGTAGCCTCATTCCCCCCGAGCAATTCGGTTTCCGTTCCCAACATTGTTGTGTTCGACAGGTCCACCGTCTGGTGGAACATATCACGTCCAATTTTCATGAACGCAAACCCAAACCCACAGGAGCCGTCTTCCTTGATGTAGCGAAGGCATTCGACAAGGTCTGGCACAACGGTCTGGTGTACAAGCTATACCAGCTCGGTGTGCCGGATCGTCTCGTACGTATCGTACGTGACTTTTTGACGAACCGCAGCTTCCGTTACAGAATCGAAGGCGCCCTGTCCACCCCTCGCCCCATTAGAGCCGGAGTCCCTCAGGGCTCTGTGCTATCCCCTCTCCTCTTCACCCTCTATACCAGCGACCTTCCCAGTACGCCCCAGACGCAGCTCGCTCTGTTCGCAGACGACACTGCGATCTATGCCTCCTGTCGCAGACCCCAATTACTTGGCAGATACCTCCAGCGCGCCCTAGACTCCGTCGGGAGCTGGTTCCGCAAATGGAGGTTCGAAGTCAATCCCGAGAAGAGCACCGCCGTGCACTTTACTCGTGCCAGATTACGTCGTACCCTCCCAGCTGTAAAGCTGTACGGTCGACCCATCCCATGGTCCAAAGACGCCAAGTACTTGGGGGTTACTCTTGACTCCCAGCTTAACTTTGCGAAGCACATCAGGAGAGTCCGAAACCGCGCCAAATTTGTCATGGGCCGGCTCACCCCAATCATACGCAAACGCAGTAAACTCTCCCTTAGAAATAAGGTGAGGCTTTACACTACATGCGTTCGACCCATAATGACCTACGCCAGTGTGGCCTTCAGCCACACCTACCCCACTTATCTGAACACCCTCCAGGTAGTTCAAAACAGCTTCTTGCGGAGGGCAACCGGGGCCCCCTGGTACCTCCGCAATTCTGACATTCACATCGATCTCGATGTTCCGTCTCTCAAAGAGTTCATGAAGCAAGCGGCCATACGCTTCTTCGACAAAGCCCCTCACCACCCTAACCCTCTTGTAGTTAGCGCCTCTAACTACGTTCCCCAACCTGCGACTCGTTACAAACGAAGGCCTAGGCATGTCCTTACCGACGGCGATGACCAAATTACCCTTGCGATTAATGCTGCCAATATTAGTCGAGCCACACTCTGCACAAGCTCTTCCAGCAACCGCGCACCCCGCCGGCGGGGTCGCGGAGGTCCCTCCTTTGCTCCCCACTTTGGGGTTTACCGGCACGTACCGGGCAGATTCTCTCCAATAAGGAGTCCCCAGGCAACGCCATAAGCCGAGGTTCGAGCCCTAGTGGGCGCCCTTAGGCAGTTGCCATTTCATTAAGGGTGTAGATTGCGTGTAGCAACTCCCCGCCTTAGCCCGGTGACGCATTATATACACTTTGTAGTATTTTGCAAACAGGTCCATTAAAAAAAAAAAAAAAAAAAAAAAAAAAAAAATTACTCGAAATAATTAAATAATTGATTGGCGTCTTTTAGGCAATTTTAATTTCTCACTGCTCCTAAATGGAGAAATATTTGTAGAATTGTGGAAATTAAAACAAATAAATTTAAAGAATTCCTAAAAGATTATTCCACAAAATATCATCATCATCATCATATCTTTATTTCTAAAAAGAGTATTACTGTATGTGAAATTGAATAACATCATAAAATATTAAAAAATAAAATTAATAATTACAATAAAATTACCAAAAAATAAATTCACAAAAAAAATTACAATTCATAAAAAAATAAATAAATTATAAATTCTAATAAAATAATAACAAGTCAAACAACACTACAACTTCTAGAATTCTTCAATGCCATAACATTTTTTTTCCAACAGTAAGAGTTTTAAACTATTCTTAAATATGCTGACACTTGTTATAACTCTCATTTCATTTGGTAGTCTATTGAACCATGCAACAGCTTGATGATGATGACACGGAGCAGTACCTGGCGTTATTAAGACGTGCTAAAATTATGTGGTTCAATTCTTTCCTTCTGGTATTTATTCGCAATAGAATTTCGTCATCAGATTCAAATATATGTCTATGTTTACTCAAGTCAACTAATATAACCAATATGTAAAGACTAGGCACAGTCAGTATCTGATACATCCGGAAATAGTCCATGCACGATTCCCATGGAGGTATGCGAGCGATCGTTCTTATAGTCCTCTTCTGAATGATAAAAGCTTTTGACATATTGTATTGGTAGCCATTTCCCCAATGTTTAACACTATAACGCAGTTTGGATTCAATTAGTGCAAAGTAAACTACCTTTAATTGATCTACCGTTAGTATATCTATAAGACTCCTCCAAGCATAGTACGAGGAGCTAACTGACCCTTCCAATGCACTTAACTCAGGCTTCCAATTCAATAAAGAGTTTATATAAACACCTAAAAACTTAACTTGCTGCACAAACTCAACTCTTTGATTATCCAAAAACAACTCAATTGTTTCCCGATTTCCCGCGGTTGTCTTGAACAAGATAGAATTCGTCTTATGCGTGTTAAGCTGAAGGTCATTAACAGAGAACCAAGTATTAAAAGCTGATAAAGCGGCACCAGTCAAGTTTTTCAACTCCTCTAAGCTAGCGCCAGATAGAACTGCATTAGAATCGTCTGCAAATAATACCAATTCAGCACCAGGCACTTCAGAAACAACATAATTAGCCAAATCATTAATAAAGGCTATAAAGAAAATGAGACCCAAGATGGAGCCTTGCGTTACGCCCCTGTAAATGTTAACATGCTCCGAGGTTTTCGCAATTTCCTTTCAATTATTTCCAATTTTTCTTATCTCTACAAACTGTTTTCTATTTGTAAAGTAAGATTCTATAAGCTTTAGGACGTTGCCTCAGACACCATAGTACCAAGAAAAGATTAAGGCCAAGTCGTACCAGGAGGAGAAGGCGGTGTAGGGAGAGTTGGCGTTCACTTCATGTACTCAAAGACAAGAGATGAGCTCTTAAATGAATGATGATGAGGTACAGAAGTAATAAATGCAAAATAACGGAAAGAGTAGACAAATCCTCGGCCAAGGACGTACAATAGTAAATTACTCTAAAAGTCGAAAAAAAGTAATGTATGGTCGACTAAAGAAAAGAGCCATGTTTGGACAATTCCAATGAACCTTTCAATATAAACAAGACCATACAATTTTGTTCGGCTACGAGCAGTATAGTACTTTTGTCTTATTTTGCGAGAAAATAACAACAACTTAAAAATAAACGTCAAACTCGCGATTCCTCCATAATATTTTCAGGACATTCTTTATTTTTTATTTTCACATTTTGCCTTTAAATAACAATATTGGGAACTTAAACATACTTAATCCATACTACTAAAAAGATTTTGCGCAGCGTTTGACAATGGTCACTATTGTCGTTTGAAGAAATTTCCGGCCACTGTTAACTCGAGTATCTACCGAATACCCGGGTTCATCGGGTCGATAGACTCGATACCCACTCGACAGAAGAAGAAGACCGAATACCTAATACTTCGCATTGGCCTCTGACATGGCTTAACGGTTCATATCTTTGATATTAAACAATATTAACCGGAACCACCGGCTCAACATGCCTTCCGAAGCACGGAAAAAGCGCACAATAAACGTACATATGCCATTCCAAAACCGGAAAGTACATTGGTACGTTGTGGTTTCGAACCACGACCTCCCCGCTCAGGAGGCAGCGGCCATATTCACTACACCATCGGGCTCTCTCAAAATGTTATCTTTTTCTATCAATAATTTAGGTTTTCTTTCGTGGATAGGTTAGGCAAAAAAGCTTACGTTGATAAAAATGAACTGAGGTGTGAATGGTGTAAATAACGAATACTGGGTGTAAGGGACAGCGTCCCGCAAACTGACAAGGGTTTCTCAGTCAAAGACACTGTACAACATTCACCAGGAGTTTATTTCAGGAGATGAAAAAGAAATTGAATTTCCCGTACTAAACGACCACCTCACAGTGTTCCAAAACTCCTTCGGATGCGACATTTTTAACTGACCCCGCAGATTGACGTAGCTAGTTATGCTAATCAATTGACTAAAAGTAACCCCTATTCAAATATGGATAGTTTTCGAGAAAAAAAAATCTAAAGTTCGCTCTTTCGGAGGGGTCAGAAAATTAAAAAAAAATTATATCTTTTTTGTTGTTGGTTTCTCTACAATCATTTATTTTTTGTTATATTCGTCATAAAATTATGAGCTCTTGAAGCTTGTTATAAAATGAAATATCTTAATAGTTTGGATGAAAAAAAATAAAAACCTATTTTCTGTTTTGATTTTTTTTCTCAGGAAGCGTGTTGTTTCCGCACGAATTATTTAATGTTTCTAATTCTTCATCTTAATACCTACCTATGAAAAAAAAAACAGATCGGCAACTTGAGTCTAAGTGAAGGAAATTTGTGATTTTTATTTTGTATAAATGTGCCTGATATATTGGTCATAGCAAAGTTGCCTTAAAATATTTTGCTTCACAGTTTTTATTATAGAGCTTGTCCAAATGTTTTATATTTTTGTTAATAATCTAATAATATCTAATAATAATCACATATTCTCCTCCTCTTCTAAAATATCAATTTCTCTTGTCAAGGTAATTGTGTCCTGAATATTATCTATTTCAGTTACCTCTTCATTTTCTTCGTCATTATCAGTTATATCGTCATGACTAACAGGCATTAGCAATGATATTACTTCTCGCGATAAAGGACGTTTTTTCAGTTTCTTCATCCGACTTCTTAATCCAATGCTGGATATCACAGGATCGGATGTCTCTAGGGCCCTGTTAAATAAGTCCAGAATTGTTTTTTGGCGACTCATCTTTCTTGTATGATGTTCTCTATCGCTGCGCCAAATTTTATTCCTCGTTTCTGCAGCTTGCTCAGATAAAACACCAACTGGCAATATAGAAGTTCTTACAATTTCTTTCCCATGGACAAGTATTTTATGTAAGGTTACAGTCATGGGGTGCCAGTTGTATGCTGTAATATATTTGACTGCAACGATTTTACAAAATTCCCCAAATTTGCGAGCATCAACCGGCAACCCACACGAAATTGTAACCAAAATTGTATGTAAGTCATCGATGAGCCATTTTTCCAATCCTAAAATCTCTGAGAACGTCTCTCTGTTTTTATCGTTCAAAGCTATGCGAGCCGTATTTCCATCATTTGTGGTCCCGGAATTTGGGTTAACCACGTCGACTAATAGGCCTAACCTTTTTCTTATAGACTCTTGGATCTCTTGTTTACGTGAACTTACTATTTCCGCTTCAGCTGAGTTTTTTGCGATTCTCCATTTCTGAACTCGAGGGTCGTTTTTATACCCGAGATGAAGAAGGAATTCGAGAACTCGGATCCATGCATGGAGTGGCGTGATTCCGTAATTTAACGCTGTGGACGACTCGTAATTTAATGAATAGGCCAAGTTTATGTTGTTGAAGTTAGAAGCTGTTAAATTGCATATTGGGCATTTAAGCTGTGAATTTGTGTTGGTGATAATATTAATAATTTTACCATCAATCATCGCTAAAAACAAACGGGTGGACGTTGACGTGATAAGGTTAACTTTTGATGTGCAAGCAGTTGATGGAACAAGATTGTTAATCTGATTTTCAATGTTAGCCTTTTCAGTAAGAATTAACTCGCGCGTCTCTTTACGGTATTGAATTCTGATTGGTCTACAAAACCGATATGAGGTTGGTGTTGGGTTTGCCCAAATCACTTGATTTCCGATCAGAACACGCAAGGGCACAATCGTTGTTGCAAATAAACTATTTTCATCAATATTTGAGTCACTTTCGGATTGAGTGATATTCTGCTTATAGAGCGATTGACCAGTACTTCCGTCAAATCCCCAAGATAAGTCAAAACTGCACTCTACATGTGTAGTGTTATTTCTTTCACAGTATTCATCTATGACTTCTTCGCTGCATTGGACAATTCTTTTGAAAGTATGGTCAATTATACCTTGTACAGAAACACTTGCTTCGACTTCTGTGGTGACAACTGGTTCATCATGTGGATAACAATTTGGTCTGTATTTTAAAACTTTTTGGTATGTTGGATAGGCTGGATAACCTCTATTTTTAAGAGTTAGTCTCATTGATTTGTAAGTTTCAATACTAATTTTCGAGTCGATTATAAATGCCAGAGCCTCCTCTGGCGAAAAGGGTTGAGGGTCAGATGGTGGGTTCGATATTCGCTTCGAAATTTCTATGGCCTTTGCGGGATTTTCAGCACATGAGCTTATTATATGTTCCATACTCTTTACAGCCGCAGTTTTCCCAATATGACTTTGCATCTCCGATGATGTTGAAGGTCCCGCACTTTGCAACATAATGGTTTCTGATACCGTTTTGATTAGCTTTTCTGGTGGCTCCTCTACCAATATTTCTTGTAGCCTTTTCCTGTGCCGTAATTGCTGGCGTTTAGTCAAAGAAAAATATGGGTGATTCGGATGAGATTTTGAAATAATCGATTTGAGTTCATTAATGAACGGTGTTTTTAGATAGGTTTTATTTTTTTCTTTAAATACAGGACTTTTTCTTCCGGCAGCTTTGTACTTGTCTTCACATTTTGAAATAAATGAACTTATTATTTGGTTTGTTCTGGTTCTATTTTCCTCCAAAGTACTTTTAAATTCGTCATTAAGTAATGAGGACACAATATTTATGCGGTCATCGGTACTCAAATGTTTTGGTCTATGACCCCTGCCATAACTTCTGCTTTTTGCAACAAAAGCTTTGTATACAGCTAAACGTGTCACTTCTCCAATAGGTAAATTTACTGGTACTGGTGAAAGTCCAGGTGAAGTAGAGGGGCTAGACATTTCAAATTCTCCTAGCGTACTTGCAGATACCCCCGGAGATTGAGGGGCACCGGCTGAGGCGCGATCCTCAGCTTCACAGTCTCCTAGCATACTTGCGGATACCCCCGGAGATTGAGGGGCACCGGCTGAGGCGCGATCCTCAGCTTCACAGTCTCCTAGCATACTTGCGGATACCCCCGGAGATTGAGGGGCAGCGGCTGAGGCGCGATCCTCAGCTTCACAGTCTCCTAGCATACTTGCGGATACCCCCGGAGATTGAGGGGCACCGGCTGAGGCGCGATCCTCAGCTTCACAGTCTCCTAGCATACTTGCGGATACCCCCGGAGATGGAAGGGCACCGGCTGAGGCGTTATCCTCAGCTTCGCAGGGAGCGCCATGGGTCTTAATCGGCTCCATGACGCCTCACCCCCGCTCCTCCAGTCTACGTGTATTGACACGGGGTTTTAGCCTAAGCCTAACGAGGGTGGACCCCTTCCCGTGCCACGCGTAGACCTTCATCGGAGATTTATTGATCTCTGGAAGAGATACGAAATAAATGACAGCTATATCTGCCTGGTTCCATCTCAACTTATATATATATATATTAAGCTAATTCTAATCAAAACAACGGACCAGTATTATATCCGCAATGCAGAATTATATCCCTCCTCTTGACAAAATAATTGCATACATATACAATTTGTATTCAGACACTGCAACAGAAAAATATTTCAAGGCAACTTTGCTATGACCAATATATCAGGCACATTTATACAAAATAAAAATCACAAATTTCCTTCACTTAGACTCAAGTTGCCGATCTGTTTTTTTTTTCATAGGTAGGTATTAAGATGAAGAATTAGAAACATTAAATAATTCGTGCGGAAACAACACGCTTCCTGAGAAAAAAAATCAAAACAGAAAATAGGTTTTTATTTTTTTTCATCCAAACTATTAAGATATTTCATTTTATAACAAGCTTCAAGAGCTCATAATTTTATGACGAATATAACAAAAAATAAATGATTGTAGAGAAACCAACAACAAAAAAGATATAATTTTTTTTTAATTTTCTGACCCCTCCGAAAGAGCGAACTTTAGATTTTTTTTTCTCGAAAACTATCCATATTTGAATAGGGGTTACTTTTAGTCAATTGATTAGCATAACTAGCTACGTCAATCTGCGGGGTCAGTTAAAAATGTCGCATCCGAAGGAGTTTTGGAACACTGTGCACCTCGATCAAACAATTCGTATGGAAAATAAAATTTCTATTTTTACGTGCTTAAAAAAAAATCTACTGATAGTTATTCAGTTTCGTGGACTGATCTACCTCTATAAGTTTGCGGGACGCTGTCCCTTACACTCGGTTTGTGATACAAGAGCGATGACGTTAAATGTTAAAAACAAAATAAACGGTATTTTAAGTGATCATTATTCTAACTGTAAAAACCAGGTAAGGGATCCGAGTGTTTCAGTATATTGCAATTTAGGCTATGGGCTGACAACCTGTCACTACAGCAATATACCTACAAATTTATCTTAAATAACCCTCAAAACTTTGTCAGACGTGGCGGATCGACCTTTATTTAGGTCGTTAACACTCTGCCTACCCCATTAAGGATAAATGCGTGATTATATGTATTTATGTATTATTCTAACTGTTATTATTTTTCTTTTCAGGTCTACCGAACGAAAACGACTCTCAAAAATGTGCAGTTAACTGAACAGTTAAACTTAAACTTAGTTTTTAATCTGTGTGTAGTGTAAATAGTCTAACTTAAGTGTTTTTGACAGTGTTACTAATAGTCTATGGATCACTATAGTCATAGCTATAGAACGAGTTGACGAGACAGTGCAAGTGACGAATAGTGAGAAATATCACTAATAGTGAGAAATATCACTAGTGTAACCGATAGTGCGAGTATCACAATAGTGCCGCTAGTGTAGTGATGGTGTAGTGACGTGACAAGATGGCGTCTCGAGCTTTGACAGTTGTCATTTTGGCTGTCATCGGCTGTCACCTGGCCGCGGGTGAAAAAGGTAAGATTTTTTTTTATGGTTAAGATTTTATGAGGAATATTCCGTGAGAGAAAAATATATTTAGGGTTATTGAAGAAAATGTATGGGTTAAGTATATAAAAAAGAAGAAAATAAACGTATTTTATGAATGTAGGTATCTTTCATGCTGGCCTGGGAGCGAGAGAAAAATATAGAATGTGCCAGCTGCATTTACTCCCAGGAATGATGTAAATACCAGCTTAGGGATCCGAGGGTTTCAGAATATTTTAATTTAGGCGATGGGCTGACAACCTGTCACTACAGCAGTATACCTACAAATCTATCTTAAATAACCCTCAAAACTTTCTCAGACGTGCCGGAACGACCTTTGTTTAGATAGAATACGTTCTGCCTACCCCATTAGGGATAAAGGCGTGGCCCTAGTGGTCCTGAACAAAGAGATGATTATAAAATAACACTAAAAGCTTTGAAAAACAAAAATATTTAATTAATCGTAATCTTAACACGGGCTCGAACAGAAGGCCGCGCGCGCTGCTTTAAGGTCGCAGTTATTGAGTTCATATATGGGGTGTAAGGGACAGCGTCCCGCACACTGATAGGGGGTTGCTCAGGCAATACCTATCAGCAGTATTTTTTTCAGGAAGTGAAAAAAAGTATTTGCTTTTTCGTATAAAATGTCTGATCGAGGTGGTCATTTTGTATAGGACGATAATTATTTTTTTCACCTCCTGAAGGAATTTCCCGGTGAATATTCTTCAGTATCATTGACTGAGCAACCCCTATCAGTTTGCGGGACGCGGTCCCTTACACCCGGTATTTCAATTTTTAAATGTAAGGAATGTTTGTAGTTACAAGGTTAGAATAAAAAAATATACCCGTATCATAATTATTTATTTTCTGAATATTTCATCGTAATAATAAAAAAATATCTGACATTGGAAAAGTCTGGGAAAGTCCCACGATTCTCTCGATATATAAATAAAAACTTCCAGATGGTATTGGTAGTAACGGCCGATATTTCTCATGATGGAAAAGTGATCGATTCTATATTCCACCTGCTAAATATAAAATTAAAATTTATCTGTCACTTTCAAAATAATAAAATTTAAAAAGGACAGGCGATTTATACTCTATGGTTTTGAATTTAGTCTGCTAAATTTTGACGCGATTTTGCACGTTTTCCTAGTATTTCTGTGAATTTTATCCGTCATATCATATGACAGATAACGCTAAAAACGGACTATAAATCAAAACCCGGAGAGAATAGATCTCCTGCCCTTTTCCAATGTTTTTAGTCTAAAAGAGACAAATAGATTTTAATTTTAGTTTTAGCCGTATAATCAAGAATCGAGCCCAGTATTTACTAATAATGTTTTAATGGGTTTTGCCTCCCTTGAAATGAAATGTTTTTTGCTTAAATAATTATTACCTACAGATATAATTATATTAATTCAAAATGTAACTGAAAGTGTTTTCTTATGTCTGTTTTAATTTCATGCGAACTTTTTATCCATGGTTTTAATCGCTTCAGAACAAGTTTTTCTTTGGAAATAAGATGTTCAAAAGTAGTTTATTTTATTTGCTTTTTATAAGTAAAAAACAGTTTTTAAAATTGCCCATTTTTCAAAAGATGCAACTTTTACCTCTTCATTTCACTACTTACGGAATACGCTGCATTTTCTGTAGAGCCAATTCGAGAATTTTCTCCGTGGCTTTAACAAAAGGATTTTTTGCGATGCGATGGGATTTTTTCTGGATTTTTCCAATGTCAGCTAATATTTTTCTTATCGACACGAACAAAAGGCCGTAGAGCACAAAAATACACTCACCGTTCACCGGGAAAACAAAAGTCAAAACCTGTATGGCATTTAAACTAGGTTTGAGCAGACGGGCGTTAAAAACGCTCACCTGGACTTTTTAATTTATTTATGTTAGCGGTGTGTGGCCAGTTTGTTCGGTCAGGCAAAAATAACTGAGAGTGAAAAACTACGTGGCATTTAAACTGGGTCTGGATAAATGGGCGGCAAGAACATTTTTTTATTTGCTATGGATCATTCAATCAGTGAGGTTAAAAATAAGGAAACCTATTCTCTGTGTCACAAATGTCGACAGACATCATAGTTATAAAATTAGGAATGTGTCCTAATTATCTATGTGTGCAAAATTGCTTGAAAGTTTGTCATAGTAACACTTGTGGGTATACAAATACACAAGTTTTGTATCATTCCAAAATCTCAAGTAGTTCTGATTTTACAGCTATTTGAATTTCATCTAAATAATAGCGGTCGTCTACCTAAGTAAGCCTACGACTACTAATAAACTGCTACGTGACGTCATTCGCACATGCCCGGTACAATCGTAAAAATCCCGTTCGTCTGCCCACCCCTCAATCAGTCGTACGCCAAAACCGCCGTGACGCGGAATTAAAAGCTTTTCGGGATTTTTATAGTGTCGCCCTGTCCCGCTTGTCCCGCGATCCCGCAATCCCGAAAACACATAAACAGCAGAGAGAGAGAGCGAACAAACTATAATATTTAGAGCATGCACTTCTGATATACAGGGTGTGATTTTAAGTGCAAACTGGGGATCACTTACGGCAGTGGGTTTTTGAGTGATAAAGATTTTTTTCAAGGATAGCAAGGCTCGTATTTATGAAGCGATATCAAACTTGAGAGCAATATTTAGTATGGATTTGACAGGCCAGTTTGTACTGAAATGACATTTCTGACATGAACTCAAACTCGCTGTCACTCATGAGAGCTAAGAGGAGCTAAGGCCCTAAGAGAATGACTAAAGAGTGGAACTATATGTCTGTGGACCTTTCTTCGAAACAGTACAAGCGAGAGTGAATAGGTATTATTATCAAGTAATATAATTATGGCCGAAAGCGCAATATAGCACATAAGAGTAACGCAAATAAGTGATAAAATTAACAGTTTTGTTACTTTTTCTAACACCCTGTATTTCCAGCTCGTGACATACGAGGTGTGAGTTCAGTGTGTGAACAGTGTTTGTTTATATTGACGATGTTTTGTTGGTTTTGGACACGTTTTGGCAGAGTGCTGGGATATGTCCATTTTTTATTTGTAGTTGCAACTGTGTGTTTAGAAAGATGGAGTCACTTTGGGAATACTTTGAAACATATTTTTTTAACTAGATTTTTGATAAACAAGATGCATGTAGGGTAAAATCTATGTCACAAACTCTTAAGCTTGTGGGCGATCTGTGGCGCGACGGTGGCGACACCAATTTTAAATTAGTTGTGTCTAAAATACAAATATTTTCATAAATATTTTACGTTTAGCATAAATTGAAAGAAATTCTCCATTTTATAACACATCTATCTATCTATCTATTTAGCCTATATTAGCCCACTGCTGAGCATAGGCCTCTTCTTTATAACACATGATATCATAATAATAATTTATGAAGTATGATATATCGCAAGAAATTTTCCATTTTATAACACACTAGCGACCCGCCCCGGCTTCGCACGGAAATCATCAGTGTTTCTCTACTATATTATGCATGTATTATACATATAAACCTTCCCCTTAAATCACTCTATCCATTAGAAGAAACCGCATCAAAATCCGTTGCGTAGTTTTAAAGATTTATGCATACATAGGGATATAGGGACAGAGAAAGCGACTTTGTTTTATACTACATACATAAAATCACGCCTTTATCCCTTACGGGGTAGGCAGAGCGTTAAACGCCTCGTAAAAGGCGCTTTCGCCGCGTCTGACAAAAATTGAGGGCAATTTTAGATTGTAATGTGTATTGCTAATGTGTATAACAGGTTGTCAGCCCATCGCCTAAACTACAATACACTGTAACCCTCGAGTCCCTTTTGCTGTCTTCTACAGCATGCCCGGGAGGAAGGGCAGCTGGAACATTCCATGCTTTTCTATCTCTCCCAGTCCAGCATGGAAGAAACTTGTTTTATACTATGTAGTGATAATATCATAACATTAATTTATGAAGTATGATATTATGTATTATAAAATGGAAAATTACTTGCGATTTCCGCTAAACGTAAAATATTCATGAAAATGATTGTATTTTAGACACAATTTAATTTATAACTATTTAGGGCGCCACCTATGCCCCTTTTAAAACTATAACGTTGGTTCTTTGGGTCATTCGTTAAACCGGCAGACTCTACGAAATTCAACAAAAGAACCATACATCATCTTCCTAGCCTTATCCCGTATCTAACGGGGTCGGCTACCTAATCTAGGGGATTGAACGAGGGTACTGGTTTTTACACAGAGCGACTGCCATCTGACCTCCGCAACCCAGAAGGGAAACCAGACCCAATCCTAGATTAGGTCAGAGTTTTCAAGCCGCCAATGCTTAGCACTGGCCTCTGAAATGGCTTAACGACTAATATCTACGGTATTAAACGATATTAACCGGGACTAACGGCTTAACGTGCCTTCCGAAGCACGGACAAAAGCAACAAAAGAACCATACGAAATTCAAAATAAATATTACATCCCAAAAGCCTACGTTACGTAGTACATACATATCTCGCCCATGTGACAATCGGATCCGAAAACTCTATTAAAAGATAGGTCAGCGTCGTTCTATACAAAATGGCGTGTGTGTGTATGGTAAAGATGGCAGACAAGTTTAATCAACGGTCGTCAGAGGCAAAACACCGGAGTGTATCCCTTTGAACATTGTTTTTGTAGGTTTTATCGGCTTTTGGGGCCCGTAGACAAATGCTGCTTTTACTAAGCACAGCAATTTCTATTGAGTAGGACTGGGAGTGAAAAAAAACGTAGAATGTGCCCGATGCTTCTTCTCCCAGGCACGCTAAAAACCAACTCGAGGTCCCTTGATTTTTCCAATTTACTTATTTTTTTTAGGAGTATCTGATAGGACATAGCGCACCTTCATCTGGATTAACTTAAACCCAATTTTGAATCTATATTTAAATTTTACATACTTGTAATCACGCCATTATCTCTAATTGGGTAGGCAGAGCATAAGCGACTTAAACAAAGGTCGTTCCGCCAGGTTTGACAAAGTTATGAGGGTTATTTAAGATAGGTTTGTAGGTATATTGCTGTAGTGACAGGTTGTCAGCCCATCGCCTCAATTACAATATACTGATACCCTCGGATCCTATAGCTGGTTTTTACAGCATGCCCGGAGGACATGCAGCTGGCATATTCTATGTTTTTCTTTCGCTCCCAGTCCAGCATGATACATAAACAAAAAGATTTTTTATTTTAAACACAAATAAGAGATGCCCTCATTTCCGTATAAATAAAAACCTACAGAACCCGAACTATTTGACCTCATACGACAGTCGTCCGTTCCTGACAACCCGACCAAATTGCATGTCCGGCTAGGTAAGCATATTTCACTTGGTATGGAGACACCAGGATTTTGCCGGGTTTTTCAATACGCCACGCCAGCTAGCTTGCGAGTCGGTAGCGCGGTCTAAATGGATTTTATTCTGTGATCTCTTTTTGGTGCTCGGTATGGTTTGGATTTTGGTTCTGTGACGTGAAAACCTATAATCAAAACGAAGTCATATCTCACAAAGTTTGTAAAAAATCACACTACAGTATTTCGATGCTGTCCTGGGAGCGAGAGAAAAACATAGAATGTGCCAGCTGCATTTCCTCCCGGGTATGCTGTGAAAACCAGCTAAGGGATCCGCGGGATTCAGTATATTGCAATTTAGGCGATGGGCTGACAACCTGTCACAACAGCAATATACCTACAAATATATCTTAAATAACCCTCAAAACTTTGTCAGACGTGGCGGAACGACCTTTGTTTTGGTCGTTTACGCTCTGCCTACCCCATTAGGGATAAAGGCGTGATTATATGTATGTATGTATGCAGTATTTCCAACTCAGTATTAGAATAAAGGTAATCAAAGTTTCATGTCTTTTAATCGAAGATTTTGTTTCTAAAATAATACTGTATTATTGTCGGTCACCCATCCTTACCTTGGTTCGATATCCAACGACCCGGATAATTAAATCACGTAGTGTCCATTTTCTTGTGTTTTTAATTAATTTGATCTGTGACTTTGACACAACTATGCCATTGAAATAAATGCTAACTTGATTCCAATCTATTTAGTTGGGTGTTTCTTTATTATTTAGCTTGTAAAACGACCACTGTTAAAGACAGCAACCGGGACCGACCGCTTAACGTGCTCTCCGAAACGCTGCGGTAATAATTTGCCAACTCAAATGCTTCTTTTCTTGATTCAGAGAAACATTTCAAGCAATAAAGTTCTTCCTTAGATAAACACTTTAGTCACGCGAAATTTTAAATATTGTAACCAATGCTTCAAATTACTAAAATTGATAAAAGTTTTTCCGTAATAGTATTAGAATATATTGTTCAGTCTTCCTAGTCCTACTAATCATATAAAAGTTAAGATAACCTTGAATGTTTGTTACTCAATCACGCTTTAACCACAGGATGGATTGGGATAAAATTTGGCACACATCTAAAGGTTAGTTCCTGGATTAGGACATAGGCTGCTTGTCTTTGTGGGAAAACCTTAATTTCCACGGAAAAGCTCATTTAACGCGGTTAAAACGCATTTGACTTGCCGTTGTCCGCGTAAGAAATAAAGACGCAACTCAATGTATGTCATCATCTCTCGCCGACTTATCCTGTATCTCTCGGGATCGGCTACCTAATCTAGGTGATTTAACGAGGTTCCTGGTTTTTATACAGAGCGACTGCCATCTGACCTCCGAAACCCAGAAGGGAAACCAGACCCAATCCTAGATTAGGTCATAGATTTCAAGCCGCCAATGCTTAGGGCTTTAGCTAATATTATATTTAGAAAAAGCACCGATTTAAAATTGGAAAACCGAAAAACACATTGGTACGTGGTGGGATTCAAACCACGACCTCCCGCTGTCGAGGCGGCGGCCCTATCCACTACACCATCGGGCTCTTTATGTATATAACAATGATTATAAATTACGCCATCTTATTACATACTGTATTATATAAATACTGTATTTAAAGAGATTTTAGTCAAGTAAGTACCTATACTTCGTTTATTTAACGTTGAGTCATCAATCTTCCATGCTGGACTGGGAGTGAGAGAAAAACATAGAATGTGCCAGCTGCATTGCCTCCCGAGCATGCTGTAAAACCAGCTAAGGGATCTGAGGGTTTCAGTATATTGCAATTTAGGCGATGGGCTGACAACCTGTCACTACAGCAATATACGTACAAATCTTTCTTGAATGGCCCTCAAGACTTTGTCAGACGCGGCGGAACGGCCTTTGTTTAGGTAGTTTACGCTCTGCCTACCCCGTTTGCGATAAAGGCGTGATTATATGTATGTATGTATGTATCTTATTACACTTAGCATTATTTATTCACTGGTCAGCCACTTATTTTCTAATGTATTTTGTTGGTAGTTTCAGAAGTTTAGAAGCTATTAATCATCAGGACAGTATGTTTACACTTACGCGGTCGGCTTATGAAGAGATATGAGTTTTGTTTGGGGGGTTTTACCCGACATTGCGAAGAATAGGCTGTTATTTTACGATAAATTTTATGGATACTTGATATTCAAGGCAGGCAGTTGATTAAACGGTATCATAAAAATATATATTTGAATGAAGAATTTTAGAAGTTTGAAAAATTACTGCAGAAAAAAGTCATAATTTTCATATGCGTGCCGTATAATTTCATGAAAATAAATCGTTTTTTAAATTAGAAATGTTCCATTGCAAAAAGAAATTACACGAAAATTCTCATTAATTTTTATTAAATTTAATATAATATGACGGTTCCGGAAACGGCAGGCAGATTTTTCCAAGATTGCCAATACTCGGGGCATTAAAATTATTCCAAATTCTCTTTAGAGGGGAGCGGCCCCTGTGACGGTGTTGCCAGCTGAAACGTGGAGATTACGATTCTTGGAAACTGTGTTTAAAGATTATATTTAAAACTTGAAATGGCGTTTAATATTAGATAGATAGAAAGGTACAACGTTTATTCAAGAACACAGTACAGGACATTGACACGGATACGCGATAAACAAAGAGAAGAAAAAAGAGTTTAGGATGTAGTGTACCGCATCCTCAAAAAGGCTCTAATTCTGCATAATGCCTGCTGTGCTAAAAAAAACCCCTAAGCGCTGTTTTTCATTAGATTATAAGAACATCAAGAGCTTCTTATTAAAATAAGTCTTTGCTGATTTTGCCTTATACTGCAATTTCAGTACAATAAAGGGAAATCTTCTTAAAGAACTTTAAAAAAAACTGTAATTTTTATTGCATGGACTATGTTATTTTAAGTCATCAATATGATTTTTTTTATAAGGTTTTTGCAGTGGTCATTTAGTAGTTACTACATAGTATAAAACAAAGTCGCTTTCTCTGTCCCTATATCCCTATGTATGCATAAATCTTTAAAACTACGCAAAGGATTTTGATGCGGTTTCTTTTAATGGATAGAGTGATTCAAGAGGAAGGTTTATATGTATAATACATGCATAATATAGTAGAGAAACACTGATAATTTCCGTGCGAAACCGGGGCGGGTCGCTAGTATAATAATAAATTTTAAATAACTTATTCAATATAGATCCTTTATAATATATTTTAACTATGGCAACATTGCAAAATGACCCCGTTTTGGACCCCACAGCCGGAGGGCATCGCATATTCACAAATTTAATATCACAAGTCGAATGCAATTTATGAAATGACTACCCAATTTTGCTTTACAATTTCCATAGGTAAGTGTACTGGGTAAGGATAGGAGAGAAATACAACAAATTGTTATGGTGACTATTGATTTATTTTTTATCCTAAACTATCTTTCAGTCAGCGTGTCACCCGCTGCTAAATAAGTTTTTCCGTGGTACTTTTCCGGAGTAAAATGTAACTTATGTTACTCAAAGTGAACGTAGCTTTCTAACAGTGAAAGAGTTTTTAATATCAGTTCAGTAGTCTTTGAGTTTATTTTTTACAAACATACACACAAATCCAAAAATATAAATATTTCTTCTTTATAATTTACCCGCGGCTTACTAATTGAGTTTTCCCGTGGGAATCAGATAATTAACTGCGTTAAAAAAATAACTATGTTACTCAAGGTGAACGTAGCTCTTTGACGGTAAAAGAATTTTTGAAATCGGTTCAGTAGTTTTAAAATTTATTCGTTGCGAACATACACACAAAAATCTAAAATTACAAATCTTTCTTCTTTATAATATACTAGCGACCCGCCCCGGTTTCGCACGAAAATTATCAGTGTTTCTCTACTATATTATGCATGTATTAAATACCAACAAAAGGTGTTCGAGGTTACAGTGTAATTGTAATCTAAACTTCACTACATAGTATAAAACAAAGTCGCTTTCTCTGTCCCTATATTCCTGTGTATGATTAGATCTTTAAAACTACGCAACGGATTTTGATGCGGTTTCTTTTAATGGATAGATCGATGCAAGAGGAAGGTTTATATGTATAATGCATGCATAATATAGCTAATAATATGAAGGTTGAAGGAGGGTATATTTTTCTATCGTTGCAAACGATTATCTACTATGAATATCAAACACATTTAAATCAAAAATTGCTTTTAATATTTATAGAGCGTGAACTTTTCTATGCCATTTACTCTCTGCCTTCCTTGTAAGGGATAACAGCATGGCTTTGTTTGTATGTAATTGTTTACTTACATGCTGGACTGGGAGCGAGAGAAAAACATAGAATTTGCCAGATGCATTTCCTACCGGGCATGCTGTAAACCAGCTAAGGGATCCGAGGGTTTAATTTGCAATTTAGGCGATGGGTTGACAACCTGTGACTACAGCAATATACCTACTAATCTATCTTAAATAGCCCTCAAAACTTTGTCAGGCGTGGCAGAACGACCTATGTATAGGTCGTTTACGCGCTGCCTATCCCATTTTGGTTAGAGGCGTGATTATATGTATATATGCAAGCTGAATTTCCTCCCGGGCATGTTGTAAAAACTCCATGCTGTAACAGGGATCCGAGGGTTTCAGAATATTGCAATTTACATACTTCAGCAATATACGTACAAACTATTTTAAATAACCCTCAAAACTTTACCAGATGTGGCGTAACGACCTCTGTTTATGTCGGTTACGCTCTGCTTACCCCATTAGGAATAAAGGCGTGATTATGTATATATATATATATATATACATGTTAGATCAAAGCACAAAATGTTTTACCTAAAATCCTGCTTCCTTTATTCCGAGTAGTCCGTTTAATTTGTACCCTATTTGTTTTGCTGTCGTTACCAGCTCGTTCATGATTCGTTATTACACGGACCAGCCGATTCATATGTTTTATATATTAAATCTGCCAAATGTTCGCACAAATATATTTGATCATTTTGATGTGGGCCTCCGGTCTTTATGTCTCAAACGGGTGTTTTTGACCTCGTTCACGTTGTGGCGGAAAAAAACAAAAACGAAAATGTATATTTTTTTTGGCAAAAATCACAAAGCGCCACAAACTAAGCATTACCAACCCTTATTAACAGCACTTTGACCGACAGCTGGAGTGAGTTTGTATTAAAAATGTCAGTTCAGTAAGATGGCCTGTCAAATCCGTCTTAATATTGTTCTCAATCATGAGATTGCTTTATAAATACGAGCCTTATATTTCTTCCATGCTGGACTGCCTGACTTCCTCCCGGGCATGCTGTAGAAGTCAGCAAAAGGGATTCGAGGGTTACAGTGTATTGTAATTTAGGCGATGGGCTGACAACCTGTCACTACAGCAATACAATACAAATCATCACAATCTGAAATTTGCCCTCGATTTTTGTCAGACGTGGCGAAAGCGCCTGTTACGAGGCGTTTTACGCTCTGCCTACCCCGTAAGGGATAAAGGCGTGATTTTATGTATGTATGTATGTTATATTTCTTCTTTGCGTGTCGATGTAACACGAGAAATAATGGTTTACTTTGGACCCGATAAATTAAATTAAATAGGTTGACTGGAAGAGATCCCTTAACGGGATAAGTCAGCCTTTGTGCCACTATTGTTTTAATCTTCTTGTATTTTAGTTTTAAGATTTTTAAGGTTCAATAAAGAGCTTAGATACATAGGTAAATACATAAATTAAAAAAAAAACATAAAAAAGTTAAATAAAACTTGGTTTCTAGTCGCCAAACTTAATTTGACACCCACCTTATAATATACCAAATTGTATTGAAATAAAACATATTTCAACTTCCTCTTTCATAAAAAAGGAACAAAAATCAAACTCATACTTTGTTAGTCCTTTGATAAACTTCCGAGTAAATAACCACAGTATTTTGTTTAAACAAACTCTGATAAACTTAGACACTCGCGGCCATCTTGTGACGTCACGTCTATAAGCTCTCACGCGAGTATCTTGTTAATAAGTTCTCCAAGTTCTTACATCGATGTCCTTATAAGTTGTTCGTACACTTTGATATGATGTTAGAACATTGAGTCTGTGACTTGCAATTCTATGTAAACAAATGGGCATATGTATAAGCAAACTTCTGTAAATAGTTTCTTCCATGCTGGACTGGGAGAGATAGAAAAACATAGCATGTTCCAGCTGCCCTTCCTCCCGGGCATGCTGTTGAAGTCAGCAAAAGGGACTCGAGGGTTACAGTGTATTGTAATTTAGGCGATGGGCTGACAACCTGTCACTATAGCAATACATATTACAATCTAAAATTGGCCTCAATTTTTGTCAGACGTGGCGAAAGCGCCTTTTACGAGGCGTTAAACGCTCTGCCTACCCCGTAAGGGATAAAGGCGTGATTTATGTATGTATGTATGTATGTTGTAGGTATATTGCTGTAGTGACAGGTTGTCAGCCCATCGCCTAAATTGCAAATTACTGAAACCCTCGGATCACTTAGCTAGTTTTTACAGCATACTCGGGAGGAAATGCATATGGCACATTCTATATTTTCTCTCGATCCCAGTCCAACATGGAAGAACTTGGTAAACAAATGGGCATATATAAGCAAACTTCTAAGTAAGTAGTCACATTATTGGATTGGCATTGCATACCCGGTGTAAGGGACAGCGTTTCGCAAACCGATATGAGTTGCTCAGTCCATGAAACTGATCAATGTTCACCAGGAACTTATTTCAGGAGATGAAAATTCTTCCATGCTGGACTGGGAGAGATAGAAAAACATAGAATGTTCCAGCTGCCCTTCCTCCCGGGCATGCTGTTGAAGTCAGCAAAAGGGACTCGAGGGTTACAGTGTATTGTAATTTAGGCGATGGGCTGACAACCTGTCACTATAGCAATACATATTACAATCTAAAATTGCCCTCAATTTTTGTCAGACGTGGCGAAAGCGCCTTTTACGAGGCGTTAAACGCTCTGCCTACCCCGTAAGGGATAAAGGCGTGATTTATGTTTGTTTCTTTCTTTGTTTGAAAATAAAATTGTACCTTCCCATACAAAATTACCACCTCGATCTGTCAATTTGTACGGAAAAGCAAATTTTTTTTTCACTATCTGAATAAGAATCCGACTTTAAATGAACGTGGCGAAAAAAGGGACTACCCGCCATCTTGCAATTTTACATTGATTTGACAGTTCTCCTTATACTACAGCGCCCCCGCACACGTTCATAGAGAACCGTGTCGAACCGTACCCCACAATTTCAGTGAGGGAGTGGAAGTATCTCTCCTTTACATACATACATACATACATATAATCACGCCTTTATCCCTAATGGGGTAGGCAGAGCGTAAGCGACTTAAACAAAGGTCGTTTCGCCACGACTGACAAAGTTTTGAGGGTTATTCAAGATGGATTTGTACGTACATCGCTGTAGTGACAGGTTGTCAGCCCATCGCCTAAATTGCAATATACTGAAACGCTCAGATCCCTTAGCTGGTTCTTACAGCATGCCCGGGAGGAAATGCAGCTGGCATATTCTATGTTTTTCTCTCGCTCCCAGTCCAGCATGGATGCAACTCCTCTCTCCTTTACCTTTAGTCAAATTTATTTACCCAATTCTTTTAAACTGCGTAGTTCCACTCTGGGCGCCAATTAGCGGTCGACTAATTAGCCGTTCTATTTACACTTGCCGTTCCTATTACTTCCATCCTGGACTGTGAGCGAGAGAAAAACATAGAATGTGAAAACATTTCCTCCCGGGTATGCTGTAAAAACCAGCTAAGGGATTCGAGGGTTTCAGTGTATTGCAATTTAGACGATAGGCTGACAACTTGTTACTACAGCAATACACCTACAAATCTATCTTGAATAGTCCTCAAAACTTTTTCAGACGTGGTGGAACGACTTTTGTTTAGGTCGTTTACGCTCTGCCTACCCCATTATCATCACTTTCGAAAGTGACTTCTACTTTCGATTGTTCAGTTATTTTTGAGAAATTTAAGCACATAGGTATTTGATTGATCTCGATTCTAGATACCACCGGCTAAAAATAATATCTAAATGTATCTTTCTCTTTTTAAATAATAAAATTGAAAAACGATAGGCAATTTATATTCTATAGTTTTACACTTTGCCCACTAGATTTTGATTTTGCACTTTTCCCTAGTATTTCTGTCAACTTTTTATCCGCTTTATCATATGACAACGGAAAAAATGACAGATAATGCATAAATCCATCGACTAAAAATTAAAAACCGGAGAGAATAGATCTCCTGTCCTTTTTCAATGTTTTAAGTCTGAAAGTGACAAATAGACTTTAATTTTAATTTTAGCCGGCAAATTTAGAATCGAGACCATTGTAAATTTTCTTCTATTGTATTTGCCAAGATTTACATTTGTACTTAAAGATCAAAATTAAAATCAAAATCAATACAAAATAGCAGGAAAGCAATAGAAAAGCAGAAAAAGAGCACAAATGTTTTTGTTCCATTATTTTGAGAGGTAACAGACATTTTTACGTAGCCTAAGAATAGAACCCAAAAAAGCCTCCTTTCCGTTTGTTCTGTTGCCTTGGTGATACCATTGTGAAGCTTTGAGATTAAGTTCAGTATTTTCAAACATAAATATGTTGTTTCTTTTTCTGTCGTGTGGGTATCGAGTTGATCGACCAGATCAATCCTGGTGTTAGACTTTTTAAACCGCCTAATAGCACAGCTATAGGTATGCCTCTGTATAGGAGAGCCCGATGGTGTAGTGGATAGGGCCGCTGCCTCCTGAGCGGGAGGTCGTGGTTCGAACCCCACCACGTACCAATGTGTTTTTCGGTTTTCGAATTTCATATGTACGTTTATTCGGTGCTTTTTCCGTGCTTCGGAAGGCACGTTAAGCCGTTGGTCCCGGTTAATATCGTTTAATACCGTAGATATTAGTCGTTAAGCCCTTACAGAGGCCAGTGCTAAGCATTGGCGGCTTGAAAACTCTGACCTAATCTAGGATTGGGTCTGGTTTCCCTTCTGGGTTGCGGAGGTCAGATGGCAGTCGCTCTGTGTAAAAACCAGTAACCTCGTTCAATCCCCTAGATTAGGAAGCCGACCCCGTGAGATACGGGACAAGGCTGGGGAGATGATGATGAGGTATGCCTCTGACATGGTTTTTGTAACGATCACTACCAAAGACAGCGACCGGGACCCTACGAAGCACGAAATATTTTTTCTTACAGACAATCAGATGATTCAACTTGCATTATCCTGACGAAACTAGGGAAAATCTCACAAACTTATAAATTGATAAATATCAAATTTGTGATCCCTCTGGGAACCGAAACCAGGACCTCTTTATTGTGAGCCCCCGAACTCTGACCACTAAACCACGGAAGCAGTTTTTATTGTGGAGCCTTTAGATTAAGTTCAGTATTTTCAAACGTAAACTGTTGTAACATTTACCCAAGTATTTGGCACTGAGAGATATTTTGGTAGTTTTGTACCTTTTTAATATAATTGTATCCTCTGGGTTTATCAAAAAATTACTGGAAGAGATCCCTTAACGCGATAAGTCCGGCTTTGTGCCGCTATTGCTTTATTCTTCTTGTATTTTAGTTTTAAGATTTTAAGTTACAATTAGCTTACATACATACATTTACATACATTTGCTTATACCGAAATGTCGGAAATACACAAGCCTTATTGTAAATTACGTCCTACATACGATCTAAATCTATTTCTGCATTGGATAACTCAAAACGTTTCAACGTACCCCGAATTCTGCTAACAGCTCCGAACTCCAACTCAGGCTGTAGATAACCTGTCTGAAAAGCAATTGAGGCGAAACTCAAACCTAAAAGCAACCTCACTAATAACTGCTTCTATGGTCTAGTGGTCTGCCATGAGGTTTTGATCCGAAGGTCATGGGTTCGATTTCCTGGGAGCATAAAGGTGATATTTTTCACTTTTTTCTCAGTTGAGTTAAGGCAATACAGACTGAATCGCCTGATTGTCTGTTTAAAAAAAAATGTTTACTTCGGAGGGCATATTCGCTCCTGGTCGCTGTTTCATATGAGTCGTAACACAAATCACATTATTGGCTCTTTAGCTGTTACTAATCAGACGATTCAGCCTACAATAAATAAATAAAATAAAAATAAAATTAAAAATGCCATATATTCCTCAATTTTCATCAATATTTACATTTGATACATGACTTTCAAATACTTAATTACAAGTGGTAGAATGCTTAACATTCAGTGGTAGAATGTTCCAGCCTACAATATCCAGACCAAACTGGGGATAATCTCACAAAGATATAAATTGACAAATATCAACTTTGTGTTGCCCCCGTGGAAATCAAACGCACAAGCTCCAGATCGGAGCCTATGGCTCAAACTACTAGGCAGTTTAAATCTTGAACTAGTATATCACGCCTTTATCCCTAATTGCAGAGCGTAAACGACATTCCGCCACGTCTGACAAAATTTAGAGGGTTATTTAAGATAAATTTATAGGTCTATTACTGAAGTGACTAGTTGTCAGCCCATCGCCTATGTTACAATATACCTAAATCATCTGATCACTTAGATGGTTTAAACAGCATGCCTGGAAGGAAATGCAGCTGGCACATTGTATGTTTTTCTCTCGCTCCCTGCAGTCCAGCATGGTGAAAGCAATTGGGGCGAAACTCAACCCGAAAAGCAACCTCTCAAATTTCAAGCAAACAAACAGGAAGACAGTCAGATGGAAATTTGTTTATTCTAGTCTCGTTTATTTGTACATGATCGGAGTTCGGTCGGAGTTGGATTGGATTTCTGTTATTTCAAGATTTTGATGTAAAGGCCTATTAAGGATGACTTTGATGGAACTTTGATAGATAAGTTTTAGCTTTAACAAATTAAAAGTGTTGATTAGATATTAGACCACCATTATGTTTAGATAGGCGCGTATTTATAATCAGCACTTGAGACTGACAGCGAGTTTGAGTTCGTACCAGAAATGTGATTTCTATACACTGCTCTCAATCTTGAGATTGCTTTATAAATACGGGCCCTAGTATAGCTGAATCGACCCGTGACCACGACCCGTGTAACCGTGTCGAAACGGAATTCTCTATAATTTTAACCGCCAAACATATTAAGTTTTAAACTTTTCCTTCATACAAATATCATCATCAAATACCTTTATCTATCTATTCCCTTTACGTAATTCTAGGCGTTTCCATGTTGGACTGGGAGGGAGCGAGAGAAAAACATAGAATGTGCCAGCTACATATTTTCCTCCCGGACATGCCGTAAAAATCAGTTAAGGGATCTGAGGGTTCCTGTATATTGCAGTCTAGGCGATGGACTGACAACCTGTCACTACAGCAATATACGTAAAACTCTATCTTAAATAACCCTCACAATTTTGTCGGACGTGGAACGACCTATGTTTAGTTTGTACACGCTCTGCCTACCCCAAATAAATATAAATAAAATATATGATAAAGGCGTGATTATAATATGTATGTATGTAATTCTAGGTTCTCTTGACAGTACTTAACTACCGTTCTACCTCAAGAACCATCCCACATGCAAATCCATTCACTGAAACCTGATGGTGCTTGAACTCCAACACAAGACAGGATAATTACTAACTTTGAGACTAGAATGGCCCTAATACTAGTATCAAAGTGTTTGAGTAAGGGGTTGGGCTAGACGGACTGCGTGATTGCGTTATAGCTGTCTGCTTCTGTCGTGTATCGAGTCAATCGACCCGATGAACCCTAGTGTCAGAGTTTTTAAACCGCTGCTATTGCACAGCTTCTTCCATGTTGGATTTCGAGCGAGAGAAAAACATAAAATGTGTCAGCTGCATTTCCTCCGGGTATGCTGTACAAATCAGCTGAAGAATACGACAATTTCTTTATATTACAATTTAGGCGCTGGGCTGATAAGCTGTCACCACAGAAATATACCTACAAATCTATCTTAAATAACCCTCAGAACTTTGTCAAACGTGGCGGAACGACCTTTGTTTAGGTCGTTTAGGCTCTGCCTACCCCATTAGGGATAAAGGCGTGATTGTATGTATGTATGTAAGTCAAATACCTAGCAGTCAGTCTACTAACCCCCAATATGTTTGGGCTACATTGCAAGTCCACAAATGGTGTGCCAAGTTCTGGACTGAACTTGTGATGGCGCAAGCATCTCATCAAACTTTGTCATCGAAAGACATTGGGCCTCTCCCTACTCTTGCGCTTTCAACTTGCGATTTGGTGGTAGTATGATATCCACAAACGGTGTGCCAAGTTCTCAACTGGACCAAACTTGTGAAGGCGCGCGCATCTCATACAACTTTGTCATCGAAAGACATTGGTTTCTCTTGACTTGTGCGCTTTCAACTTGCGACAAGCTTTATGTTATATTGTGCGACCAATAAGTTTGGTGTGGAATAAGAACTGAATCAGGGAAAAATGCTTTGCAAACGGTATGAACTAGTAACTACGCAGAATCAAGTATAAACTGAAGTCAGTGGAAATAAAATATTGAAATGATATCATATCAACACATACTACGCAAAACACCAACTTTTTTGAAACGTTTTTGCTGTAACCTTTCTTTTGATGATGATCGAACGAATCTAAAATATTCAGAAATTTAATTTGTTATACCTACGTCATCAAATGCATCTTCATTCAAACTATAAAACTAAACCTGCGATACACAGACAATTATTGTAAAAACGCAAATTAAAAGCGCAATAGTGAATTTGAAGCCATCGATGGCTTTGGGTTTGGTTCTCAAAGTTCTCATTAAGTCCGTAATGTGATGCACACCGCAACCTTTGAAAGGGTTCTAACTGAAAGTGTCGCCCTGGTCTACTGGTTGGCGCTATCGACTCCCGATTTGGAGGTCGTAGGTTCGATTCTCGGTAGTTGCTTTTGATAGTGGTTGTTACACAAATCATGTCTGAGGCCTATTACACAACTAAGCTCTGACACTTCAGTCTCTCGGCTATTAACCTATAATGTAGCTATAAATTAAAATACTAACAAAATTGGATCTGTGTTGTGAGAAAATAAACTATTCTAATCTATTTCATTGATAGAAGAACCTACTTTATAGAAAACTGAGAAAATTACTAGGAATATACGGAGTTATCCAAAACTTTTTTTTCCATTCTGGTCTGGGAGCAAGAGAAAAACATAGAATGTGCCAGCTGCTTTTCCTCCCGGGCAAGCTGTAAGATTCAGCTAAGGGATCCGTGGGTTTCAGTATATTGTAATTTAGGCGATGGGCTGACAACCTGTCACTACAGCAATATACCTAGAATTCTATCTTAAATAACCCTCAAAACTTTGTAAGACGTGGCGGAGCGACCTTTGTTTAGGTCGTTTACGCTCTGCCTACCCCATTAGGGATAAAGGCGTGATTATATGTATGTATGTATCCAAAACTCCCAAGATGGCTTTTAGTCACATTTTCTAGTCGTAAGATATACCCTATCTTGTCGGATCAATTCCCTAACGTGATTCGTCAAAGGCATATCACCCAGTGGCTGCCCAGTGGTATATATTTCACCTACACTCCACTACATAGCAAAACTTGACCATGGTTAGTAATTATGGTAGAACTAGCGACCCATCCCGGCTTTATACGGAAATTATCAGTGTTTCTCTACTATATTATGCATGTATTATACATATAAACATTGCTCTTGAATCACTCAATCCACTAAAAGAAACCGTATCCAAATCCGTTGTGTAGTTTTAAAGATATATGCATACATAGGGATATAGGGTCAGAGAAAGCGACTTTGTTTTATACTATGTAGTAATTTAGGCGCTGGGCTGATAAGCTGTCACTACAGCTGAGGTATATATCATGTAGTGAAGCTTCGTCTTCTCCTATAGGTTTTTAAATCATCGTTTTACTACGCGATACGCAACTGCTTCCGTGATTTAGTGGTTAGAGCCATAGGTTTACGATCCGGAGGTCTTTGGTTTGATGCCGAGGGGGGAACACAAAGTTGATATTTATCAATTCATCACTTTGAGACGGTTTCTCCAGTTTTGTTAGGATATTGCAGGCTGAATCAACTGATTGTCCGAAAAGAAAGAGGATTCCGTGCTTCCGAGGGCACGTTAAGCGGTCGGCCCCGGTCGCTGTCTTTGATAGTGGTCGTTATTCAAACCATGTCAGAGGCCTAAATAGCTTTGCTACTAGGCGGTTTGAAAACTCTGTCACCAGGGTTCATCGGGTTCATCAAGAAGAAGAACTACCCGATGAACCCTCGTGTCGGAGATATTAAACTGCCAATGGAATAGATATGAATCGGGAGTCCTCTAATATAGTTTTTTGTAACAAGCAATGATAAACACAGTGTCTAGGACTGACAGCTTAATGCGCCCTCCGAAGCACGGATTTCTTTTACGTAGTCGATTCTGCAATGTCCAAATCTTACAAAGTGATGAATTGACAAATATCGTGGGAATCAAACCCACGACCTCCGGATCAATAGCCCATAGCTCTGACCACTAGACCTTGGGGGCAGTTATGTTCGCATTGTAGTTATGTGGCTGGCCGTACAAAGCGCCCGCAGATGCTGTACGTAGCCATATCTTAGTCTTGAGTTTACATGAGGATGTGTTTACGATCATATACGGACTGGGAACGAGAGAAAAACATAGAATGTGCCAGCTGCATTTCCTCTCGGGTATGCTGTAAAAACCGGCAAAGGGATCCGAGGGTTTCAGTATATTGCAATTTAGGCGACGGGCTTACAACATGTCACTACAGCTTCAATACTTTGTCAGACGTGGCGGAACGACCTTTGTTTAGGTCGTTTACGCTCTGCCTACCCCATCAGGGATACAGGCGTGATTATATGTATGTGTGTATGTGTTTACGACCACGATCAGATCCGACTGTTAGTCCGTGTATTTGATTTATACATACATCAATCGAGCCATTGTCTGTTACGGGGTAGGTAGAGCGCGAAACGCCCAGTTTTACTACTAGGCTTTGGTAAAATATGTCCCCACATCTGATAAAATATTGATGCCAATTTTATATAGAAACGTGCATAATAAATCTACATAGTATAAAACAAAGTCGCTTTTTCTGTCCCTATATCCCTATGTATGCATAAATCTTTAAAACTACGCAACAGATTTTGATGCGGTTTTTTTAATGGATAGAGTGATTCAAGAGAGAGGTTTATTTGCATGTATATGCATAATATAGTAGAGAAACACTGATAATTTCCGTGCGAAGCCGGGGCGAGTCGCTAGTAATAAATATAAACATGTACGTGCATACATTACAATACACTGTATGTGACCCTCGAATGCCTTTACATTTTTTTATATCATACCCTACCCTGCAGAGATGCAGCTGGCACATTCTATCGCTTTTTTCTAAACAAAGAAGAAAACCTCACAAATTTACATCAACAGTAACTATCAACAGTTACTTCCATGCTGGCCTGGGAGCGAGAGAAAAACATAGAATGAGCCAGCTGCATTACCTCCCGGGCATGCTGTAAAAACCAGCTAAGGGATCCGAGGGTTTCAGTATATTGTAATTTAGGCGAAGGGCTGACAACCTGTCACTATAGCAATATACTTACAAATATATCTTAAATAACCCTCAAAACTTTGTCAGACGTGGCGGAACGACCTTTGTTTGGGTCGTTTACGCTCTGCCTACCCCATTAGGGATAAAGGCGTGGTTATATGTATGTATATGTAACAATCAACTATCACATCTTTTCTAACAGAATCCGGTTGTAAATTTTTTTTTTTTTTTTTGATAAAACTAGTTTGAAAATAATATTTAATGTTTATAATTTTTAAAACATTCTTCGTCCCTAATTGTTAATATAAGATAAAACAAAATGTCACAATAAATCTAAATCACAATGTCAAAACTTAAAACTAAAACCTACTCAGTCAAATAGACCGCCCCGAATCGTACCTGGTGGGAAGGTACCCATCACGCTGGCAGCATTCCCTCGTTGGATAGCCAACGAGATGTGATTGATTGTAAATTAGCCTAAAACTATCGACGCTAGTGCACCTCTGATAGAGGTTGTATTGGCCTGTAACTATCGACAATAGACTATAGCATCTCTAGTTCCAACCTCTCAGATCGATAGAGGCTGTATTGGCCATTACGTAGTGGAAACGTTCACGGCTACGTTCGGATCCACGCAAATTGTTTTTAGGATTAGATGTGATTGGGTCAGCCCTGGACAGAAACTACTAAGGATTAGATGGAATTTGTACAACCCTGGATTGGGAAACAATCTTGAATTGAAAGTTGTGTGTTGGATGCTGAAAGCATTTTAGCAAGATGCTTCACTTCATGAAGGCTCGTATTTATGAAGCGATATCAAACTTGAGAGCAAAATTAAGTATGGATTTGCAGGTCAGTTTGTACTGAAATTACATTTCTGATACGAACTCAAATTCGGTGTCACTCATGAGAGCTGATTATAAATACGGCTTGAAATGACGTGGGAGAGCCCGATGGTGAAGTGGATAGGGCCGCTGCCTCCTGAGCGGGAGGTCGTGGTTCGAATCCCACCACGTACCAATGTGTTTTTCGGTTTTCGAATTTCAAATGTATGTATTTTCAGCGCATTTTCCGTGCTTTTGTTGGTCGTGGTTAATATCGTTTAATACTATAGATATTAGTCGTTAAATCATGTCAGAGGCCAGTGCTAAGCATTGGCGGCTTGAAATCTCTGACCTAATCTAGGATTCGGTTTGATTTCCCTTCTGGGTTGCGGAGGTCAGATGGCAGTCGCTCTGTGTAAAAACCAGTACCCTCGTTCAATCCCCTAGATTAGGTAGCCGACCCCGTGAGATACGGGATAAGGCTTGGGAGATGATGATTGGGTCAGCCCTGGACAGAAACTACTAAGGAGTAGATGGAATTGGTACAACCCTGGATTGGGAAACAATCTTTGAATTGAAAGTTGTGTGTTGGATGTTAAAAGGATTTTGGCAAGATGTTACTTCCATGCTGGACTGGGAGCGAGAGAAAAACATAGAATGTGCCAGCTGCATTTCCTCCCGGGCATGCTGTATAAACCAGCTAAGGGATCCAAGGATTTCAGTATATTCTAATTTAGGCGATGGGCTGACAACCTGTCACTACAGCAATATACACAAAAATCTATCTTAAAAAACCCTCAAAACTATGTCAGACGTGGCGGAACAACCTTTGTTTAGGTTGTTTACGCTCTGCCTACCCCATTAGGGATAAAGGCGTGATTATATGTATGTATGTATGTATGTTACGTGGCAAGATTTTTAGGTACATTGCTGTAGTGACAGGTTGTCAGCCCATCGCCTAAATTGCGATATACTGAAACTCTCGGATCGCTCTTAGCTGGTTTTTGCAGCATGCCCGGGAGGAAATGCAGCTGGCACATTCTATGTTTCTCTCTCACTCCCAGTCCAGCATGGAACCGTGGAAGGAAATGGAATTGCGAAATCTACCTTAAATCTAAATATCGGAACTGAAAGCCTAGTAGTATTTATTTAATAGTGTGTAAATATTGTCTAAGTATTATATGTAGTAATATGTACTATCCCGCTTTCTGCTTGTACAATTTCTATACCCAAAGGTTGCCTGGTAGAAATTGCTGCTTTAGCAATAAGGCCGCCTATATTGTACTGTCACGTTTGTTCATTTTTATTTCTGTTGTATGTGTTTCTTTGTGAAATAAAGAATTTTGTATTGTATTGTAGGATAGTTGTCATCTAACCGCTTTACAGGCAGAGTCCAAAGAATAGAATATAGAAGAATCCAAACTCATTTTGACCTCAAAACGTCGTATAATCAAAAATGAGGTCATAGGGTCAACACACAGAAAAAAGGTCAAGAAGTAATTCATAAAGTTATAAATAAAAACGGTAATAAGGTTGCGTTTTACGGTGCCCAAGGAGGATAATAACCTATAGAGTAAGCATGCGGGGCAAATGCACTCACCAAACTGGCAATTTTGTTGGTTATGACTATCGCAAAATTTCTGTCCCTTTTCTAACATACTGATTGGCAGTTGTTCTGTGTAAAAACCAGTACCCTCGTCCAATCCCCTAGATTAGGTAGCCGACCACGACAAGCCAACGCTTAAGCCGTGATTTAAAGCTATTTAAGCTTGGTGCCTGCTTGATTAAATCAGGTATTTTATTAAATACAGCCGTGCCCATCACATGCGTGGTTCTGGCGGTCTTTTCCAACGTGTGCCTCACTACGTACAACATGTTCGCATGACGTGCGTTTTCACCAAGCGGTGGGTATTGTCTCTCATCATCTCCCTAGCCTTATCCCGTATCTCACGGGGTCGGCTTCCTAATCTAGGGGATTGAACGAGGGTACTGGTTTTTACACAGAGCGACTGCCATCTGACCTCCGCAACCCAGAAGGGAAACCAGACCAAATCCTAGATTAGGTCAGAGTTTTCAAGCCGCCAATGCTTAGCACTGGCCTCTGATATGGCTTAACGACTAATATATACGGTATTAAACGATATTAACCGGGACCAACGGCTTAACGTGCCTTCCGAAGCACGGAAAAAGCACCGAATAAACGTACATATGAAAACCGAAAAACACATTGGTACGTGGTGGGATTCGAACCACGACCTCCCGCTCAGGAGGCAGCGGCCCTATCCACTACACCATCGGGTCCTTGAGTATTGTCTCTCAAACAAAAAAAAAATATGAATGCTCACTAAATAGCTTAAGTCCTCCTTGACGGTCCCGCATTAATACAGTCCCGTAAAACGCAGTCGTCATTAAATACCGGTACCGGAAACAGAAGCGGTTATTACCGGATATAACCGGTTATTTACTGCGCAGAATCGAAAAGATCTGATTGGTTAATTGTATTAGAATCGGGAGAATTGTATGATTCCCTCTGATGCAATTGATTGAGAAAAATTGAAATCCTGGCGCTATTAGGAATAAATTATAATGGAACTTTAATATCTGTGTGGTCAAGTAAAAACCTTGACAAAAAAAAATGTTTTTTAATGAAGTAAATGATGATCGCTTCCATGCTGGACTGGGAGCGAGAGAAAAACATAGAATATGCCAGCTGCATTTCCTCCCGGGCATGACGTAAAAATCAGCTAAGGGATCTGAGGGTTTCAATATATTGCAATTTAGGCAATCGGCTGACAACCTGTTACTACCGCAATAAACCTACAAATCTATCTTAAATACACCTCAAAACTTTGTCAGACGTGGCGGAACAACCTTTGTTAAGGTCGTTTGCGCACTGCCTACCCCATAAGGGATATAGGTGTGACTATATGTATGTATATACGTATAAATGATGATGTTGTTCACACATAAATATAGGTTGATTTTATTGTATTCCCAGCAATGCCATTTTATTACAAACAAAATTATAAACCAAAATAAATCGTGACGTGACGCAAAATTACCTTGATTACTTTGATTTTCTATTCGGAGGAAAACGTCAAACTTGATGTTCCAAATTTAATTTCTCCACTCAACTTGAACACCGCCTTATTATTAGATCACCAGAAATAAGTCCAACAATCTGTACTGGAATATAAAAAGAGCAAGTAAATCTTCTGTCGAGTGGGTAACGAGTCTATCGACCCGATGAACCCTGGTGTCAAAGTTTTTAAACCGCCTAGTAGCACAACTATCAGGCTTCTGACATGGTTTGAGTAACGACCACTATCAAAGACAGCGACCGGGACCGACGCCCGAACGTGCCCTCCGAAGCACGAAATCTTTTTCTTTTCGGACATTCAGGTGATTCAGCCTGCAATGTCCTAACCAAGCTGGGGAAAATTCCTGCGAATCAAACCCAGGACCTCCGGATCGGGAGTCCATGACACTAGCAACTAGACCACGGAGGTAGTTAATAAAAATCATATATTTAGAAAAACTCAATTTCATAAAAAGTTAACCCTACGTAGTACCTATTTAAACTCAAACAAGAAAACTCTGACACAAGGGCTCATCGGGTCATTCAACTCGAGAATCAACTTGCTAAGAAGAAGACATATAAGATCGTTAAAGGTCATTTAAGTATTAAACAGTCAAAATTTTGTTTATATCGCTAATCAATCATGCTTTGTTAACTTTTTATTTCGTGATTTGGCGTCTAAGTAAATCTCAAGACTTTGATTTGATGTTCAGAATCTTTAAAATATATACAAACATACATACATATTAATCACGCCTTTATCCCTAATGGGATAGGCAGAGCGTAAACGACCTAAACAAAGGTCGTTCCGCCACGTCTGGCAAAGTTTTGAGGGTTATTTAAGATAGATTTGATTGTATATTGTAGTATATCTTTAAAATAGGACGCTTTTAGTCTTTACACCACGATTGGACAGTAATTCCAACATGACGTGTTTTGCTAAACTTCAAGATAATCTTTAAAGAAAGAGTTTTCAAGATAATCTTGTTCTGTTTTATGAATAGAACATTTCAAACATTTCCACAAATTTTGTAAAACTTTTATTAGATAGGCTGATTAAGGTAATTTTTACCCTTCCTTGCGTTGCGCATTCAGTTAAAAAAATGTGTAGAACATGGAATAATCGGTCCTGTTAATTCCCAGTAAATTCCCGGTAAAAAGTCAAGGGAGTTGGAAAAATGCAAATGGCGCTCGAAAGCTCATTGGGGGAAACAAAAGTAATCATTTAGAAGCTTGTCCACGCGGGGAGATATTAACTGGCTCTTAGCATTTCCTGCTTACTGCTTCCGTGGTCTAGTGGTGTGAGCCGTGTGCACCCGATACGGGGGTTGTAGGCTCGATTCCCACAGTTCGTGTACGCTCTGTCTAACCCATTAGGGATAAAGGCGATATTATGTGTATGTATGTATGTATGAAACACAATGTTGATGTTTGGCAATTTATAGCATTGTGAGATTTTCCCCAGTTTGGTAAGGACAATGGTAGGAACAGGTGATACGGCCTATCACCTGATCTCAAAATGAAAAACATTTCAAGAAAACGTTTCTCGTTCAGACAAAGAAAAGTCAATGTGATTGCCTCGAATGGAAAATGCAAGAATGAATATGAATTTAGGTTTAAAGATATTTTTATTCTCAAAAAATTCAATATGTCACTTACATGAGACAGAAATTAAAAATATTACATCAAAAACATAATATTATTGTTAGTGTTGTGCGCACCGTGCTAAAACTAAAATAAAAAGTGAAGAATAGTAAACAAAAATATTCGAAAGTTACTTGCACGTTAAATTTACATAAACCTCCATAATACCTAATCCGGGGGATTGAACGAGGGAACTGGTTTTTATACAGAGCGACTACCATCTGACCTTCGCAACCCAGAAGGGAAACCAGACCCAATCCTAGATTAGGTCAGAGTTTTCAAGCCGCCAATGCTTAGCACTGGCCTCTGGTATGGCTTAACGACTAATATCTACGGTATTAAACGATATTAACCGGGACCAACGGCTTAACGTGACTTCCGAAGCACGGAAAAAGCGCCGAATAAACGTACATATGAAATTCGCAGCGGCCCTATCCACTACACCATCGGGCTCTTTTTTAAAACGCCGCTCGGTAACCAATTTGCAGAAAAAAACAAATAATAAAAAATTTTCCATGCTGGACTGGGAGATATAGAAAAACATAGAATGTTCCAGGTGCCCTTCCTCCCTGGCATGCTGTAGAAGTCAGCAAAAGTAATTCGAGGGGTGCAGTGTATTGATATTTAGACGATGGGTTGACAACCTGTCACTTCAGAAATACACATTATTACAATCCAAAACTGCCCTCAATTTTTGTCAGACGTACCGAAAGCGCCTTTTACGTGGAGTTTTACACTCTACGTATCCCGTAAGGGATAAAGGCGTGATTTTATGTGTGTACATACTTACATATAGTCACGCCTTTATCCCTAATGGGGTAGGCAGAGCGTAACGACCTAAATAAAGATCGTCCCGCCACGTCTGACAAAGTTTTGTGGGTTATTTAAGATAGAATTCTAGGTATATTGCTGTAGTGACAGGTTGTCATCGCATCGCCTAAATTACAATATACTGAAACCCTCGGATACCTTAGCTGGATTTTACAGCACGCCCGGGATGAAATGCAGCTGGCACATTCTATGTTTTTCTCTCGCTCCCAGACCAGCATAGAAGTAATGTATGTATGTATATACTTACAGTTGATTAGTTCTTACGTTATTATTCCTATAAAACATCGTATTTATCTCCACGTAGTTAAACATTAAAACATAGATATTACAAACACAAAAAGCGTACTATCTCTTTAAGGAAATTACGTCTTCGAGCAAAAATAGCATTTGGCCATTAAGCTTGAAATACGAGCACGCTGTTTTGTGCCTTAATGCTTAAACAATAGGGGTTAATGTTGTGTGCGGTTTTGCGGGCCGAAGCTTTGCATCGATCCTCTAAGGAGATAGGGCTGTGGCTTTTTGAAAAATGCGAATTTAAGGGTCTTCGGTTAATTTATCGCGTAATTTTTCCGTTTATTTCGTAAAAGACCATGTTGTTTATTTTGTACATACATACATATAATCACGCCTTTATGCTTAATGGGGTAGGCAGAGAGAGAGAGATCGAACGATATAAACGATGATAGTTCCGCCATGTCTGACAAAGTTTTGAGGTTTATTTGAGATATATTTTTAGGTATATTGCTGTAGTGGCAAGTAGTCAACCTTCGGATCCCTTAGCTGGCTTTTACAGCATTCCCGGGAAGAAATGCAGCTGGCACATTCTATGTGTTTCTCTCGCTCCCAGTCCAGCATGGGAGACTATTTTGACCTAGATGTTATTTCTATGTTATAGCAAATCCAAAATGAGACTATTCACTTTTACAAATACTTTATATGTATTTATTCTGTTTTTTAGTTATTATCTGCCGTTTGATGAGCTTTCCCTCGGAAAAATCAAAAACTGTCAAAAACCTAGTTGTTCAAATCAGTCCATTATTTCGAGTTTATCAGTATAATAAAACAAATCGTTATTCTTTTTAAAATAACAATGCAACAGCTAATATTGAAGATAATCAACATAATCTTTATGGAAATATAAAATAAAAAAACAAATTAGATACTCAAAAAAACAAAACTAGATTAAATTATTTTCTATTATATTTGTAAACAAGTAGAATGCTCCAGCTGCAACAAGCCCTTGACGCTCTACTCACCCTGTAAGTAAAGCAGGTGTGATTCCGTTTGAGCAATCATAGGACGCTAAAATGACGTCATTCCCAAGGGAATATCAAATGCGATATATTGGAGGCCGAGAAGGGAATATTTTATTAATAAATCCGTATGGATTATTTCTGCCGCTGGATTAACTTCGATTAACGTTAGCGGGAAAATTAATCTTGATTTTGGTGCCCCCGGGAACACGGAATCTTTTTTAATTAAATTTTAGACAGCTTTTTTTTAGACATACATACATATAATCACGCCTTCATCCCAAATAAGGTAGGCAGAACGTAAATGACCAAAACGAAGGTCGTTCCGCCACGTCTGACAAAGTTTTGAGGGTTATTTAAGATAGATTTGTAGGTATATTGTTGTAGTGACAGGTTGTCAGCCCATCGCCTAAATTGCAATATACTGAAACCCTCGGACCTCTTAGCTGGTTTTTACAGCACGCCCGGGAGAAATTCCAGCTGGCAAATTCCATGTTTTTCGCTCCCAGTCGAGCATGGAAATAAGTATTTTTTTTAGATAGAAAGATACGCAATTTAAGGTCGAGTAAATTTGGACGACCTTCCAATGCAAATGAGACCTTAAATTGCTATTTCATACATACATACATAAAATCACGCCTTTATCCCTTACGGGGTAGGCAGAGCGTCAAACTCCTCGTAAAAGGCGCTTTCGCCACGTCTGACAAAAATTGAGGGCAATTTTAGATTGTAATGTGTATTGCTATAGTGACAGGTTGTCAGCCCATCGCCTAAATTACAATACACTGTAACCCTCGAGTCCCTTTTGCTGTCTTCTACAGCATGTCCGGGAGGAAGGGCAGCTGGAACATTCTATGTTTTTCTATCTCTCCCAGTCCATCATGGTTGCTATTTCGACTGAGAGAAGTAAGGTACTTTTCTCTCATTTTGCGAGGAAACAATAACGATACACTTAAAAACGAACATCAAACTTGCGATTACTCCATAATAATTTGACAATTAATAGTAAAGCGCCTTTGACAGGTGCATATTCCATTCATTCATTCTTTCCATTTTGATACTTTAAAAAGTTATATCGGCATTCAGCCTGAAAATAATCAATGATGTGTATTAAAATGCCCTTCCTCCCGGGCATGCTGTAGAAGTCAGCAAAAGGGATTCGAGGGTTGCAGTGTATTGTAATTTAGGCGATAGGCTGACAACCTGTCACTGCAGCAATACACATTACATTACAATCTAAAATTGCCCTCAATTTATGTCAGACGTGGCGAAAGCGCCTTTTAGGAGGCGTTTTACGCTCTGCCTACCCCGTAAGGGATAAAGGCGTGATTTTATGTATGTATGTAAAAACACCTAAACCATTATAATGTGTCTTTAAAGACTTCGTGAATCGGTCGTTAATATCATTGTTGTCGTTTGGGGAAATTGCTGGCGTAGTGCGAATATTAGGACCAAAAAGAGTGAATGCAGGTTTTTTTTTTTATTATAAAGCTTTTTCCGAGCAAATGGGAGAAAATAAATTTAGTATCTTTTGCAGCATCAATTACACTCTTGATCCATTTTTCAGTGACCACTTATTTATCCACAAACAAACGAACGAAATATTTCGAATCATTATCTAAATTAAAGTCTTACCGAAAAATCTCCACAAATTACATCCATTTTCTTCTATCAAAAGATAATTAAGAAACTCTCGTATCAAGACGTATCACAATACGTATCGTTGTCTCTGTCTGATACGTGGGAAGTTTAATATGCTGTCTCGTTTCATCTGGAGAGCAAGTTGGATTGTGGGAATGACTTACATCAATCTTGTTTTGGATTAAAAGCCTCTACTCCTCCTGTATTCTGTTTTTGAAGGGGCTTGCCGTGTATCACGGTTCGTCGATTTGGTTGAAACTAGCAATGTGCCGTTCCCGGTAATATTCCCCATATGTTCCCGAAAATTTCCCCTATGTTTCGGGGAACTTTGGCAATATTTTCGCCTTGGGGAATATTCCCAGGAACGGCACATTACTAGTTGAAACCCACACGAAAAAAGAATGATCAAGGAGTACTTAGCGATCATGAATTTATAAATAAGGTATTTTTGGGTGTAGTTATGCACATAATTAATTACATAACTTAACTATTGCTTTGTTTAACGTGCTTAAAAGGTTCTAAAAAAAGCGATTTAGTACTAAAGAGGCCAACAGATTCGCCGAATGGCATAAATGAAAACACTGTACAATAGTTGGTTAGAGCAACAGTACAGGTTCAAATATCACTGAGATTTTTCAACTATTAATGAAAAAAATATATAACAGAAGCCTCACGGAATGCTCCCATTGTTTCAACATAGGTAACAGGTTTAATAAAGCAGGATCATACCACCTCAACATTTGAATTTAGGACAAGATATACTTCCACACTTATTAATCTATCCTAAACGGCATTTTCAAGAGACGTGGTTTTTGAACGACCCACTAAGGATAAGAACACTCGAATTAAGTGTTTGCTATTGCTTAGTTTCGTGGGGGAGATATATGTATGTTTGTCTGTATAGTTTGTCAAGGATTTAAATGATCGTGGATGGGGGGTCGCTTCTTCTTAGCGATTGGATTCTTGAGTCGAACAACGACCCGATGAACCCTGGTGTCAGAATTTTCAAACCGCCTAGTAGCACAGTTATTAGGCCTCTGACATGGTTTGAGTAACGACCACTATTAAAAACAGCGACTGGGGCGGATTAACATACCCCTTTTTCTTTTCGGACAATCAGGTGATTAAGCCTGCAATGTCCTAACCAAACTGGGGAAAACCTCACAAAGTAATAAATTGACCAATATCAACTTTGTAATCCCCCCTGGGAATCGAGCCCAGGACCTCTGGATCAGGAACCCATAGCGGCGCTGGTTCGTTATTTCGCCATGTTCATTTAAAACGTGGTCGTGTTGTGTATGTTTGCGGTGTTGAGTTGAAATGCCTGTGTTCGGATCGGGGGAAGGAAAACTTGATATTTGATGTCAACATTTGAAGGTAGAGGAAAGCATTCAATGTTATGTTCATGAAATTTAATGATAACTTGAACATTGAAATACTCAGGGTCCGCGGGTTTCTGTATATTGCAATTTGTGCGATGGGCCGACAACCTGTCACTACAGCAACATACATACATATAATCACGCCTTTTTCCCGGAGGGGTAGGCAGAGACCACATCTTTCCACTTGCTACAGCAACATACCTGCAAATCAATCTAAATAACCCTCAAAAGATTGTCAGATGTGGCGAAACGACCTTCGTTTAGGTCGTTTTACGCTCTGCCTACCCCCTTAAGGGAAAAGTCGTGATTATATGGATGTATGAAATATTCAATATCAGTAAAAAATATATATATGAAGTTTAATGAATATTGTGGCTGATAATGTCATAAACAAGCGTTTAATCGTTCGTATGGATAAATCTAATATCCTATTGTAGAAATAAAATCAGGCGTAGGAAAAGCGACATTCTGTTTATAATACAACCCCAAAAACTTTACGCCCGGAAAGCAAAGCATCTGGAAAATTCTAAATTCCAGTCTACAAGTAGATGGTGTCAAGTCAGAATCACAAGTAAATAAATTTCATCAGCGGCCACAAATCCCTGTTTCCGACACAAGGGAGGAAAGTGACAAATGAACTATCTTCGTCCGCCATCATTGCATTTAATTACTATCCCGCAATTAATGTCCGCGCCGGGATTCGAACGCGTTACCATGCCAGCTTGGACGATAGGAGAAGAATGTTTACTGCGTCGTACGTGCAAGAAAATATAAAAGGTGTAAGTAAAAAATATAATACTTCCATGCTGGACTGGGAGAGATAGAAAAACATAAAATGTTCCAGCTGCCCTTCCTCCCGGGCATGCTGTTGAAGTCAGCAAAAGGGACTCGAGGGTTACAGTGTATTGTAATTTAGGCGATGGGCTGACAACCTATCACTATAGCAATACATATTACTATCTAAAATTGCCCTCAATTTTTGTCAGACGTGGCGAAAGCGCTTTTTACGAAGCGTTAAACGCTCTGCCTACCCCGTAAGGGACAAAGGCGTGATTTATGTATGTATGTATGTAAGTAAAAAAAGAACTTCCCATGCAAAATCTCGATTAGACAATTTGTACAAAAAATACATCTCTAGAAAGAATAAATTTCTTCGTCAAAGTTGTTCAGTTCCGTTAACAGAGAAACTGTTATCAGTTTGCAGGAAGCCGTCAGTTTATATTTTTGGAATATTCAAAAAAGCACAAGGCTAAAATGGCCTCGTTTTTGACTGCCTAGAGAAATATTTTATGGCTTAATATTCTCTCATTCTCGCCAATTTATAAAATTTTACACCTCACATTGTATTTACAATTCATACTATATTCCAGTACCATTTGAAAATAGCAAACTCAACAAAACGATCTGATTTTACACCTAGGGTAACAATGTTCTCACAAAAAGGTCACGTATTGTCTAGAAGTCTAGATAACTGCAAACACTAGCTATTGTGAAAGTCAGTGTCTCTGCCTCATGCATGTTTGTAATGTTTTCTAACATATTCTTAGTCTAAGTTGTTGTGTAGATTTCGAAATAATATTTGCTGTCGTGTTTCAGTCTTAGGTATATTGTTTTGTCTTATCGTTATTTACTTACATACATATATATAATCACGCATTTATCCCCAATGGGGTAGACAAAGCGCAAACGACCCAAACAAAAATTACTCCGCCACGTCTGACAAAGTTTCGAGGATCATTTCAGACAGATCTGCAGGTATATCCCTGTAGTGACAGATTGTCAGCCTATCGCCTAAATTACAATATACTGAAGCCCTCGGACCCCTTAGCTGGTTTTAACTCTTTTCTTTCTCGGTTATTAACTTTTAGCTAAATAATATACATTCTATCTATGTCTAAAAGTATCTTCATTATAATTAATACTTATATCATATTTTTTTAATGCCTAGGAAGGGAACAGAAGTTTTCACGCACATTTATGAGAAGAACTGACTTTCGCCTATCTTTAAGCTAGTGTACACCTAGCTTATAAAGGATTTAGAACCTAGGTATAGATAGATTAAGTTTTTATTCACTACCAGTAATAACAATTAGACAACTTTAAAACTAAATACCTTGTGTAACTGACACACAATACCGAAAAGGTGAGTAAGAACTCAGCATAATACTCCAATCAAAGACGCACTGGTTTTCAGTCGAAACCTAACTATATCACTAAAAGTATTCAAAATATAACAACAGTGTTAAAAAACAGTAATTCAAATAAAAATACTTAGTTATGACTATTAAATTACATTGCCTGCACGCAGTACAAAGTCCTTTTCCTAACCTGACCGGAACATTAATCTTACAGTGGCATTATGTTAGATAAGGCAAGGAGCCGCAGAGATGGGGGTAGGCCACAAATTGGGGGGCCGATAGCCGTGGTATATGGGTATCGATCGAGGGTGGTGATAGGTTGGGCCTGAAACCACCCGACAACCGATAGGTAGGCCTAGACTTTTATTTTTCAAGTTTTCGTGTTAGATGCAACTACCATGTTGTAAAATTGATGCTGAAATGATATAACCACTTTGTAAGTTTAATATTTTATAAGTTGTTGTGTCGAAGTAATAAAATATCTTTGAATCCAAGACAAGCAGGCTAAGGGTCGTATTAATAAAGCGATCTTGAGACGGACAGCGAGTTTGAGTTTTTTTTATTTCGTATCAGAAATGTCATTTCAATACAAAATGGCCAGTCAAATCCTTACTTAATGTTGCTCTCAATCTTGAGATTGGTTTATAAATACGAGCTTGTATATTGCTCGATTCTGTAAAGGGAGATTATACCGTGCCTCTAAGAGCATGTTAAGATATCTGTCTCGGGATTGTTCTCTTTGATATGATTATTATACATACATATAATCACGCCTTTATCCCTAATGGGGTAGACAGACCGTCAATGACCCAAAAAAAGGTCATTACGCCACGTCTGACAAGTATTGAGGGCCATTTCAGATAGATCTGTGTATTGCTGTAGTGACAGGTTGTCAGCCCATCGCCTAAATTACAATACACTAAAACCCTCGGATCCCTTAGCTGGTTTTTACAACATGCCCGGGAGGAAATGCAGCTGGCACATTCTATGTTTTTCTTTTGATCCCAGGCCAGCATGATTATTATGCAATAAAGAATATATCTATCTATCTATCTATAACAAGCGATTATATCAAATCGTCGTCAAACGTGTAAAATTTTATATTGCATAATGATGGGCTCGATTTTAGATTAAAATCCTAAAATTAAAATCTATCTGCCACTTTCAAAATAATAAAATTGAAAAAGAACAGGCGATTTATACTCTATGGTCTTACTTTGTCCGCTAGATTTTGACGCGCATTTGCACGTTTCCCCAGTATTTTCGCCAATTTTGTCCGCCATATCTTATGATGGCGGCTTAAAATTACAGATAACGCATAAGTAGTTTAATTATATTCAATATTGTAGAGTATTTATAGTATGTTTGTTAAATTTAAGATTTTGTATGGTATTATTTTATTGTGTATTACGGTGCTGACAGGATATTAGTGTTACTAGTTATAGATATAACTTGTAACAAATGCTGAGTCAGCTCCATTTCTTGTGCAATACAGATCAGAGCATTTAATAAGTCTACTTACTGTATGTTGAGTTTAGTATTGTTTCATGAATAAACGTTTTTCTATTCTATTCTCTATTAAAACCATCAACTCCCTAGCCTTATCCCGTATGTCACGGGGTCGGCTACCTAATCTAGGGGATTGAACGAGGGTACTGGTTTTTACACAGAGCGACTGCCATCTGACCTCCGCAACCCAGAAGGGAAACCAGACCCAATCCTAGATTCGGTCAGAGTTTTCAAGCCGCCAATGCTTAGCACTGGCCTCTGACATGGCTGAACGACTAATATCTACGGTATTAAACGATATTAACCGGGACCAACGGCTTAACGTGCCTTCCGAAGCACGGAATTTTTTTTTATTTTTTATTCTCTATTAAAACCACCGACTATAAATAAAAAACGGGATAAATAGATTTTCTGTCCTTTTTCAATGTCTTAAATCTGACCGTGACAAATAGATGCTATTTCACTAGCCTAGGTCGGCTGGAAAAGATTTATTTTTAGAAATAAGCTGTGCCTGTTGTGTCTTTGTTTTATATGTATATGTCCTTTGTATTTTATTGTGTACAATAAACTGTTAAATAAATACATAGATTTTAATTTTAGTTTTAGCCGGCAAATCTTGAATCGAGCCCGATGTCAGTTTTAAATCATTACGTACCTCAAAATATTTTGAACGAAACCGAATCCTGCTTTGCTGCGTTGAGTTTCTAGCTATCTTGTAAAAGATATATACGTTCGAACACGTTAAGTAAAGTAGAACCTCAACATCAACAACCTCCGGTCTTATAACATACCTCACAATAAAACGACAATTCTCCACCACAAGTTTCATATTACGCCCCTTACGACGGGAAAGAATGTGTAAGAAAAACTCGAGTAAGACTGAGATGGGGAACTTCGTGGTTTTATAACGAGGTTGGAGTTGGAGGAATTAATAAAACGAGTAAATCAGACGTGGTCACGTATTTGCAACTGAGTGTCAGCTGAAATTTGGTCCATGCTGGACTGGGACCGAGAGAACCGAGACTGACCGAGCTGTAAAAACCAGCTAAGGGATCTGAGGGTTTCAATATATTGTAGTTTAGGCGATGGGTTGACAACCTGTCACTACAGTAAAATACAATACAATACAAAATTCTTTATTGCACAAAGAAACACATACAACAGAAATAAAAAGGAACAAACGAGACAGTACAATATAGGCGGCCTTATTGCTAAAGCAGCAATTTCTACCAGGCAACGTTTGGGTATAGAAATACTTACAAATTTATCTTAAACGACCCTCAAAACTTTGCCAGACGTGGCGGTACGGCTTTTGTTTACGTTGTTTACGCTCTACCTACCCCATTAAGAAAAAAAGCGTGATTATATGAATGTATGTCAGCTGAAATGCAAACACAGGTAATAATTCATCCAAAATTCGAAACTGGCTTTATACAGAGACGCTTGTTATACGGGGTGTAATGGATAGCGTCCCACAAACTGATAGGGGTTGCTCAGTCTACGACACTGAACAACTTCCACCAAGAAATTCATTCAGGAAGTGAAAAAAACATTTCGGCTTTTCCATAAAAAAATGTCTGACCGAGGTGGATATTTGTAAGGAAAAGCCAACCTTTATTTCACTTCCTGAAATAATTTCTGAGTGGAAGTTGTTCAGTTTCGTTGACTGAGTAACCACTATCAGTTTGCGGGACGCTGTCCCTTACACCCGGTAGTTACCGGCAAATATTTTATGAAATGACCTTAAATTAAATGTGCTAAAATTTCTCTTACTACGTATTTCAATGTTCAAGATGTTTGTTAGAAACTATACCTATTGACTTAGAAAATTGATTATTTTATTGTTTTCAGTCGAGTCCTGCAAAATCCTTTGTTATTTTTTTTTCAGTATATCCACTATTCTCCAATAAAACTCAAAACAAGAATCCATTGCTAACGATATCACATTTGCAGAGAAAAAAACATTTATCACTACAATGGTATCTTGAAACAGTAAAATCAGCAACTTTAGTCACCCTCCCTATATCTGCTCACCCCATACAACTGTCGTTTGCAACTACATTCTACTAACTGCGTGGCTAAGTGGTCTGTGCCATGTGTATCCCGCTCCTGAGGTCGTCGGTTCGATTCCCATGGGGGACTCATTGTTGATCATATTAGTTTATAACTTTGTGTATGTTTTATTTATTATTGATCACTTCCATGGTGGCCTGGAAGCGAGAGAAAAACATAGAATGTGACAGCTGCTTTTCCTCTCGGGCATGCTGTAAAAACCAGCTAAGAGATCCGAGGATTTCAGTATATTGTAATTTAGGCGATGGACTGACAACCTGTCACTACAGCAATGTACCTACAAATCTATCTTAAATAACCCTCAAAACTTTGTCAGACGTGGCGGAACGACCTTTGTTTAGGTCGTTTACGCTCTGCCTACCCCATTAGGGATAAAGGCGTGATTTTATGTATGTATGTATGATCGTAGTATTTTATGGCGTATAAATCTGACAAATAAAAATAAAAATGTAGAGATTCTTCTCCCACGGTAAATAAAGGCTGGGAGTTTGTCAGGAATATGCCTACAGTATATCAAGTCAGTCTAACGATCGAAGTTTAAGAAATTCTTCCAATCCATTGATCAAAAGCGACATCTTATGAAGGTCTATTAAGGGTTCAGTCAGTTTTCTTAAGGGTTCAGTATACTTGAATAAACTTACCCTTAGCCTACGGTACTCCGAATCCGTTGCCTCATCCCCCGACGTACACCGTACCGAATTCCATATTCTCCGCTGTAGCCGCCATAAAGGTCTTCACCCGTATCCCTGGGCAGGTCCACGATATACCCCGCAGAACTGGGTCCCTGACTGAACTTAGCCACCGACTCCCTCCGGCCTACTGAAGCGAGTGGTGAGTTGAACGCGCCAGTCAGGCATTACCTCAGTGGGAGACAAGGAAGGTGACCCTGTCCCCCCTGAGACCGGGCTAACGATTCGTATGGTGCCGAAACCGAGGGCTTCAATTCATTCATTCAATTCATTGGCTACAAATGTCTTATATTTCATAACACATGAGTTGGTAGTTCGTGTAGATTCAGTTGCTCCGTGACTATGGCTCGTGCAATCAAGTTGAAACGTCGTGATAAAAAAAGTCCCTTCCCTATGATTTTACAAACAAAATAATATCTCGAGCAGGTATATTATTTTGTCCAATGTTTAAGCTTGTCATGGAAGTAATGTGGAAGCTTGAATTATTTTTTATTTGTGCTCCTAAGTACAACACTGAAAGACTTTTGCCACAGCGTTTTTAGCTACAGCAATCATATTAAGCTATAGGTACCAGTTTCGTCAATGGTATTCACCTAACTATATTAACCTTAACCAACGGCTGAACGTGTCTTCCAAAGCACGAAAACCGAAAAACACATTGGCACTTGGTCGACCTCCCGGTAAGGAGGCAGCGTCTCTATCAACTACACCATACATCAGGCTCTTCTCGTTTCGCTTCAGAATCATCCAAATTAGGTACCAGTTTCGTCTATGGTATTCAGTATGTAGCTTGACAGGTGTACCTATATAGCTACCTATAGTCTGCCGAAACTGGACCCTCCCCCGCTTGTTGGGGAAACGATGCGACTAAATCCATTACGGGTTCTTATTACGACATATGAGATTGCCGGATTTGCACTCTCGTTTAGGTCTCCCCTTAAATCTATGTCGTTGAGGGTCGAAACAACGGGCGATGGAATAGTCATTTGTTTTTAAAAGTTATGTGTTTTTTTTTTGGTTTGCTCTTGACTCTAGACAACAGACCATGAAGCGAGTCGCAGCAAAATTTTTGTTAATATCCCCTGGATCTTGGTACACTTAGTAAACTGGTACACCTCATAGTCAAGTCAAGTTCTAAGACATAGTCGATGATGTAGCTAGATCACTCAGAAGCCTTACAGACTGGCATTTTCGCAGATCGAAGAACACAGAAAACTTTTGGACATTGGATTTTAATTGGGTTGGTTGCAAGTCAAGCCCATACATAAAATCACGCTTTTAGCCTTAATAGGGTAGGCAGAGCGAAAACGACCTAAACGTTTCGCCACGTCTGACAAGTTTTGAGTGTTATCACAGATGATTATGATGCTTTAGTGACAGGTTGTCAGCCCATCGCCTAAACTTGCAATACACAATAGTGTAAAGCCCACGAATCCCTTAGCTGGCTTTTACAGCATGCCCGGGGGAGGTGCAGCTGGCACATTCTATGTTTTTCTATCACTCCCAGTCCAGCATGGAAGAAGCCAAGCCAAGGCCACCCCTTGTGGAACCTCCTCGGCCTAAGTGGGATCCTTAAGCTTATCCACAACCGGCAAGATGGTGAAACCTTCACCCAGGGTAACCATTGGAAGGTATACTCCATACCACCCCTCAAGACCCTCCATTATAAGCCCCACTTCAGTTTCCACTCACGTATACTCCTAAAATATGAGCGCTGTTTTGTTGGTAAGAGGCTTGCAGTAATAGATTCTGCTATAAGTACTGTAAATTTTAATAACTTCGATGCATGAGGCTGCAGCTTGCGGAGTTGTAAGAAGATTTCACAGCGTGTGTGTGATGTGTGTGTGTGTGTGTGTGAACGGTGGTATATTGTTTTCCAAGTTGTTTAAGCTGTGTTCATGTAAATTTTGTATGAAGAGCTCAGAGACTTACAGGATTTTCTGCGCGTTTGGTGAATGAAATTCTAAGAATAGGCGGTTTTTCAATAGACGGCACGGCGACGGATCTGTCACGATGCCTTGGCTCTGTTTCTCCACTATACGGCACGGCAACGACACGGCAACGTCCACGTCGTTCCAATTTGAACGCACGCATACACGCGCACGCTTCGTACGAATACAAAAAAACGAAACATGCAGTTTGGCAGGCCGGCGACGGTACCCGTAGGAATCAATGCCGTGCTGTTTCCGTGCCGGCAAGTGGAAAAGCGTGCCATATAATTTCATTGATTTGCATAGATTATCTCTTCCATCGTACCGTTGTCAGTGCCGTGCCGTCGCCGTTTCCGTCGCCGTCCGTCTAGTCAAAAACCGGCCAATGAATTCGAACAAGTTTAGCAGCAGCAAAAGAACACTGCTAGAAATGGGCCCCCCTATTGGAAGAAAAAGCACTGGAAGATATTTTATTTTGTAACTAGCGACCCGCCCCGGCTTCGCTGGGAAATTATCATTGCTTCTCTACTATATTATGCATGTAAACCTTCATCTTGAATCACTCTATCAATTAAGAGAAACCGCATCAAAATCAGTTGCGTAGTTTTTAAAATTTATGCATACATAGGGATATAGGGACAGAGAAAGCAACTTTGTATTATACTATGTAGTGATTCTTGTCCTAGATTTTTCTTTTCTTTTCGATACCTGCGGGAAGGAATTGGGTGATGTTTTCGAAAACCAGCACCAAACGGATAAACTTATTTATATTTTGAGTGATGTTTGCGATTAAGTACTAAATGGATAAAAAATTTAGTTCATACCTTAAATACAAAGTTGGCATATGTTCCTAATTAATTGAACTATTTTAGGGGCATAAAACATGCTTCCATGCTGGCCTAGGAGCGAGAGAAAAACATAGAATGTGACAGATGCATTTCCTCCCGGGCATGCTGTAAAAACCAGCTAAGGGATCTAAGGGTTTTTTTGTCTATTGCATTTTAATCGATGGGCTGACAACCTGTCACTACAGCAATATACCTACAAATCTATCTTAAATAACACTCAAAACTTTGTGAGTTGTGGCGGATCGACCTTTGCTTAGGTCCATTACGCTCTGCGTACCCCATTAGGAATAAAGGCGTGGATATAAGTATGTATAAAACATTTTTTTAGGATTTATCATTCTGTTTATAATATGATTTAGTATTCCCACAACCAGTTTTCACCTTATTTCATATCTCTACATATATTTAAGTCATATCATCGACTTGTCCCAACTCGTCCCCTCCTGTCCCGTCTCGTCTTAACATGTCCCGACGTGTTACGACTTGCTGTTTGTCAAAGTGCTCCCCTGTTCAAATAAGATGGCCCTTATACCGGGTCTTAAAATAACTCCTCCTCAGTTCTCAGAAGTTCAATTTATTTGCTCTTAACTATTTAATTAGTAATAAGTATTGTATCATGCTATGGTAATTTAAAAAATTGGGCTATTCTGTTCTACAAATTTAGAAATTCGTATTCTTGGATATTCTTGGATTCGTATTTTTGGATAATACTCCATTTGTTCCCGAAGGAATCTTTAAAAAAATTAAAATTCTGATTGATATTAACATAAATGTAAAAAACTTTGCTTACGAACTGTGAACTGTGCATTTCTGCAATGTATAAGTTTTGTAAGACCCTTTATATCTCCCCCAAAAGATTACACGAGGTCCATCAAATCAAATTGTCTCAGTCTGGTTCACCCGGGAAGCGAACCTGCAACCAGGGGTGATGGAAAATGTCTTCATTAGGACTACGCTTCGTAGTCAACATTTTAATCGCTTTAGCTAACTAACGATTTGAATGATTTTTATTTGAGACCGACAAAAAACATAGAATGTGCAAGCTGCTTATCCCAAGCAACCTGTAAAAACAGCAAGGGGATGGGTTGACAACCTGTCACTATATTGATTAGTGATTAAGCGTTTCAATCAAAAATTACCTTTATTAATTGGTCCCACGTGGCAAAAAGGCTTTTTAATGGTAGTTATACGCTCTGCCTACTCCGTAAGGACTAAAGGCATGACTTTATGAATAAATATGTCATCATCATATGGCGTTTCCAAAAATGCGACTTTAAAATCCATTGCTTTGCCTCCGGTGTTAGCTGGTGAAGCCCCTCGAATCCGCTGCTGAACTTTCGTATAGGGCAGTCTTCCACGATGTGCTGGATGGTCTGAACTGAATCTCCACAGTCGCAGTAAGGTGACTCTGCGATGCCCCACTTGTGCAGATGGTAGTTGCACCTTGCAACTCCAGTTCTGATTCGACCCCTCAGCTGCAGTGCCGGTCTGTAAATAACAAAGGCTGGTGTGGTCCTCAATGAATATATGAACATCTTATTTGCATTAGTAGAATTCATCCCACTTTTTAATTAATTCACATCAATCATTTAACAACAATTACACGTCACAAATATTCATAATGCGGAATTAATATAAAATCATTAAAATTTAATAACATCCCCTTCCCCACAACATATCTTCTTGACAATGTGGCCCCAAGGTACTTAGAGAAAGCTTAACTCATCTCATACAAACGCACAACTCCTGGGTGGTTAGGGTTTAGATAGACGGACTGCAAGTCAACCGCAAAACGACTGCCACGGCAAACTAGTTGGCAAACTGCACGTGCGAAAAAAAAACGTAGTATGTGCAAACCAGCAAAAGGATTCAAGGGTTAAGAGTATTATGAAATTTAAGCGACGGGGCTGACAACTTGTCAATAAAGTCACTCAGTCAACTTGTCAGACGTGGCGGAACAACCTTTCAAATTCAAATTTCAAATTCAAAAGTCTTTATTTGTTTAGAATATAGGTTAACAATTTGATCTTATATATAAAATTTAAGTTTTGTCGTTGTTTAAGTCGTTTACGCTCTGCCTACCCCATTAGGGATAAACGCGTGATTATATGTATGTATGTTATCAGATGTAGCGAAAACGCTATTTACTAGGCGTTTTACGCTCTGCATAAGTCCCCGTAAGGGATAAAAGGCGTTCGTTAATGCATGTGTGCATAGATGTGCAGTAACAACAACTGCATATTGACTACAGGTAAACTGCTATTCGACAGTCAGTTTGCAGTTGACTTGCATTCCATCTGCCATGACCCTTAGAAATATTAGAATAGGGTGCACGTGCCAATATTACAAGGACCCCTTTAGAATTCAATAATGAATAATTGTAAATTTAAAATCTGAATGGGTAATCTTTTAAATTGCAATAACATACCTGAGTAAAAAGGGGAAGTGGTTAAATGGTATTTAGAGATATTAAATTTAAAAAGAGGGTGCCAGACGATTTTACCTTTTAAGGCGATGGAGTAAGCACCAATGAATAAGTTGTATGAGGACTGTTAAGTTCTTCTTTGTAACAAAAGAAAATAATTTAATATGGTCTAACTATTTACTATTTCTTCCATGCTGGACTGGGAGCGAGAGAAAAACAAAGAATGTGCCAACTGCATTTCCTCCCGGGCATGCTGTAAAAATCAGCTAAGGGATTTCAGCATATTGCAATTAAGGCGATGGGCTAACAACCTGTCACTACAGCAATATACCTACAAATCTATCTAAAATAACCCTCAAAACTTTGTTAGACGTGGCGGAACGAACTTTGTTTAGCTCGTTTACGCTCTGCCTACCTCATTAGGGATAAAGGCGTGACTACATGTATGTATGTATTTATATTGTAAACACATTTTGTAGTCTAATAAAGCTCTACCTACGCCAATATGATATGAAATAGATTATGTTTTGTATGTACTTATAAGAAGACGACTATATAAAGAGGTTCACGTTAGTTAAAAGGTAAATCATCTACAATACAATACAAATATTCTTTATTACACATAAACAACACATTATACAGGAACAAACATTACAAAACAAACAGAGTACAATTAGGCGGCCTTATTGCTAGGGTAGCAATTTCTGCCAGGCAACCTTTGGGTAAAGGAGTAGTTTTTTAATATTATGCGGGATAGTGCAGTTACTATTGTTATAAATTTAAATAGAATACATAGACAAAGTACTTACTAGTTACATAAATACGAATAGGTACAATAGACTAATACATAAGTACAATTATAATTGAACAAAAAATAATTTCTACCCCATTGTAATTGAACAAAATCTAAGCAGTTTATTCCAAATTTTCCCCTGTTTAGGCACATAAACTGCAGAAAAATCATAAAAATAATAAAACGCACGTTATTTTTTTACATGCATTCTATATTTTATCATGACAAGTACATTTCATCCCTCATCGAGGGTGATCAGATGGAAAACAACGCACAACCCTTTTTGCAACCCCTAGAGGGGTGAAAATAGTCGGTAGAGAATGGAAGAGATTTGTCACGTGAGCATTGTGTTGAAGTAATATATAATTTTTTTTAGGTTGTTCTATATATATTTCGGGGACAGGAAAGCTGATAGAAATTGCTTAGTGAACAAACTGATCATCTTTCACCAGGATTTTTTTTCAGCAAATTAAAAAAGTATTCAAAATTGTGTGATCGAGGTGGTAGTTTTTTAATAATTAGTAGATAAATTAGCCGACCAATCTTTAGAGTGTTAATCTACCCAAGAAATTGACTTAAATTTGTCCTCAAGGTTCAGAAAAAAAATTGGGTGTAGGACCTCATTTGACACAATAAATTATTTCCGTACACCATTTTTTGTAATAAAAAAACACCTAAGGTAAATTTGTTACATAGGTATATTTACCATCCTTATTAAACCACATACAATCCGGAAATTAATATTTTCATTTTATGTAAAGAAAAAAATAAACACTTTTTTGATAAAATTCTGAATGGCTTCGCGGAAATTTCGCTTACAATTTCAACCCAATTGTTCGACCCAATACATTGGAAATACCTATTTAGAACGGCTATGATAGACTGGAGTATTTAGTACCTTCATGCTACTTTTAAACTACAAACTACAGTTGCATTCTATTAAGTCACACGGATCTAAATGAGTGCAAAGCTGATATTGAGTTTATTTTTAAAGTTTTTAATTTCATAAGTTTTGTTAATTTTTTCGACAAACAATATGATTTTCCAAATAAATAAAAGAAACTTAACTGACCACAGGGAGTGCAACTGCTCTAAAACAATAAAGTAAAAAAAACACTTCATGCTGTACTTTAAGAGATAGAAAAACGTAGAATGTTCAGGCTACCTTTCCTCCCGGGCATACTGTAGTAATCAGCAAAAGGGATTCGAGGTTTACAGTGTTTTGTAATTTAGGCGATAGGCTGACAACCTGTCACTACAGCAATACACATTACAATCTAAAATGCCCTCAATTTTTGTCAGACGTAGCGATAGCGTCTTTTACGAGGCGTTTTACGCTTTGCCTACCCCGTAAGGGATAAAGGTGTGATTTTATGTATGTATTTATGTAAAAATAAATTCAAACTACAAATTTAAATGTGGCAAGTGAACAAAACATAATCTTACAATACAATACAAGATACTTTATTGCACAAAAAAACACAAATACATGCAGCAGAAAAGTAAGGAACAAAACAGTACAATATAAACGGCCTTATTGCTAAAGCAGCAATTTCTACCAGGCAACCTTTGGGTAGTAGGATAGCACATAACAGATAGCGGGATAGTGCATACTAAGTTCATCTTAATACTTAAACAATATAAATACTACTAAATAAATACATAAATAAAATAAACTAATATATATTTATGATAAACAAATACATATTATACTAATGGGAGATAGGATAAATAACTAATTATTATTCTTTAAGAAGAAATTTCTTGTTCGCTCTTTAAATGTCTCAATAGACGGTGCTCGTCGAACATTTCCGGGAAGGAAAAAAAATAAACTGAATTAACAGTTATAAAAACCAGAAGACCAAATCACATAGGACCGAATCCGCCGAACTGCATCTATCTTTAAATCGCCTCCGCTCCCGATGTTTATACCCGTAAGCTAAAATACATTAACGCGATGAAAAATGGCGAAAAAATATATGGAAATAACTGGCAATTACTTGATAAACAAAGGGATGAGTGTCCGAACCAAACTATAATGCATAATACATACATAATAATTACGCCGGTATCCCTTGCGGGGTAGCCAGGTTGTCAGCGACTTCATAAAAGGTGTTTCTTAGAGTCCATGAATATGAGCTTTTACACTACCAATATCACAGCTAAACAACTCTGGCATGATCTATCTAACAGTTTATGAGCACTAGCAAAGAAAAACCACCATCCGAAGCACGAAATATCTTTTTTTTACAGATGATCAGGTGATTTAACCTGAATTATCCTAACTTAACTGTAGAAAATATAAAAGTGATAAATTGACCGCAATCAACTTTGTGTTCTCCCAGCTAAGCGGGAATCGAACCCACGATCTCCGGATCGGTAGACCACTAGACCACGGAGGCAGCAATAACCGGCGCTTACGGTATCTGGGATAGGATGGGTGTCCGAAATAAGCTGTGGTCTTATTGGATAATGCATTTTTGAACATAAATTACGTTTTGAACGGGGCCTTGTTGGAAGGAGGACAGGAAAGTACGGTATTATTGCAATAACGACATGTTATGTTTTGGTTCAAAAACTTGAGATAGAACAATTATTTAAAAAAAGAATTCAAACAACCCGATACTACAGATCTATAACAACATGTTGTAATGCATTAATTGTTTTAAAATTAAGCGGTAACATATAATATTTTTATAATCTCCTTTTATTTTGGTAACCCACTCAATAAGCTCAGTTTAACTGCCTCCATGGTCTAGTGGCTAGTGCCATGGACTCCCGATCCGGAGGTCCTGGGTTCGATTCCTAGGGGGGAGCACACAAAGTTGAAATTTGAGAATTTATCACTTTGTGAATTTTTCCCCAGTTTGGTTAGGACATAGCAGGCTGAATCACCTGATTGTCCGAAACGAAAAAGATTTCGTCCTTCGGAGGGCACGTTAAGCCGTCGGTCCCGGTCGCTGTCTTTGATAGTGGTCGTTACTCAAACTGTGTCAGAGGGTGATAGTTGTGCTACTAGGTGGTTTAAAAACTCTGACACCAGGGTTCATCGGGTCGACACCCCGACTGGATACCCACTCGACAGAAGAAGAAGCTCAGTAAAAAACATATATTTGAGACTTACAATTTTAGCGTCTAAAATCCGCCATTTTGAGTTTTGAGCAATTATACCTTTCAAAGAACACTCGGGTGCTTGAGACCAATCGAACGATATCCTAATTGTCGAATTCCATACAGCCGTTTCAGAGTTACGAGGTAATAAAGAAATTTCAGTACATACATACAAGATACAAGCGAAAAACATTACCCATCCTTGACTTACATAAATACATATAATCACGCCTTTATCCCTAATGGGGTAGGCAGAGCGTAAACAACCTAAACAAAGGTTGTTCCGCCACGTCTGACAAAGTTTTGAGGGTTATTTAAGATATATTTGTAGGTATATTGCTGTAGTGACAGGCTGTCAGCCCATCGCCTAAATTATAATATACTGAAACCCTTGGATCCCTTAGCTGGCTTTTACAGCATGCCCGGGAGGAAAAGCAGCTGGCAAATACTGTTTTTCTCTCGCTCTCAGTCCACTTTGTGATAGTTACGTGTTCCATCGACACGATAAGAAGAAGAAGTCCAGCATGACATGGCATGGCAGCTTGACAGTTCGTTAAAATAAAAACAATGTCAAGGTGGTTTAGGCCTCTGAAATGGTTTGTGTACGACCACTATCAGAAACTGCGTACGGAACTGAAGATTCCACGTAGTCTCCAGAGCACAGTTTTTTTTTTTTAGTATTTTTTTAGATTCAGTCTCAATTTGGGATGATAAATTAATAAAACGAGTTTCAGTGTCCCTTATGTAAATCGAACTTACAACATCGAGCGGCCAAAGCTTATACCACTACACTACTGAGGCTGATTCCCAATGATATATGAGCTTTCTTATCTCCACTATGCTAAGTGTAATGTCCCTTACATTTCGTACCTAGGGAGGGAAGTGAAGAAAAACATCAATTCTTAAGTTGGCACTACCGTTTCTTACGGCCTGGCCACGGGTTACTAGTCGCGCTATATAACCTATAGTTGGTAATGTTAAACTGGGAATGATAGAAAAACGTAGAATGTTCCTGCTGCTTCTCTTCCCGGGGATACTGCAGGATTCAGTAGTAAGCGAAGAGGGTTTCGGTGTATTACAATTTAGACAAAAGACTGAAAGCCTATCACTTAAGTAAATACACAGTTCGCTCGTTCCAAAGTGAACGTCTTCTGAAATGAACGTCAAAGTCAGATTTGTGTCAAAAACCCTGATTTACGATGTATGAAGCTATAAAAGATATAGTCGTTTATATGTGCTTCGCTCTTGTGAGCTTAGCTTGTTTAGATCAGAACGGAATCAAACTCTTTAAGAGCAGCCGTTAAGCAAGATCTCCGCAGAGTGGACCTCCCTGGACGCTTCATCATCTTCCGCTTCCACATATAATGATGAATCGTAATGAAGACGAAGCAGTGGTCAACAAACGACGAACCGATGCGTTTTCTCTCACATTCATCGTAAAAGCCAACGCGCCTTTTAAACTGGATATAGGCGTGATATTATGCGAAAATTATTTTTCACTACCATAAGTTTCCCGTGGCCAATCCGTAAGACGCAACAATTTCTTAAGGGGAAGTAAATTCTTAAATAAAGTACATTCTTATCTTATCTTATTTGTTTTGTTTTCAGGTAAATAAAAGAGTTCAATAATCGGACATCCATAACTGAATTTAATTCTATGGTAAGTAGACGTCATCACCATCATCAACTATGATTCACCAACTGCCTCCGTAGTGTAGTGGTCAGAGCAATGGGTTTACGATCCGGAGGTCCTAGGTTCGATGCCCAGGGAGGGAACACTAAAGTAGTTGTTTTCCAATTTATCACTTCGCGAGGTTTTCCCCAGTTTGGTTAGGACATTGCAGGCTGAATTACCTGCCATCTCTACCGACTTCTTTTAGACTCGTCTTAGATTTTTGTAGTGAAATTCTCTTTCTGTCTTTGTTTCTCTCTCTTTCTGTCTTTCTCTCTCTGATGGTGAGGTCTATCTTCTTTGTTCCTCTCTACTTCATTTTGTTCAAACTATCGTTCTCAGTAACTCGCAATAACTAAATTTTTTGACCCCATCTTCATCATATAAATTTTCACAGCTATAATGGGCTTAATTCTAGATTCCACCGGCTAAAACTAAAATCTATCTATCACTTTCAAAATAATAAAATTTAAAAAGAACAGGCGATTTATACTCTACGGTTTTACACTTTGTCCGCAAAATTTTTCTTCTGACATTTTTTTTTTCTGACAGATTTATCCGCCATATCATATGACGGCGGATAAAAATGACAGATAACGCATAAACCCCCGACTTTGAATGAAAAACCGGAGAGAATAGATCTCCTGTCCTTTTCCAATGTTTTTAGTCTGAAAGTGACAAACAGATTTTAAATGTAGTTTTAGCCGGCAAATCTAGAATCGTGCCCAGTATTTATGCAAGCTGAAAAACCTTTTTCTTTTCTAATAGCATTACTACCTACATCGCATCTAAATAGACCATCCCACGCCACCCCTGATAATATCCTTACAGAACCCTACAAGTCGAACCATTATCTTTATCCTCAGAACCTTCCGATCATAAAATAAGAAATGTACATACAATGTCACCCCAGGACCCTTTAAGGTTAGTTCACACCGGGAAGCAACGCGACACGACATAACACAACACATGATACAATATACAACTTTTTTAACTACTGTTACGCCGCAGTTTAACCCAATGTTTTTTTCCATAGGAATGAGGTATTTTCTCGCAGTAGAAAGTAGCCTCTGTCCGTCTCTAAGTTACCATCTATCACAATGGCAAATTTTATCAAAATCTGTTCAGTCGTTTAAGCGTGAAAGAGCAACAACAGACAGACAGAGTTACTTTTGCAATTAGTACATATGCAAAAAGATACACAGTTCATAAATAGAACTAGAAAATCCTTTGCCTAGCACTTTGTGGTACAACCATGGGTGCAACTAAGTACATATGGATGCATTTTCAAACAGCTTTAAGAATTGTGAATTTATTTATAAAACGTCGTCGGGTAATTAGGCCACTCTGTAGTATATACAAAAGAACGAACTATTAGCTATACTTCATAGGTACCGCATTTAAAAATATTGACAAAATTAGCACTAGCTTACGTAGAATTGTGAATTCATCCGCGTCGCATCGCCTCGCTTCCCGGTGTGAACTGACCCTTTAGGGGGAAGGGAAGGGTGGGGGGAATACCAGTAACAATAATACACAGTTTATCTTTAGTGCCGGGACCATCACTTGCAAAATTTATAGTACGTCTTTCGTAAATGTGCTAGTTTTATGGCTAGGTGGAAGCCCGATGTTATATGTTTCTGTCAGAATTTGAATTTATATGGAGTTTATATTTTACGTATTGCGATAAAAATGATCACTAATGGAGGTGATGAGGGTGAGCCTTACACCCGGTATGCATGTAGCATACATATAATCATGCCTATATTCCGGTCGGGGTAGGCAGAGCGATGACAGAAGAAACGGTCGTGCCGGCACGTCTGACATGTTTTGAGACCAAGACTGAAATGTGTATCGCTATGTGACAGGTTGTCAGCCCATCGCCTAAATTGCAATACACTAACACCCTCGAATTAACAGCATGCCCGGGAGGAAATGCAGTTGGCATATTCTTTGTTTTTCTATCACTTCCAGTCCAGCATAGAAGGATAGATAGCGTCGTTTTAACGAGATATTTTAATCAGTCTTCCTTTACCGTCTGAACGTTTACAAAAACACATAGCTTATTGAAAAACCAGTTCTCACATGTATTTACTCGTTCCGTGTCACTTCAATAACTTCTTGTGGGAAAGACCTAACCTGGACTTTTTCTACTACACTTTAGGTCACGCAACTTTGAACTTTCATGTGCTAATTGTAAAATTCAAACTCCTTTATCTAGTGATGTTTGTTGTGTTGAAGAAGGAATATAAACCTTGTTATGTAGGGGATAAGGTTTTGTAGGTTGATTTGAAATGCGTGTGATAAAGGGTAGGGCTGTCAGTAAAAAGAAAATGTTGAATATCATACTTACATACATACAATCACGCCTTTATCCCTTACGGGATAGGCAGAACGTAAAACGCCTCCTAAAAGGCGCTTTCGCCACGTCTAACATAAATTGAGGACAATTTTAGATTATAATGTGTATTGCTGTAGTGACAGGTTGTCAGCCCATCGCCTAAATTACAATACATTGTAACCCTCGAATCCCTTTTGCTGACTTCTACAGCATGCCCGGGAGGAAGGGCAACTGGAACATTCTATGTTTTTCTTTTTCTCCCAGTCCAGTATGGAAGATAAAAGTTAAATATCGTGGGCCCATATTAATACGCAGCACTTGAGACTGACAGCGAGTTTGAGTTCATATCACAAATGAAATTTCACGCGGTCCGGGAACCGCATTTTTAAACCGCTCGAATCTAATTCGCATACGAAAGTGTAACATTCGCATGCCAAAAAGTATGAAAATCACATGCGAAAATTATTCTTTCGTATGCGCATTAGCTTTCGAGCGGTTCAAAAATACTGGTCCTGTACATTTCCATAGAATTACTATGGCTCAGATCAGAGTCGCCTTTCGCACGAGGCTGATGTAGGCCTTGATTCAACGTCAACCTTAAGAATAGCAATTCAACTTAGCTTTGGGTCGATTATCAAACAGGCTAACTACTAACTTTCCATTCTACCATCACCAGTGCCAACCCTACGCCTCTACCGTGGGAAAATCCTCCACCATTGTTTTACCCGCGACCTTCGACACAGGTCGTTGAACCCTCGCTCGGGTGTGACTGCGCCTGCGCACGTAAGACGCTCAAGTCAGACCAGACGCAGCCAGGTGTGACCTCGCCTAAGATTTAATTGTATGGGATAATAGTTCAGTGTCTATTTTGAGGTCGTGACCTGTTTATTAGAAAGAAAGAAAAAATATAGTCTTCTTCTGCCTAGCGTTTTCCCGACTCTATGGGCGTTTTTCCACTAGACGGCACGGTAACGTCCACCTAGTTCCAATCTGTACACATGCGCATTTTTCGTACGAATACGAAACACATGCAGTTTGGCAGGCCGGCGACGGTACCGGTAGGAATCAATGCCGTGTCGTTGCCGTGCCGGAAAAGCATCACATATAATTTAATCGATTTTTCTTCCACGCTACCGTCGACGGTGCCGTGCCGTCGCCGAGCCGTCTAGCCGAAAAACGCCCAATGGGGTCCGCTTTCCGGATTTTCCTACTCCACTTTGCCCGATCTTCGGCATCCGCTGGAGTGAGATCGTTCTCTTTCATATCCGCTTCTACGACGTCTAGGCAACGCTTCTTAGATCTGCCGCGTGATCTAGAACCTGAAAATATATTATTTTAAAATATTCTACAATGAGTTTATTTACTTTACTTGTAATTTATTGGCTGAAGCCTTGGTGTACCAAGACGGATGACTTCAACAGAACCTTAAAAAAAAGCCTTTTTCCCCACGGAGTACTGGGTAAGAAGATCGACTTCCGTATAAAAACAGTTTTTGAAACGTCACCACCTTAATTGCAAGACACTGAAACCTTCGGCGCAGCTTCCAGTAGTTAGCACATTCTATTTTTTTAAGTGAAAGTCCCCGCCATTCAAACCACAAAATTAAAACGCTAAAAATAACCTTCACTCGCAAGTGAAACGTAAAAGCATTTGTCTGTAAGTACAAGACCTTAAGCAGCGTTTTCTGTGATCCGTTCGCGTTAAGGGAATTGATGTCTTGAATTCGATAAAGACATTTCCGTAAGACTGCCGGAGCTTTTTGTGTAACGCTCATTTGGCTGACGTATCTGCCTTGTGGAGTAAGCGACGAGAAATAGAACAATTTATACTTGCGATTATCGGCACTTGGGGAAACTCCATATTTATAATGTTGTTATTAAAAACATTGCAATTGTTTCACTTAATATAATTTAATCCTACCGTTTTCGCTAACTTATAGCATCATCAGGGATTTTATACATATCATACACAACACATAAAACATATTGAAACCGGTAGGCTTAAATTATATTAAGTGAAACAAGTACAATTGTTTTTAATAACAACATTAGAAATAGAACAATTTGTTTTTTTTTTCTCTTTTGCGTTCTTTCTTTTTATGTCATGCGGTTTTTGGATAGAAAATGTACCATATGAATCTTGGTGCCAAAGTTTCAAACTTACTTTTTCTTTGACGTGATTCGTATTATTTATTTAAGTAAATTATCATAGCGGCCTTTACTTTATGTTTTAAATGGCTGGTAGAAAAGGTACCTACATATCTAGCATAACATAACTGTGTTCATATTTCAATCCGAAAGGGATAAAAACTAAAACACACAAATATGAATATAAATCTAATCAATATAATTATCATATTATGCAAGATATTTTGATTTTGTGTTTTGTCGGCCATGACCAGTAACCAGTACCAGTATTAATAAAGAATTCAAACAATAAAATATAACTGCTTCCATGCTCAGCTGACAGCGAGAGAAAAACATAGAATATGCCAGCTGCAAAAACCAGCTAAGGGATCCGAGGGTGTCAGTATATTGTAATTTAGGCGATAGGCTGACAACCTGTCACTACAGCATATACCTTCAAATCTATCTTAAATGACCCTCAAAACTTTATCAAACGTGGCGGAATGACCTTTTTTTAGGTTGTTTCCGCTCTATCTACCCATTAGGTATAAAGGCGCGATTATATGTATGTACGTAAATATAATCATCTTTTGTAACTTGGACCACCCAAAGTACGAGAGCGGGTAATGTCCCTGATTTGGTAAAATCTCATTGATTTTGTATTGCGACTCATTTGGGGTACAGATGACGTCACAGGGTGGAAAGAGCTCTAATAAAATAATTTATCAAGCGATTCAACCGCCATCTAGGTATGTAACGAGAGAAAGAGCAAGGGTGGGAACAATTATGAAGTCGTTTTAATTTGGAAGTTAATAATAATTTTGATTTAAGAAAATAAATTAATCATCATGATTATGTGTATCTACCTCCATGCTAGCCTTGGTGCGAAAGAAAAACATAGAATGTGCCAGCTGCATTTCCTCCCGGGAATGTTGTAAAAGTTTCTTCTATGCTGGACTGGGAGAGATAAAAAAACATAGAATGTTCCAGTTGCCCTTCCTCCCGGGCATGCTGTTGAAGTCAGCAAAAGGGACTCGAGGGTTACAGTGTATTGTAATTTAGGCGATGGGCTGACAACCTGTCACTAAAGCAATACATATTACAATCTAAAATTGCCCTCAATTTTTGTCAGACGTGGCGAAAGCGCCTTTTACGAAGCGTTAAACGCTCTGCCTACCCCGTAAGGGATAAAGGCGTGATTTATGTATATATGTTATGTTGTAAAAACCAGCTAAAGAATTCAAGGGTTTCAGTATATTGTAATTAAGGCGATGGGCTGACACCTGTCCCTACAGTAATATACCTGTAAATATATCTTAAATAATCTTTAAAACTTTGTCAGACGTGACGGAACGACCTTTGTTTACGTCGTTTGCGCTCTGCCTACCCCATTAGGGATAAAGGCATGATAATATGTATGTATGATTATGTCCTTTGTTGAATGAGGTTACTGGGAACGCTCGATTCATTTCCATTGACTTTGTCGGTTGCTATCAATACTAGTTTAGTCTTAAATCAATGTCTGATTTAAGACTAAATCCTATGATTTAAGAAATATACATATCTAAATGTATTTTTCTCCCATTTGCTCGGAAAAAGCTACAATATTTAAAAAAAAAACAAAACTTCCATTCACACTTTTCGGTCCTCACATTCGCCCTATACGCCAGCAATTTCTTCGAATGACAACAACGTAATTAACGACCGCTTCACGAAGTCTTTAAGGACATTAGTATGGTTTAGGTGTTTTATAGTTCACATTATTGATAGGCTAAATACAACTTTTTAAATTTACAAAATTGAATGTATGAATGAATGAAATGTCCACCTGTCAAAGTCGCCATGCAAATCTTAAATGTCAAAATATTATGGAGTAATCGCAAGTTTAATCATTGTTTTTAAGTGTATCGTTATTGTTTCCTCGCAGAATGAGAGACACGTACTATACTTCTCTTAGCCGAAATAGAAATTTAAGGTCTCGTTTGCATTGAATGGCCTCGACTGCGCCTCGACCTTCCAAATTTACTCGGCGTTAAATTGTTTTTTATTTGACTTCGGAGTAATGTACTATTTTCGTATTTTCATGACTCTATCGAACAATCTGAAAATAAGAGAGCCCGATGGTGTAGTGGATAGGGCCGCTGCCTCTTGAGCGGGAGGGAGGTCGTGGTTCGAATCCCACCACGTACCAATGTGTTTTTCGGTTTTCGAATTTCATATGTACGTTTATTCGGCGCTTTTTCCGTGCTTCGGAAGGCACGTTAAGCCGTTGGTCCCGGTTAATATCGTTTAATACCGTAGATATTAGTCGTTAAGCCATGTCAGAGGCCAGTGCTAAGCATTGGCGGCTTGGAAACTCTGACCTAATCTAGGATTGGGTCTGGTTTCCCTTCAGATGGCAGTCGCTCTGTGTAATAACCAGTACCTTCGTTCAATCCCCTGGATTAGGTAGCCGGCCCCGTAAGAGGCTAGGGAGATGATGATAAAAAAATCTGAAAATGTGCAGGTGTTTCCACAGCAAAAGGGTGAATAAAAGCATATTCCCTCCCGTCCAGCCGGTGGCCCATCGCTCGTTACGTCCCATTGTGGGAACCTATCATTATTGGGCTTTTTCATTCCCCACCCGGCTGGATAAATATGTACATTATAATCAGAGAGCTGAATTGGGGAAGATGACGCAAGACGACCTGCATTTGCGTGTACAAAAAGCTTAGACTTTTGCAGTCTTAACATGAAACTTAATTTAAACCTTAGTTCAACCCGTGTTTAGGTAAACACTGTTTAACATTTAAACACTTGTTGGACAACTGTTTAATTTTTGCTACCGAAAAACCGTGTTTAGTGCGTGTCTTGTTAAACAACGTTTTACTGAATCAGTCTTTTTTAAATTTGGCAACACTGTAAAATATTCATTCATCGTTCGTTCTCTATCGTTCCGTTTTATGGACAACGTATGATTATGAGCATATTTTTTTGTTAAAAAAATACATCAACACTTGTGATCAGAATTAATATTAGTTTCGATTTTAGAAAAACACAAAAAAGTGGGAGTTTGTAGACTTTACGGGGTAAGAACTGATACAAACAACATCAGTAAAGGAAATAAGGAACGGAACGTAACTTGATACGTCAAATAGTTGTCAATCAAGTGTCATTCTTGCTGTCTTGCTTACTGTTTATTGTACAACCACGAGAATCACTTGGCAGGTCGTCTTTTACCATATTCAATATTTTACTAGCAAAACATTTGCTAAACCTATATTTCTTCTTAAATTTAGCATCGTTATTATGTTCAAATGGATTCACTGTCACACGGGTGGTTGTGTTGTCTCGAAATCGAAAGTTTTCTATGTACTCAATGACCTCTCGGTCTTCTTCATCGATAAAATCCAGAAAACCTACTGTATCCATTATTGCATCAAGCCACAAATCTAATTTCTGTCAAAATTACTACTGACTGATAGGTTAGACCCTTGTTAAACAACGCGTTTCGGGTGTTTAACTTTAAACTATGTTTAAACATTGTCTATCTTAAGACAAGCGTAAAACACTGTTTTGTAGTATCAATTTTTTTAAATACGTGTTCAACAGGTGTTAACTTTTTTGTGGTAAGACCGTAAACCTTTCGCAGCACAGTAAAAAAAAGTTACACAATAGCTTTCATAAAGTTTTAGCGTTATCTACTTTATTATTAGATCTGTGATCATAATGTTTCGCGAACGCTTCCCGAAGGGATGAAGCGTTTTGCGTAATTTCGGAGTTATTCAGTTTTAGCAATCGTCTGTGAAGCAGACATACTTACATGAATTTGGCTCATCTTGTTAGGGATTTAAAATTAACTCTTATTCTTGGTATTTTTTTTTAGTCTCAGCTAAAAAAAAACATTTTCCGACTTATTTTTCGTGAAAATTGTTCAATTTAGGCCCGTAATTATAAACAGCACTTGAGACTGACAGCTAGTTTGAGCCCGTATCATAAATGTAATTTTAGTACAAAAGGACCTGTTAAATACATACTTACTATTACTCTCAATCTTGAGATAGCTTTATAAATACGAGCCTAAGTTGGTTGAAGGTCTGAGCCACCCCTATTAGTTTGCGGATGGATGATTTATTTTCGTTTTTCTACACAAAAATAGTTTCATGGTCTAAACAAACTGTTAAAAATGTCTGACTGTGAAAGTTAAAAACATAGAATGTAGCAGCTGATTCTTTTCTTTTTTTTTCTTTCAAGAAACAAATAAAAGTCGGTTGAGTACCTATAGCCAGAAAACGAGTATTTTTGATTGCAGTTTTAAGTAAACAAGAATCAATTAACTTGATATAATTATCAAAAATCATACCATTATCCATATCCCTAGCCTTATCCCGTATCTCACGGGGTCGGCTATCTAATCTAGGGGATTGAACGAGGGTCCTGTTTTTTACATAGAGCGACTGCCAACTGACCTCCGCAACCCAGAAGGGAAACCAGACCCAATCCTAGATAAGGTCAAAGTTTTCAAGCTGCCAATGCTTAGCATTGGCCTCTGACTTGGCTTAACGACTAATATCTAAGGTGTTGAACGATATTAACCGGGACCAACGGCTTACCGTGCCTTTCGAAGCACGGAAAAAACACCGAATAAACGTACATATGAAATTCGAAAACCGAAAAACAGATTGGTATGTGGTGGGATTCGAACCAGAACCTCCCGCTGAGGAGGCAGCGTCCTTATCGACTACACCATCGGTCTCTTGATGTATATATGAAGATTATAAATTAGGCCATCTTATCAGCAGAAATCGAACCAATGACCTCTAAATCAAAAACTTAAAGCTTGTAACATTAAGCCATCCGTACTTTTATACATACATACATATAATCACGCTTTTATCCCTAATGGGGTAGGCAGAGTGTAAACGGCCTACTCAAAGGTCGTTCCGCTACATCTGACAAAGTTTTGAGGGTTATTTAAGATAGATTTCTAGATATATTGCAGTAGTGACAGGTTGTCAGCCCATCGCCTAAATTACATTATACTGAAACACTAGGATCCCTTAGCTGATTTTTACAGCATACCCGGGAGGAATTGCAGCTGGCACATTCTATGTCTTTCTCTCGCTCCCAGGCCAGCATGGAAGTTTATACGTACGTTTATATAATTCTAAAATTGACGAGTGGGCAGTGCCCAATTTTGATGAACAACAGAAATAACTTTCTCTAAAAGAAATAACAATTATTACTGAAGCTATTTCTAGCTTAGTTATAAATAAACTGCTTCACTGAATAAGTAAGTAAGTAAATACATGAAATATTAATAAAAGACTAGAGGCCAAACTCCGTTATTTGATTAATCTGAAGTAAAGTCTTCCATGCTGGCCTGGGAGCGAGAGAAAATAAAGAATGTGCCAGCTGCATTTCCCCCCCGGGCATGCTGTAAAAACCAGCTAAGGATTCCGAGGGCTTAGAGGGCATATTGCAATTTAGGCGATGGGCTGACAACCTGTCACTACAGCAATATACCTACAAATCTATCTTAAATAACCCTCAAAACTTTGTCAGACGTGGCGGAAAGACCTTTGTTTAGGTAGTTTACGCTCTGCCAACCCCATTCTGGATAAGGGCGTGATTATATGTATGTATGTATGAAGTAAAGTGCTGACGGGTATAGCATGTGTGTAGGATGCTTGAGCTAAGCGGAGCGTACAACCAAAGCCTTTCAAAAATATGAGAAACAACATCATCATCTCCCTAGCCTTACCCCGTATCTCACGGGGTGGCTACCTAATCTATAAATCTATGTTTGAGCATGTAGAAAGCATAAGTTTAACAGCTAGCTGGCCGTCGAAGTCATTTGTATTCGTGCCGTATACCACAACGGTGGGTAGTGACGCATTGCTGGACAATAGTTGCCTCACTATTACCCTTATGCCTATTAGGGATTTAAAAGAAATTTAGAGAGAGCATGTATATATTTGTATGGCCTCTCGACCCGGAGGTCCCGGGTTCGATTCCCGGCGGGGGACATTGACTTTGTGTTGATGTTTCTAGTTTTGTTAGGACATTGCAGGCTGATCACCTGATTGTCCGAAAAATAAGATGATCCATGCCGTTGGATGGGCATGTAAATAGTCGGTCCTGCGCCTGAATTCTCTCTGGTCGTGTCAGTCAATCTGTCCCATCCGTATAAGAGATTGAGGGAACAGAGAGTGCACTCGTGTGTAGCGCAAACATTTGGGCGCTATAAACAAGTCCTGCGCAGTTGGCCTATCTCCGGGAGATTGGCCGCTATCACTGAAAATCGGTGGGAGAACTATTATTATTACATTTGTATATACATGCGTCGCGTCTTTGCGCGTCTTCCGTGTTTAAATCCGTTATGCCGCATGGTGGTAGGACCATGGCTAGTTGGTGGGTTGTTACCTAATCTAGAGGACTGAACAAGGGTACTGGTTTTTACACAGATCGACTGCCATCTGCCCTCCGCAACCCAGCAGGGAAACCAGACCCAATTCTAGATTAGGTCAGAGCTTTCAAGCCGACAATGCTTAGCACTGGCCTCTGACATGGTTTGTCTACGGTATTAAACGATATTAAACAGGTACCAACGGCTTAACGTGCCTTCCGAAGCACGAAAAAGCGCCGAATAAACGTACATATTAAATTCGAAAACCTAAAAACAGAATTGTTACGTGGTGGGACTCAAACCACGACCTCCCGCTCAGGAGGCAGTGGCTCTATCGACTACACCATCGAGCTCTACCTAAACCGATCCTTCCTTAAACACTAACTACGTCACCCAAATACAACTTAAACGTCTAACAACAACGAAAGTCGCCTACGTAATGAGTGCGAGCATAATTTCTGTTCAAAATTCGCGTAACTTAGACCACCCTGTAGAGGGATGTGAGTGAGGCTAGTATAAGTTGAACACGCTGTGTAAACTGCGGAGCATCCTTAGTTTAGAAAAGGGATGGGGTAATAAGTAACTGATATTACACTAATATTAACTTTGTATGTGAGGCTTCCATGCTGGCTTGGGAGGGAGAGAAAAACATAGAATGTGCCAGCTGCATTTCCTCCCGGGCATGCTGTATAAACTAGCTAAGGGATCCGAGGGTTTCAGCATATTGCAATTTAGGCGATGGACTGACAACCTGTCACTACAGCAGTATACCTATAATTATATCTTATATAACCCTATAAAACTTTGTCAGACGTAGCGAAACGGTGTGATTATATGTATGTATGTTTGTGTGAGTGTGTGCGCGTGTATATGAGTGTACTTTATCACTATTAATCGCTTTAAAAAACTGTTTTTACCATTTTTAACATGAAAACCAATTAAATACTACCAATGTATGCTCAAGAAAGATGCAACATACTCGTATATAGAATTCTTGTAGTTTCAGAGCCGTGTGCTAACGAAATGTTTAAATAACTATAATATACCTGTCCTTTTCTATCACGAGAAGACGAAATGGGTCGGTAATAATTTAACCTGAGATTTAGTTAAGTCGTGTTCGGACCGAATTGCTTCCGCTGTCTACTGATACTGACTGCGTTATTTTTTCTTCATTAGCATAAGATGAATTGTATGTTTTCATCTCTAGCCAGTCTACTTTCGACCATGAAACACATTAAAAAATACAGTGTAATAAATACATGCATATAATCATGCCTTTATCCCTGATGGGGTAGGCAGAGCGTAAACGACCTAAACACAGTTCGTATTCCGCCACGTTTGACAAAGTTTTGATAGTTATTTTACGATAGACTCGTAGGTATATTGCTATAGTGACAGGTTATCAGCCCATCACCTAAATTACAATATACTGAAACCCTCGGATCCCTTAGCTGGTTTTTACAGCATGCCAGAGAGGAAATGCAGCTGGCATTCTATGTTTTTCTCTAGCTCCCAGGCCAGTATGGAAGAAACTAAATACTTTTTATTCGAATACAAACTGAATACTTTAAAGAACAGTTATTTTTAGGCTGTTGTTTTTGGCATCACTATAACTCTAGAACGGTAAGTTGTGTGTTTGTTGCTGCCACGACTAATGTGTTAGGATTTGCGCGTGAATTGTTCAAAACTTTATCTGCTAAGTTAGTAACAAAAATCTCTAGAGAACTAGAGTTTCTCTACTTGTCACTCAATGAAACCTTAAAGTTTAATGTAGCGAATTATTTACAGGATTGAAATCATACATATGATCACGCCTTTATCTGTTATGGGTTAGGCAAAGCGCAAACCCAAACAAAAGGTCGTTCCGCCACGTCTGTCAAAGTTATCTCTCTAAATGTATTCCTATCTTCCGTTAATCTTCTTAAGTCAATTGCAGCCTTATATCCAGACCATGTTTTGAGGTTATCATACCAAGATGTTCTTCTCCTCCCTTTTCCTCTTTTCCCTTCTATTTTACCGTCTATTATTGTTTGTATTTTGTCTATATTTTTGATTTCTGTATACTGCCCTCAGAAGAAAAAAAACCATAACTACAGATTTTAGCGAAATATTAAAAGCTATTAAAAATATGCAAAATCTATGTAAATCAAAAAATAAAAGAAATAAAATGCATCATTTAAAAAAACCCTGTTACCTTTAAGTTTATTTAACCAAAAGATATGATAGTCGAAAGTCTTTTGCATTTTACGCGCAACATGGTAGGATGCAGTTATGGTTTTTTTCCTTCTGAGGGCAGTATATATGTCCATAGTATGTGATCTTTCTTTTCTTCAGTGTTTCTACAACTTCTAGTTTCTTCTTTATTCCTCTGAGCACTTCCAAATTTGTGATTTTAGTCGATTATGTAAGATCGATTGTATGTATTGCTGTAGTGACAGGTTGTCAGCCTGTCGCCTAAATTACAATATACGGGTACCCTTGGAATGAAATCTCTATGAAATAATACCCAAGGGCGGATACAGGGGGGTCATGGAGATCATCGGCAAGGTCAAGTTGCTTGGTCGAGGGTAAATTCGCCCACTCTATGTATTTACTTCCATGCTGGCCTGGGAGCGAGAGAAAAACATAGAATGTTTCCGAGCATTTCAATATATTGTAATTTAGTCGATGGGCTGACAACCTGTCACTAGAGCAATATACCTACAAATGTATCTTAATTAACCCTCAAAATTTATCAGACGTGGCGGAACGACATTCGTTAGGTCGTTTATGCTCTGCCTACACCATTAGGGATAACGGCGTGATTATATGTATGTATGTATGTATTTATTCTTTTACATATTAAGTCTATTATGTCAATATGTCATTAAAAGTCTAGCTCGCTTCGCTCGCACTAAGTTTTAGTGCTTTTGAGTGTGTATTCTATTTATTTTTATAAAAATTTGAGCTCACTTTCTTGGCGTTGCATTTTAATTAATCATAATTTTTGTTATGTACCGTGCTTGCGGCCTCAACTAAATGAATCAAAAGCTGAATCCGCCCTTGATTATAATAATAATAATAAATCCTTTTATTTCAGGCAATATTTACATTAGTAGATGTTAAATAATACAAACAGAGGCCCATAGAATATATACCTTACAGACTAATTATATACCTATATGTTCTATTACTTGTACGAAACTCTGTGTTACACGATTTAAAAACTCTAACATCAGGGTTCATCGGGTCGATTGACTCGAAACCCATACGACAAGAAGAAGACTTGTATGAAACTATTATCTTCGCTGAAATTAAATCGTTGATAGAATGCCTGATAAATATGACAGGTAATGGTCAAAGCATACACAATTTTATCAATTTTATAGGCTTTCAGACAAGCTTTAAATTATTTAGTATGACAACTGGTTTATTATGATAGTGTTATTTTATTTAACTGCCTCCATGGTCTAGTGGATAGAACCATGGGCTCTCGACCTAGAGGTCCCGGGTTCGATTCCTGGCAGGGACAACGACGTAGTGCTATTGTTTATAGTTTGGTTAGGACATTGCAAGCTGATCACATGATTGTCCGAAAAGTAAGATGATCCATGCGTCGCATCAGCATGTAAATAGTCGATTCTGCGCCTGATTTCTCTCTGGTCGTGTCAGTCAATCTGTCCCATCAGAATAAAAGATTAAAAGAATATAGAGTGCATTTGTGTGTAGCGCAAACACTTGGTCACTACAAAGTGATCCTGCGAAGTTGGCCGATCTCCAGTAGATTAGCCGCCATGACTGAAAATCGGTGAGAGGGCTATTATTATTTTATTTACTTACTAACAAAGCACTTAAGCAATATAATTAAGCTAGAAATATCATCACTAATAATGGTTATTTCTTGTAGAGAAAGTGCTTTCTGCTGTTGAACAAGATTGGGCACTACCTACACGTCAAATGTAGCCTTATATTGGGTGTAAGGGACAGCGTACCGTTAACTGTTAGTTGCTTTTTCAATGAAACTGAACAACTTTAACCAGAAAATTCTTTTAGGAAATACAAACATATATACTTTCCCATAAAAATTTATTCCATGCTGGACTGGGAGAGATAGAAAAACATAGAATGTTCCAGCTGCCCTTCCTCCCGGGCATGCTGTAGAAATCAGCAAAAGGGACTCGAGGGTTACAGTGTATTGTAATTTAGGCGATGGGCTGACAACCTGTCACTATAGCAATACACATTACAATCTAAAATTGCCCTCAATTTTTGTCAGACGTGGCGAAAGCGCCTTTTACGAGGAGTTTGACGCTCTGCCTACCCCGTAAGGGATAAAGGCGTGATTTATGTATGTATGTATGTCGAGATGGTCGATTTGTATGGGAAAATAAAAGAAAAAAAAACATTTCCTGAAAGAATTACCTGATGAAAGTTTAGTTTCGTTGCCTAAGCTACTCCTATCAGTTTGCATTACGCAGTCTCTTACACCCAGTATAACGGTCACTGTGGTCTAAAAGTCCAGGTTTTTAGTTTTACATACATACATAAAATCACGCCTTTATCCCTTACGGGGTAGGCAGAACGTAAAACGCCTCCTAAAAGGCGCATTCGCCACGTCTGACATAAATTGAGGGCAATTTTAGATTGTATTGCTGTAGTGACAGGTTGTCAGCCCATCGCCTAAATTACAATACACTGTAACCCTCGAATCCCTTTTGCTGACTTCTATAGCATGCCCGGGAGGAATTGCAACTGGATCATTGTGTTCATGTTTTTCTTTCTCTCCCAGTCCAGTATGGAAGTTAGTTTTAGTTTTAAAAGAAAAAATAAATAAATTCATTTCTGGCAGGACTCGAACCTGCGTCTCTGGAATCCCGTTCCATCACTCTACCAACTTAGCTACAGAAACGGTAGTGGGAGCGACGAATTTATCATAGATTTTTTTTTTTTTTTTAGTTTTCCATTCAAAGGTACGATTCCGTCTAAAGACACTTTACTTTTTGAGATGGTTTTCAGTATTTTAAAGTTTGTTTTTCATCGACTAATGATAGAAACATACATACATATAATCATGCACTAATCCCTAATGCAGCAGGCAGAGCGCAAACGACCTGAACAAAGATCGTTCCGCCACGTCTGACAAAGTTTTGAGGGTTATTTAAGGTAGATTTGTACCTACAAATACCTACAAAATATTGCTGTAGTGACAGGTTGTCAGCCCATCGCCTAAATTGCAATATACTGAAACCCTCGGATCCCGCAACAGTAACACATGAAAAGTAATAAAAACCAATAGTGAGAAGCACGCAGCGGCCATTCTTCAGATATTGGATAAAATTTAGACATAATAGTTGAAACGTGCTTCCCCTACGGACGATACGAACAGAATCCTTATACCGATCGTGAATGAAGGGGCGTTTTTCCACTACACTGTACGGCAACGGCACGATAACGATATCGTCATAATACCGTGGCTCTGTTTTTCCGCTAGTCTGTATGGCAACGGCACGATAACGATATCATCATAATACTGTGGCTCTGTTTTTCCGCTAGTCTGTATGGCAACGGTACGTTCACGATATCATCATAATACCGTGGCTCTGTTTTTCCGCTAGTCTGTATGGTACGGCACGATAACGATATCGTAACGATACCGTGGCTCTGCTTTTCCACTAGGACAGTAACATCGTTGACGATATCGTCCACTTTTAGCACACATACGTACCAAACACTTGCAGTTTGGCAAACCGACGAAGATAACAGTGGGAATAAATATCGTACCTTTGCTGTGCCAGTAAGTGGAAAAGCGTGTCATATAATTTCGTTGATTTAAATACATTATCAGATCTCTTCGACGTTGTCGTCGACGATATCATGCCGTTGTCGTTGCCGTGCACGTGCCGTCTAGAGAAAGAACGCCCAATCTTTTATTATACCAATCGTGAACGAATGAATCGGTGGAAAGAATGAATGAGAAAAAATGGGCCTCTTAAGTCAGACTTGATTTCATATTGAAAGGTTTGGATTATACCTATAGATTGGGAGCGATTAATTTTGTTCTTTTTTGTGAAAGAAGTCTTGTTTTTAGCGTAGGTTGCTTTGTAATTTAGGAAAACATCGTAAGGAAACCTGGACACACCAACGAAGAACTTCAGAGGTGTGAAGTCGAACAATCCGTACTGGACCCACGTAGTCGACTAAAGTTCGATTGAGATATTTCAGCATAGGGTCGTGCCTCATGTTACATATATAAATACATATTATCACGCCATTATCCCTGATGGGGTAGGCAGAGCGTGAAATGACCCAAACAAAGATCGTTCCGCCACGTCTGACAAAGTTTTGAGGGTTATTTTAAGATAGATTTGTATGTATATTGCTGTAGTGACAGGTTGTCAGCCATTCGCCTAAATTTCAATATACAGAAACCCTCGGATCCCTTAGCTGGTTTTTACAGCATGCTCGGGAAGAAATGCTGCTGGCACATTCTATGCTTTTCTCTCGCTCCCAGTCCAGCATGGAAGAAAGACAGAATTTGAGCTGATGTTCATCTAAAAGTCCTAAGTACATTTTTATCCTTGTTGAAATACCATAAAAATGCCAGCAAAAATTAGGTTTTTAAGTTATTAGGTGATGCTTTTAACTTCGTAACGTAAAACATGAATAATTATTATTATGTTTGTACGCGCCATACCAATTGTTTCCTATTACTTCCTTTTCTTTTGTTTTGTTTAGTAAACAAAAAACTTCACTCCAAATAACATTTCCTTCGAAAAAATCGTATTTTCTCCAAACAAATCAATGTGAAAATAGTAAATACATTAGTTTAGAGGCTGGGACCCAAGACGTGACCTAATTTTCAGAGAAACAAAGCTATTTTTCTCAACGGACACCTTCCTTGTAACAAAACACTGAAAAATAAACCTTACACCACCGCATTTAGGTCAAAACCGTCTGCAAACAAAACCGCCAACGTTGTTTTATAAAACCACAACAGAAAAACGCGAATGCTAAACGATTTTGACCTCTATTTCTTCATACATAAACAAGTAGGGAACTGCAAATAGAAGCTGAGCATCCTTTTTCGTGTTGGAATAATTTAAGGCGGTTTGTTACGCTAAATTGGACTTTATGTTCGGGGAATAAAGTCGGTCTAAAGAGGACTGGGTTTTTTTAAGAGACTTGAGTCATTGAACTAAAATGCGAAATATCTTCTTCAGATTTCGATGGATTTCGTTTGATTTTCAAATGTCTTTCAATGGTCTTCTTCTTCTATCGTGTGGGTATCGTGTCAATCGACCTGATACACCCTGGTATCAGAGATTTTAAACCGCCTAATAGCACAGCTATAAGCCTCTGGCATGGTTTGTGTAACAACCACTATCAAAGACAGCGCCCGGGACCCACGGCTTAACGTGCCCTCCGAAGTACGGAATCTTTTATTTTCTTCCAGACAATCAGGCGATTCGACCAGCATTGTCCTAACCAAACTGGGGAAAATCTCGCAAAGTGATAAATTGACAAATATCAACTTTGTGTTCCACCCCTGGGAATCGAACCCAGGGCCTCCGGATCGTGAACCCATGGGTCTGACCACTACACCACGGAGGCACTTAAAATTCAATGGTGAAATTTTACTGACTAGTTTTGAAGGTTGTTTCAAATAGCGTTTTTTTATTGATAATGGGTTTGGTCTTGACTCAAGCCTAACTCAAGGACGACAAAGAGTCGACGATGGAACGAGTTTATCCAAAAGAAGCCTGTTCAAGTATGACATAGTCTACACTGTAGAGTCAGGTTGTCAGTCCAATGCCCAACTGCCTCCGTGGTCTAGTGGCTAGTGCCATGGACTTCTGATCCGGAGGTCCTGGGTTCGATTCCCAGGGGGGAAACATAAAGTTGATATTTGAGAATTTATCACTTTGTGAATTTTTCCCCAGTTTGGTTAGGACATTGCAGGCTAAATCACCTGATTGTCTGAAAAAGAAAAAGATTTCGTGCTTCGGAGGTCACGTTAAGCCGTCGGTCCCGGTCGCTGTCTTTGATAGTGGTCGTTACTCAAACCATGTCAGAGGCCTGATAGTTGTGCTACTAGGTGGTTTTAAAACTCTGACACCAGGGTTCATCGGGTCGATAGACTCGATACCCACTCGACAGAAGAAGAAGAGTCCAATGCCAAAGCTGCAAGTCTGAAAGCAACTGGCAAATTCTTTAGTTTTCATCTTTCCTGGTCCAGCATGGACTTGGCACAAGGCAAATTAAACATTTCAACCTCTTTAAATTTAAACATCAAAATGTACAACGAAATTAATACCGGAAGGCAATCATGGTTTATTAAATATCCGCCTTTTGAATGGCTTAATGAAATGTACCTCATTTAAATATTTGCTGCCGAATAGGTACGAGTAGATTTTACCCGAATGAGTTATGAAGTATTTTTTTAAGGTTGGACGCCACTGAGGAGCTTCTTAGTAAACTTGAGCGCCTTCAAAATCTGTGCATTCGATTCATTTTCGGACTGCGCAAATATGACCACGTATCTCATTTTCGATCACAGCTCAAGTGGCTCCCAATTCTTCTTCGCAGGAATACTCATATACTCTCTGTTCTCTATAACATTCTTCACAATCCTTCTTCTCCTTCATATCTACGTGAGCGTTTTGAATTTTCACGTCCGCAAGGCAAACCCTGCCGCTCGAGCGTCAGGACGCTTTTATCTATACCCCCCCATAAAACTGATTTCTACTCATACTCCTTCACAGTCCATGCAGCTAGGTTGTGGAATGCTCTCCCTCACACTATTCGCGACAGCCCAACAATCGCTGTTTTCAAAAAGAGAATCAAAGAACATTATCTTTCTCTGCGTAATCCGTAGTATGTATTTATATATTGTTTATATATGTATCTATGGTATGTACATATTTATTTATTTCAGTTATATTTATATAGAGTATTTAATATATTTATAGGTATTATAATTTATTTACTTATTGTATAATCGTAGTATAGTGTAATTAAGTAGGTATTTACTGTTCATGTATCTAATTTGTATTCATATTGTGCACGTCTTATTCGCTTTACGTTTTATACTATCTCACTTCTTAGGTCTGCTGTAAGACATTTCATTTTAGAAATAAGCAGTACCTGTTGTGTCTTGATTCCTATGTAATTGTTCTGTGTATGTTTCTGTGTATGTTTCTGTGTACAATAAACTGTTAAATAAATAAATAAATAAGTCAGATTGCTTCCATGCTGGACTAGGAGCGAAAGAAAAACATAGAATTTGCCTGCTGAATTTCCTCCCAGGCATGCTGTAAACCATCAAAGGGATCCGAGGGTTTCAGTGTATTGCAATTCAGACGATGGGCTGACAACCTGTCACTACAGCAATATACCTACAAATCGACGTGGTGGAACAACCTTAATACATACATACATATAATCACGCCTTCGTCCATAACGGGTTAGGCAGAGAGTAAACTACCCAAACAAAGGTCGTTCCGCCACGTCTGACAAGTTTTGAGGGTTTTATAATACAGAATAGGTTGTTTGCGCTCTGCCTACCCCATTAGGGATAAAGGCATAATTATATATATGTATGTGTATCTTACTAATAAGCGTAATACGAAGAAAAAAGAAAAAAGCGAGCGAAATAATTCAGCCATTACTAAAAGGCACTTTTGATAAATAGGCAATAGAGTAGAAAAACAAATCATTAAGGATCGAGTCCCGGAGGTACCACATCAAAGCGGAGGAAACCGGTTTCACTGAGTTTACAATACCGGTTATGTAATGCCAACTTTTCTATCTTCGGTGATAACAGTCAATTTCATTGAGATCAACCACAAAAGAGTGAGATCAGCCATCTGAGCGGTACTAAGGCCCGTAATTATAAACAGTACTTGAAACCGATAGCTAAGTAGTTTGAGTTCATATCACAAACGTTATTTCATTACAATGTGGCCCGTCCAGTCCCTGCTTAATATTGCTCTCATTCTTGAGTTTGTTTTATAAATACACGCCTTCGTTTTTAATGCCGGAGTGTTTGCACAACACATCACACAAGAGCACTTTCTATTCTTTAAATCTTACATTCTGATGGGACAAACTGACTGACACGGCCAGAGAGAAATCAGGCGCAGGACCGACTATTTACATGCCCATTGCCCATATTACTTTTCGGACATTCAGTTGTTCAGCCTGCATTTTCCTAACCGAACTGAGAAAATCTCACTAAGTGATTAGGTAACAATTATCAACTTTGTGTTGATAGTTGGGGATCGAACCCACGACCTCCTGATTATGTCGCGCCCAGTCCAGCATGGAACAAAAAAATATTTAAGTAGCGATTATTATATTTAACCGGTTTCACCTTCTCTATCACCGCTAAGGGGAAAGCAAGGGACCCGATTATACCACGTTGAGGCGACGAGATGAATCATAGCTTTACATTTGCGTTAGATAGCGGATAAGAAAATGTATTTCGGGAAAAATTGTTTATGGAGTTTTTTTAAGAGTAAGATGAATTTCAAACGGTTTTTTTTAATAAGTTCCATGGTTGTGTGGTAATGCTTATGATTATTATACCGAGTGTAAAGGACAGCGTCCCGCTAACTGATAGGGGTTGCTCAGTCAACTAAACTGAACAACGTTCACTAGGAAATTCTTTCAGGAGATGAAAAAGAAATACCTTCCCATGAAAAATTACCACCTCAATCAGACAATTTGTATGGAAAAGCAATTTTTTCATTCACTTCCTTAAACTTTCCTTGTCCAGTTTCATTGACTGAGCAACCCCTATCATTTTGCGGGATGCTGTCGCTTACACCCCGTATTACTCAAGTTTAAGCAAGTTTCGTTTGAAACAAAACAGTTATCTAAGTTGAATCTAAATGATCAGTGAGATAGAGTCGAGGATAGAGTGAGATTACCCAAAGTAGGCTGTAAAAGTACTGACTCAAAATACATACCTATACATTCATGCAATATAAAGTTGCGCCTTTATCCCTAATGGGGTAGACAGAACGTGAAACGCCTGGTGTAAAGCGTTTTCGCCACGTCTGTCAAATATTGAAACCAACAAAATTTGAGATTAAAATGTGTATAGCTAGTATAATAGTGACAGGCTGTCAGCCGATCGCCTAAATTACAATAAAATATTACCACAAATCCGTTTGCAGCATTAGGGTGGGATAGGAAAACACGCTGCCGCCACATTCTATGTTTTTATATCGGTTCCAGTCCAGCACGGAAGTAAGGCGAGTTTTAAGTGAGTTCTATTGGTACCACACCGATATAAGGGATAAGTCTGATAAATGAGGTGAAAGATATTTTCGTTTTAATTTTGGAAAAACACCCGCGGCCAGGCCTTTATCATGCGCCCGCAAACTGGCTGGAAGAATTATGTACAAGATTTATCGAAATTACAAACAATGTTCAACATTTTGTTGTTGATTTTACTTTAAGTTTGTTTGAAAGTATTTTCTTAGCAACAGTATAAAACAAAGTCGCTTTCTCTGTCCCTATATCCCTTTGTATGCATAAATCTTTAAAACTACGCAACGGATTTTGATGCGGTTTCTTTTAATGGATAGAGTGATTCAAGAGGAAGGTGTATATGTATAATATATGCATAATATAGTAGAGAAACACTGATATTCTCCGTGCGAAGCCGGGGCGGGTCGCTAGTTTTGAATGAAACTTTAACAAAATACTGGTATGATGGAGTAGTACTAAAAAATAGAATGTTCCAGCTCATCATTTTTATTTTGCCATTCTTCTTTTCCTTCATATCGATTGGTAACGCATTATTACTGTATAAAATTAGTATGGAAAAAAGATTATTTTTTCAAGACGATTTTCTTAAGTGACGAAAAGTATTATAAGTGACTAAATGCAGTCACGTATACGAAGTTTGGTTAAGTTTGGTTTTACTGTTTAGGAATAAAAGCGAAATTACGTTTGTATAGGATTTCACTACTCCGGCAGATTCCTAAGTGATCTAATTATCGTTACATAGGTGCTAAAATAACACCTATACTCATCATAATTTCCTAGCCTTATCCCGTTATCACGGGGTCGGCTATCTAATCTAAGGGCTTGAACGAGGGTACTGGTTTTTACACAGAGCGACTGCCATCTGACCTCCGTAACCCAGAAGGGAAACCAGACCCAATCCTAGATTAGGTCAGAGTTTTCAAGCTGCCAATGCTTTACACTGGCCTCTGATATGGCTTTACGACTAATATCTACGGTATTAAACGATATTAACCGGGACCAACGGCTTAAAATGCCTTCCGAAGCACGGTAAAAGCGTGGAATAAACGTACATATGAAATTCGAAAACCGAAAAACACATTGGTACGTGGTGGGATTCGAACCACGACCTCCTAGCTTAGAAGGCAGCGGCCCTATCCACTACACCATCAGAAATAACACCTATACTATGGCACGTAATTTAATTAACACCCTGTATAACCAACAAAGGGTTATTGCATTCATTCGACTGGAGGACTAGAAGCTTTCGTTCATAATACTAGGTACAACAATACTAGGTACAACAATACTAGCTACGAATCACAATACCTAAATTACCCATATCAAGTACAACATTCAACCAACTAACATAGACCCCTGTTCTCATTCAACAATTAATGTATTCAGAGCTCCTTGTAAGATGGTCGGTTTATAAGCCTAGGTCGTGGGATGTTCATTGTTTAGTTAATTACTAGATAGGGTGAGTTGCACAAAGGCTAGTTAGAGAAAGTTAACCGGTGTTTAACCTTTGGTTTAAGAATAGCTAACCCTTGGTTTAGAAAAGAGTAGGTTAAACCTTGAAAGTTATTATGTCGCATTCTGATATTCATAAAATTGCCCTTTTGTAATTATGTAAGAAAATATAACGAAAAAAAGTCACAAGCATTAGAAATGTAAACAAAACATGATAAATTATAAATAAACTACAGCAGCAAGTTATCAGTTTAAAATCATAAGTTATATTTAACTTTCAATTCTGGACTAGGAGAGAGAGAAAAACATAGAATGTGCCGGCTGCATTTCTCCCGAGCATGCTGTAAAAACTAGCTAAGGGATCAGAGGGTTTCAGTATATTGCAATTTAGGCGATGGGCTGACAACCTGTCACTACAGCAATATACCTACAAATCCATCTTAAATAACCCTTAAAACTTTGTCAGACGTGGCGAAACGATCTTGTTTAGGTCGTTTACGCTCTGCCTAAACCATTACGGATAAAGGCGTGATTATATGTATGTATGTAACTTTAAATTTACCTTTTATTGACTTTTAGTTAAAAAGAACTAGGTCTCCGCGTATCTAATAATGCTATTTCGCACAGTTGTAACAATTTTATTTTTAGAAATAAGCATATCTATGTTAATTTTTTGTCTTATGTCTGCTTTGTGTACCTACAATAAAGGGTTAAAGACGCAAATAAATAGTTGAGTTTAATGTATTGGTGAGAGAGATAAAGGGGAAGCCTTTGCCAAGCAGGAGGACGACCTACCAAAAAAAATATATGTTGGTTAACCAAGTTTGTGTAACTGGCCCGAAAAGTATTCGAGTAGAAGGCTTTTTGAAGTCAAATAAATACACTTGTGTAATTGGAGATTTACTAATTCTCAAAGTGTACTAATAGTTATGTTTTTCTGTCTGTTTCAGGTACAATAAAAAATAAGTCTTAAAAACTCTGACACCAGGGTTCGTCAAGTCGTTCGTCGACTCAAAAACTTACTCGATCAGAAGTTCTCAACATGTGTAAGTTTTAATTTGTAAGTATAGTTTACATACATACATATAATCACGCCTTTATCCCTCATGGGGAAGGCAGAGCGTAAACGACCTAACTAAAGGTCGTACCGCCACGTCTGACCAAGTTTTCAGGGTTATTTAAGATAGATTTGTAGGTATATTGCTGTAGTGACAGGTTGTCAGCCCATCGCCTAAATTGCAATATACTGAAACCCTTCGGATCCCTTAGCTGATTATTATAGCATGCCCGGGAGAAAATTCAGCTGGCACATTCTATGTTTTTCTTTCGCTCCCAGGCCAGCATGGAAGCAAAGTATAGTTTCTGCCCAATAAATTGACTTATAATTTACCATTTACAAAAATGAAATGTTAGGTGTATTCAAACGAATAAGTGTGTATTATACATAAGATAGGCAAACTGACATAAATATCCTCATTCGGTTTTGCCATGTTATTTATTTTAGAAAAATTAAATACTGTTCAAAATTGGATTCCAAGCTACGGAATAACGTAAAATTTAATGTACTAGGTGAATTTCGTCTCAGGCATGCAGAAAAAGAAAAATGTATCTGAGGGTTTGAACTGACTATCACTACAGCAATAGATAATAACTATTTGAAATACTTCTAAATAATTTTACAAGATAATAATGACACTGTTAATAGGTAGTTCCTTAATCTACCTTAAGAAATGTGTTATTTCATACAGAAAATAAAAAACATATTTTGTGAACGTCAGTTAAAAGAACCGAATACAAAATGGCGGACGTATTTTCCAATTAAAATGTAATCTACATTACTTTTGAAACATGGCGGGGCGGTTCCCAATGAAAATTGAAAAAAAGTTACTTCTGATTTGTTACCTGCGCGTTGGAACTTTTTTTACCCGGATTTTGTGTTCGGTAAATAGAATAAAATGAAATTAATATAGGAGAATGTTACACCGAGATTTGTCATTTACCCAAGACATTTTTATATCTTGTTTAGACCAGGAAACTGAACAACTTTCTCTAAGGAACATTATTAGGTTGAAATATTTCAGAAAATGGAAATCCAAAATGATGGAAGCTGTTAATCGGGCCATTACGTATAGGAGCCTTTTTTCATATATCAACCTTATGTACCATAAAGAAAGTTGTTCAGATTCATTAACAATACTTTAAAATGTTTTTGGTGAAATTAAAATGAATTTTAACCTAGTTACCTAACTAGAGATATGAACTGAGAGACCTATATCTAGAACTATAGGTACAGTCTTCTTCTTAGCGAGTGGATTCTAGAGTCAAAAGACCCGATGAACCCCGGTGTCAGAGTTTATCAAACCGCTTCGTAGCACAGCTATTTAGGATTTTGACATGGTTTAAGTAACGACCACTATTAAAGACAGCGACCGGGACGACGGCTTAACGTGCCCTCCGAAGCACGTAATCCTCTTTCTTCTCGGACAATCAGGTGATTCAGCCTGTAATATTCTAACCAAACTGGGGAAAACCTCACTAAGTGATAAATTGACAAATAACAACTTTGTGTTCCCCCCTGGGAATCAAAGCCAGGACCTCCGGATCGTAAGCCCATGACTCGGACCACTGGACCACGGAGGCAGTTATGGGTCCAGTGAAAGCCACATTGTAAAGTTACTTGAAGACTCGCTCGTCCCTCTAGGCTAGTATCGTTAAACCCTGGGTTTATGCCTTGAAACTACTGGTGATCACATCTCAAGATACGTTTGTAGGAAGACATCAAAAATCTAGGCTTTTCATTCTCAGGCCTGTTAAGGTTAACTTTACCTGACCCCATTTAGAGGTACCTTAACCCATCATTCCCGATTATTATATACTTGCTTCCATGCTGGCCTGGGAGCAAAAGAAAACAGTAGAATATGCCAGCTGCATCTCTCCCGGGCATGCTGTAAAAAACAGCTAAGGGATCCGAGGGTTTCAGTATATTGCACAATATAGGCAATGGGCTGACAACCTGTCACTACAGAAATTTACCTTCAAATCTTGGTGACCTTCAAAATTTTGTAAGGCGTGGCATACGACCTTTATTTAGGTCGTTTACGCTCTGCCTACCCCATTAGGTATAAAGGCACGATTATATGTATGTATGTCTGTATGTATAATATACGTACTTTATCAATGGTCTTAGGAAAACATTTAATTTTTGTTTGATTTGATTTCCAGCCTTTGTTTTCCGTTTTTATTTTTTTTAACCCGTAAATGCTTCACGCTTATGCAGACATTTTATCACTTCGATCTCTTAAAACCATTAACTTTCAGAGAAGTAAAGCAATTTAACCAACATAATGGAATACATAGCTTCGTTTAATAGCAAGCTGTAACCTCATACACTTTGTAGTACTAAGTATCCCGTATAAAGGATAAAATGTTACAACTAGAAGCCACAGGGATGCGAGACTACAAAACCTATTATGTTTAAGCACCTGTAACGACTTGAGGTTGCCACAGAAAGCTATCAAGTTTGTTTTCTTGGAAAATAATTTGTTTTAATACAGTTTTAAGTGTTTTTCGTTTATTCCAGTAAGTCAGTGCATTTTTTTTAAAATAGTCGTTGTTTAGACTTTTTAAATCTTGCATTGCAATATTCTTCTAAGCTGGCCTGGGAGCGAAAGAAAAACATAGAATGTGCCAGCTGTATTCCTTCCCGGGTATGGTGTTAAAACCAGCTAATGGATCTGAGGGTTTTTGTATATGGCAATTTAGGCGATGGGCTGACAACCTGTCACTACAACAAGAAGTATCTTGTTGTAAGTATACAAATCAAACTTAAATAACCCTCGAAACATTGTCAGACGTGGCGTAATGACCTTAGATTAGGTCGAATCCGCCCTGCCTACCCCAATAGGGATAAAGGCGTGGTTATATGTATGTATTGCAATATTTACCTACTTCACAATCATTTAGTTTTTGTTAAAACGATTCCACTTGTGATGGCTATCTTCAACTATCACTACATAGTATAAAACAAAGTCGCTTTCTCTGTCCCAATATCCCTATGTATGCATAAATCTTTAAAAGTACGCAACGGATTTTGATGCGGTTTCTTTTAATAGATAGAGTGATTCAAGAGGAAGGTTTATACGTATAATACATGCATAATATAGTAGACAAATACTGATAATTTCCGTGCGGAGCCGGGGCAGGTCGCTTGTTTAAAATAAATTAAGCTACCAGTTAAAATAATATAACCATGTGCTCAAGTTTTGGACGGAAAATTTTAATTATGTAAACGAAAGGTACAGTTTTTATCTCACGACTGGAACTCGGACGTACTTGTAGTTGTGTGTACACACATTCGCCCTTGTGTGTGTTTCTACAGGTTTACTATGCCAATTCATGCACACTAAGGCAATGCACGTGTACATTTACAGTGTAAATTTAATTGTAATGGAATTTATTTACCTAGACTGATAATTTATACATGCTTATAAAAACGCCTTTACCCTTAATGGGGTAGGCAAAGCCTAAACGAACTAAACAAAGGTCGTTACGGCACGTTTTTTTTTTGTAACTTATTTAAGATAAATTTGTATATTGTATATTGGTGTAGTGATAGGTTGTCAGCCCATCACCTAAATTGCAATATACTGATACCCTCGGATCTCTTAGCTGGCTTTTACAGCATGCCCGGCCAGCTGGTCCATTTTATGTTTTTCTCTCGCTCCCAGTCCAGCATGAAAGTACTGATTACAAATCATAACATTTTATGACAATTGTAATCAACATGAAAATTATATATTTGCGCGCTAGAACATTGGATTTGTTTAAGGGAATAAAAAAATTAACTGTATTTATTGTACCCAGAATCTTATGCAAACAAATTTGATTTGATTTGACCCACAAAAGTTTGGCTAAGCTGCAGTCGTGTGATAAAATGTTTGTAAACACGTTGAAGAAGTTACCCCAAAGCAACATACCATACCGCAGCCATAATCTTTATAAAGGGTAGTTTACAACCTCGCCTCTTACTCAAGCAGTAACGTATGAAGGTTTTAATTCTATTGCTCGTAGGAGTTTATTTTATCACGAGGGCTTAAGAAGTATTCACATGGGCGTAGTTGGGTTTATATTAAGTGCTTCTGGTTCTGTCTTTGTTGGGCTTGTGGGGAGTATATACTAGTTTTAGTGGAGAGCACGCTAGTTAATATACCAGGTGTAAGGGACAGCGTCCCTCAAACTGATTGGAGTTGTTCAGACAACGACACTGAATAACTTCCACCAGGAAGATCTATCAGGAATAGAAAAAAAAAGGCATTTCCATACAAAATGTTTACCTCGATCAAAAAAAAATTATGGAAAAGCAACATTCTTTTTCACTTCCTGAAAAAAAATACTGCTGATTGTTGTTCAGTGTCGTTGACTGAGCAAACCCTATCAGCTTGCGGGACTTACGCTGTCGCTTACAACCCGTATGTGTTTTATTTTATTGACCTGTGCTTATGTAGATGATGTAATATTATGATAAAGTTTTGCAAAAAAGTCCAAAAATATATCTAGTACATACTTATACAAAAAAAAATTGCTAGTACACAACAATGATGGTCCACCATCGACAAACGACTCGATAGCCTGGCAAGCATACTTAGCCTATTATTTTATTCCTAGATTGGATGTGCAATATTTTTTGCCTAATAATAATTCTTCTGTAACACGTAAATATTATTTTATAAACGTAATATTAGTTTTATTAACCTTTCTTCCATGCTGGCCTGGGAGCGAGAGAAAATATAGAATTTTCCAGATGCATTTCCTCTTAGGCATGCTGTAAAAACCAGCTGAGGGATTCGGGGGTTTCAGTATATTGTAATTTAGGCGATCGGCTGAAATTGGACACTACAACAATATACTACAAATCTATCTTAAGTATCCATGAAAACTTTATCAGACGGGGCGGAACGACCTGTGTCCAGATCGTTTGCGCTCTGCCTACCCCATTAGGGATAAAAAAGTGATTATATGTACGTATGTATAAACCTTACTATGTATTATATCCTTAGTTAACAAAATAATAACAAGTTAGTGTGAACAGTCCTTTCCTTGCAAAACTCTCGTAACACGGATAATGTGCAAAAGTTAAATTTCACATTTAACTCTTCTACAATGTCGTCTTAAAGACGGTCTGTGTAAAATTACCATTTTCCATTCTTGTATGAAGACATTACTTCATTTTGTTTGCCGCTAGTGGTTAAAATCTTGTTATAACCACGAAGCCGTATATTTTTTTAGTTCCAAGTTGGACTGGGATGATGGATGAAAAAAAAAGTATATTCCAGCTGCAATATTATACGAATAAGTATAGATTGACGGAGACGACAGTTTCGTCGTCTCAGCCGATAGACGTCCAGTGCAGGACATAGGCCTCCCCCAAGGACCTCCACGATGATCGGTCTAGCGCCTTCTGCATCCAGCAGCTTCCCGCGACCTTCACCAGATCGTCGGTCCACCTTGTGGGAGGCCTGCCTACGCTGCGTCTACCGTGCCAAGGCAGCCACTCCAGGACTTTCCTACCCCAGCGGGAGTCGGTCCTGCGAGCAATGTGCCCCGCCCACTGCCACTTAAGTTGAGCAACTCTTCGAGCTATGTCGGTGACCTTGGTTCTCCTCCGGATCTCCTCGTTTCGGATTCGATCGCGGAGGGAAACTCCGAGCATAGCCCTTTCCATTGCCCTTTGAGTGACCTTGAGCCTTCTTATGAGGCCCATTGTGAGTGGCCACGTTTCGGTTCCGTAGGTCATCACTGGCAACACGCACTGGTCCCAGACTTTTGTCTTGAGACATTGCGGTAGTTGTTTGGATGAGAAGATGTTACGTAGCTTCCCGAACGCTGCCCAGCCGAGTTGGATTCGACGATCGACCTCCTTCTGAAAGTTGGACCTACCCAACTGGACTTTTTGTCCCAGGTAGACATACTCGTCGACAACTTCCAGAGTAGAGCCTCCAACCGTCAGGGAAGTGGGTGCAACAAGGGAGTTTGACATGATCTTCGTCTTCTCCATGTTCATTTTAAGACCCACTTGTTGAGAGGCTCTATTGAGGTCATCGAGCATTGTACCGAGGTCCTCCAGGGTTTCAGCCACAATAACAATATCATCGGCAAAACGAAGGTGAGTCATATTCTCGCCATTGATATTAATGCCAAGATCCTTCCAGTCCAGAAGCTTGAAGACGTCTTCCAGTGCTGCGGTGAACAGTTTTGGAGATATAACATCTCCCTGTCTCACTCCTCGCTGCAACTGGATAGGCTTCGAGTTCTGGTCCTGAAGACGGACTGACATGGTGGCGTTTTCGTACAAAGACTTCAGCACTTCGATGTACCGGTAGTCGATTTGGCACCGCTGGAGTGACTGCAGTACGGCCCATGTTTCGATCGAATCGAAGGCTTTTTCGTAGTCCACAAACGCGAGGCAGAGTGGTTGGTTATACTCTTCGGTCTTCTGTATAACTTGCCTCAGTGTATGGATGTGGTCTACGGTGCTAAAACCTTTTCGGAAACCGGCTTGTTCGGGAGGCTGGAAATCGTCGAGCCTGCGTGCGAGACGGTTCGTAATGACTCTTGAGAACAGCTTGTAGATATGGCTCAGAAGCGTGATGGGTCTGTAGTTTCTCAGCAAGGACTTATCGCCCTTTTTGAAAAACAGCACCACCACGCCTCTGTGCCATGCCCGTGGCGTTTTGCCTTCGAGTATGACAGAGTTGAAGAGCTTCTGCAGTGCTTTTAACATCGGTTTACCACCGGCTTTTAGAAGCTCTGCCGTTACTCCATCATCACCCGGCGCCTTGTTGTTTTTAAGCTGTTTCAGAGCCATACTAATCTCGCACAAGCTGACGTCCGGAATATCTTCCGTGTAGTGTCGGGTTAATCTGGCTCTTGGGTCTGCAGCCAGATTATTAACAGACGATCGTGTGGTAGCGTATAACTGCCCATAGAACTTCTCGACCTCCTCCAGAAGCTCTGGTTTGGACGATACGATTCTGCCATCATCGGTCTTCAACTTCGCCAACTGGGTTTGGCCTATAGACAGATCTCTCGCGAACACTTTGGAGCCTTTGTTGCGCTCGATTGCCTCTTTAATACGGTCGGTATTAAACTGGCGTATGTCACGAGTCAAAGATTTGGAGATCTGCCTGTTAAGCTGCCGATATCGCGAAGTGTCTTCCGACGACTGCAGAGCCAGATCGCGTCGTTCCTCCATGAGCTTCAGGGTATGGTCAGAGATTTTTTTGGTTCCTTTTTTACGTTTGGCTTTAAAGAATTTAGAACCAACCGTAAGGACAGATTCCACGACCCTGTCGTTATAATCGTCCACTTCCAAGCACTCACCTAGGCAATCAAAGCGGTTTTTCAGTTCGAGCTGAAAACTGTCAGGGTTTTGGATTTGGGTAGGTGCCGGTCGGAGCGTAGACTTCATCAGACGTGACCTCTCGGTTTTGACATTTAGATTCAATGTGCCTCTCACCATTCGGTGATCGCTGCCCGTTTTGAACGAATTGATCACAGAGACATCATTGAATATCCGCTTTTTGTCTGTCATGATGAAGTCTATCTCATTTTTGGTGACACCATTGGGGCCCTTCCAGGTCCATTTTCGATGTGGCCGTTTCATTTAGAAAGAGTTCATCATAAAGAGTCCCTCCTTCTCCATGAAGTCGACCAGCATTTGACCTCGACCATTCCTAGTCCCAGTACCAAATGGCCCAATTCTCAGCTCGTCACCGCATCGTTTGCCCAGTTTAGCGTTGAAGTCCCCCATGACCACCGTGTAATGGGTCCTGGAGGTATGCATGGCTCTAGATATGTCCTCATACATCACCTCCACGTCCTCATCGGGTGATCTCGATGTTGGGGCGTATACCTGTATGACCTTCAACGAATAACGTTTAGTTATTCTGAGTATAAGGTATATCACCCTATTCGAGACACTTCCGACCTGTACAACGTTGTTCACGAGGGACCTGTGGACGATGAACCCGACACCATGTTGGGACAGACGTTCGCCCTCCCGGAAATAGAACAGGTTACCTGACTTAAGGACTATCGAGTCCTCTCCCTCTCTTCGGACTTCAGATAGCCCCACAATGTCCCATCGTAACCTGCTCAATTCCTCCTCGAGTTCTACCAACTTCTCATCCAATCGCAAAGTGCCACAGTTGTAGGTTGCCAGGGCCAAGTTCTTTCGGCGAGAGGTCCACGCCGCCCGGAGATTTTTAGCACCCCTGGTCTCGGCACCGGGCCGACTTTCGCCTAGATCGGCTCGGCCACCGGGGCCGCCGGGCACTTGGGGCCGATTTTCGATTGTACTGTCCATAGGGGGGAATATGGGCCGTTACCCACCACGCTGGCCCAGTGCGGGTTGGTGGGGCGCCAGAGCCTCGTTTGTAATCCAGCAGGGTGCACCGCGAGCAGGAGAGGTTGGCTTAGGGCCCGAGAGATGTAGTTTGGGCCCCCTTACACGACAGTTTCAGTGTATTATAATTTAGGCGATGAGCTGACAACCTGTCACTTTAGCATGAAAGAAGAAAACCCAAAATCCGTTACATAATTCATTTATTTGCTGTCACATGGTGTCTTAAGATCTAATATTATAGATAGTATCACATATGACGCCCTATCTTTATCGCCCATACCGCGCCTTATGACGCCTGTATCCCTTACAGGGTAGGCAGATTGTAAAAAGTCTAGTAAATGGCGTTTTCGTCATGTCTGACAGGTGAAGCGGGCCATTCTAGGTTGAAATATGTATCACTATAGTGACAGATTGTTAGCCCATTGCCTTAATTACAATACATACATACATATAATCTCGCCTTCATCTTTAATGGGATAGACAGAGTGTAAACGACCTAAACAAAGGTCGCTCCGCCGCGTCTGACAAAGTTTTGAGGGATATTTAGGAGTAAATGCAGCTGGCACATTCTATGTTTTTCTCAAGCTCCCAAGCCAGCATGGAAGTTAAAATACACTGTTAACCAAAATCCGTTATTTTAATTAACTCTCTTTGGTGAAAGTACTAAGTAATTTTAATCTCAATTATAAATTGACGCAATGCAATATTCTATAATACAGGTACATGTAATAATACCTCTCAAATCAACCGTGAGAACCTTATTTTTGGTTTAACAATGCATTTTTTTTCTCATGGCGTTGAATCATACTTTTGAGTCATACTTAATATTGTAATGGAATTTTTGATCCAATGTTTTATCATTATCTATGTACTTATTATTTTATTCTCAATTTCAAAAGAAGTTGTTCAGTTTCGTTGCCTGACCAACACCTATCAGTTAGCGAGATGTTGTCCCTTAATAAAGAAAAGCGTTGAGAATGTGTTAATTAAAAACCAATTAGGTAAATGGCGTCTAAAAATAACCAATCTATGTTGACACTGTCAGAAAAACATTTATAGACGGTAATTCTACCGTATATCTTTTAAATACATAAGGATAATCTTCCTCAATTAATTATAGAATGAACTTCTCGTTAATTGTAACAGGAAGTTTATTCGTCACTTAAAGATGTAGTCCAAAGGAAACTACATTAATCAACTACAGTCGACGAAATTAGCTAAACTAAGTAGAAAAAAGAACTCAGCGGAAACTCAAACAGCGTGAAATGGGCCTTCCGAGGCACTGAGGGGGGAAATAAAAAGGGGACGGAAATTTTTCTTTGCTGGACTGCTAACATACATACATATAATCACGCCCTTATACCTAATGGGGTAGGCAGAGAGTGACAGATCGAAACAACGGGAACGACCGTTACGTCTGACAAAGCTTTGAGGGTTATTTAGGATAGATTTGTAGGTATATTCCTGTAGTGACAGGTTGTCAGCCCATCACCTAAATTGTAATATACTGAAACCCTCCGATCCCTTAGCTGTGTTGTACAGCATGCCCGGGAGGAAATGCAGCTAGCACATTCTATGTTTTTCTGTCGCTCCCAGTCCAGCATGGAAGAACTGGATTGGCAACTATGGAAAAAAAATGTGCCAGCTGCTTCTCCTTCTGGACATCCTGGAAAACCAGCAAAGGTATTCGAGGTTTAGGTAAAATAGGTACACATACATACATACACGCCTTTATCCCTAATTTGGTAGGCAAAGCGTAAACGATCTAAACAAAGGTCGTCCCGCCACGTCTGACAAAGTTTTAAGGATTGTTTAAGAAATATTTGTAGGTATATTGCTGTAGTGACAGGTTATCAGCCTATTGACTAAATTTCATTTTACAGAAACGCTTGGATCCCTTTGCTGATTTTTACAACATGCCCGGGAGGAAATGCAGCTGGCACATTCTATGTTCTTCTCTCGCTACCAGTCCAGTATGGAAGTATAGGTACACCTTTTGTAATTTAGGCGATGGCCTCTTAACTTAGAAATAAAACAATATGAGCCCGAGACATAGAGCCCGATGGTGTAGTGGATAGGGCCGCTGCCTCCTGAGCGGGAGGTCGTGGTTCGAATCCCACCACGTACCAATGTGTTTTTCGGTTTTCGAATTTCATATGTATGTTTATTCGGCGCTTTTTCCGTGCTTCGGAAGGCACGTTAAGCCGTTGGTCCCGGTTAATATCGTTTAATACCATATATATTAGTCGTTAAGTCATGACAGAGGCCAATGCTAAGCATTGGTGGCTTGAAAACTCTGACCTTATCTAGGATTGGGTCTGGTTTCCCTTCTGGGTTGTGGACGTCAGATGGCAGTCGCTCTGTGTAAAAACCAGTACCCTCGTCAAATCCCCTAGATTAGGTAGCCGACCACGTGAGTTACGGGATAAGGCTAGGGGGGGGGAGACCAACATAGATCTATTTGAAATCAGGAAATAACTTTCAAATCTAGTCGTACGAGGCGGAACGACCTTTTGTTTAGGTTGTTGATGCTTTGCCAATCCAATTAAGGATAAAGCCTAGATTTTATGGCCCGTATTTATAATCGACACTTGAGATAGACAGCTAATTTGAGTTCCAATCAGAAATGTCATTACAGTACAATATGGCCTGTCAAAGCCATACTTGAGATCGCTTTACGAATACGAGCTTATGTTATGTTAAGTATTATGAGGCAGAATGACTCCGGTGAATCTGTTTTATATCAAATCAAATTTAAAAATATTTTTTGTACTTTTTCAGTTCAGTTGTAACAAATAACAACATAACCTGGGCCTTTTCAAGGCGAGAGTGAATAGGCACTACATAGGTGAGTATGCTTCAACATAGTCCGCATCGTCACTTTCCACCAGGTGAGATGGCGGACAAATGCTCGCCTATATATATAAAAAAAAAATAAAAAAAAAAATAGCAAATATTTCCTCTTTTAAGTGAAATAGTTCGTACCCATACTGGGTGTAAGGGACAGAAAGCGTCCCACAAACTAATAGGGATTCCTCAGTCAATGAAACTGAACAACAATCAGCAGGAATTTTTTTAAGGAGATAAAAAATAAATTAACTTCCCATACAAAATGACCACGTCGATGAGACAATTCTATGGAAAACAAATATATTTTTTCCATTCATACATACATACATAAAATCACGCCTTTATCCCTTACGGGGTAGGCAGAGCGTTAAACGCCTCGTAAAAGGCGCTTTCGCCGCGTCTGACAATAATTGAGGGTAATTTTAGATTGTAATGTGTATTGCCATAGTGACAGGTTGTCAGCCCATCGCCTAAATTACAATACACTGTAACCCCCGAGTCCCTTTTGCTGTCTTCTACAGCATGCCCGGGAGGAAGGGCAGCTGGAACATTCTATGTTTTTCTATCTCTCCCAGTCCATTGATCATAGATTTTTTCATTCCTGAAAAAAAAACTTGCTGATAGTTGTCTGTGCAACTTCCATCAGTTTGCGGGACGCTGTCCCTTACACCCCGTTTATAGGTTGTAGGCAAGTAGAAATAAATCAGCCATTATACCATTACCAGGACTTTGGGAATGAGATAGAAGTGTTAAGGGGGGAAGGAGGGGTGGGAGGGGGTCATTAGGAGTGCTTTGCGCAAATTAGCAAACTTTGACAAATCATTAATCTTACGAGAAAAACCCGTCGACTCAGCTGCTTTAGCTAAATGTGTTCGATGGAAAACAAGCTCTCCCTAAATGTATACTAATGTAGGGAAAAACATATTCAATTTGCCGCAAAAAAAATAACAAACTGAGCTTCTTTAAAAAAAAATCTATAACGTATACGTTCTTCTATGCTGTACTTGAAGCGACAGAAGAACATTCAATGTGCCAGCTGCATTTCCTCCCGGGCTTGCTATATAAACCAGCTAAGGAATCTGAGGGTGTATTAGTGTATTGTAAGTTAGGCGATGGACTAACAACCTGTCACTACAGCAATATACCTACAAATCTATCTTAAATAACCATCAATAAAACTTTGTCAGACGTGGCGGAACGAACATTTTTCAGGTCAATTACGCTATGCCTACCCTATTAGGGATAAAGGAGTGATTATATGTAAATATGTACGTATACGTCTAGATCAGGCAAAATAAATGGCGCCTTTAACAATAATTTCAACATAATTTGAGTAATTTGAAACGGAAATATGAAAATTCCATTTACCCTCATTAACTTAACTGTTGATACATACATACATACATACATAAAATCACGCCTTTATCCCTTACGGGGTAGGCAGAGCGTTAAACGCTTCGTAAAAGGCGCTTTCGCCGCGTCTGACAAAAATTGAGGGCAATTTTAGATTGGAATGTGTATTGCTAATGTGTAGTGACAGGTTGTCAGCCGGTCGCCTAAATTACAATACACTGTAACCCCCGAGTCCCTTTTTCTGTCTCCTACAGCATTCCCGGGAGGAAGGGCAGCTGGAACATTCTATGTTTTTCTATTTCTCCCAGTCCAGCATGGAAGAAACTGTTGATTAATTTAACTATTCTAGAAAAATCATTGCGTTTTCAGAAAAACTATTTCAAACCTAAAGAACTATATTAACACGCTGGATAAAAAAACCATTGCAAAAGAAGTTCAGCTTTAAACTAGCAAAACAAATTCTAACAACAAACGTGAACTCGCTGCTTCAGCGGGAATGTAGTAACAGTTACCCCCGGGGTTACCTTCGTGACAGGAACAAGTCATGACATGAAGCGATTGAAAATTAGAGTTTTAATAATGACTTTTATAATACTGGCAACATGCCAGATGATGGCACCAAGGCTATATTAAAATTGAGGCCAATATTAAGTACGGATTTGCCAGGCCAGTTTGTACTGAAATGACATTTCTGATACGAACTCAAACTCGCTCTCACTCATTACAGCTGATTATAAAGACGGCTCTCAGAAACCGAAACACGACGACATTGAAATTATGGCCGTTTCTCGTAGAATGTGTGAAGTTGGTCTGCCTCGTCTCGTTTATTTTCCGCAGGATGACAACAATTACGAGAATGATGATGATCATGTTCTTGATTATGTTAATGATTACATTGACGATAAAACTACTTCTAACAACAAACGTGAACTCGCTGCTTCAGCGGGAATGTAGTAACAGTTACCCCTGGGGTTACCTGCGTGACAGGAACAAGTCATGACATGAAGCGGTTGAAAATTAGAGTTTTAGTAATGACTTTTATAATATTGGAAAAGGACAGATTATGGATGGCACTAGTACTCGTATAAAATAAAAAAGTAAATATGTTTTATTCATTAAAAAGCAAATATATTTGATACTTAAGATTGGAAACTCCTTTTAAGTTTAGCCTATGTCAGGAGTTTCGGCTCTTTCATAAAAGCTATAATTTATTTATATATGACAGTTAACTGTACCTTACTTACAACAAAGTACAATCTAGCAAATTAAACAAGGATTTGTTAGTTTAAAAAAAAATTGCTTAAGTAATTTAAAAAAAGTGTTTGTGTGTGTGTTTTGTGTATGTGTGTGTGTGATATCAAACATGAGACTAATGAAGTATGGATTTGACAGGCCAGTTTGTACTGAAATGACATTTCTAATACGAACTCAAACTCGCTCTCACTCATTACAGCTGATTATAAAGACGGCTCTAAGAAACCATAACACGACGACATTGAAATTATGGCCGTTTCTCGTAGAATGTGTGAAGTTGGTCTGCCTCGTCTCGTTTATTTTCCGCAGGATGACGAGAATTACGAGAATGATGATGATAATGTTCTTGATTATGTTAATGATTACATTGACGATAAAACTACTTCTAACAACAAACGTGAACTCGCTGTTTCAGCGGGAATGTAGTAACAGTTACCCCAGGGGCTACCTGCGTGACAGGAACAAGTCATGACATGAAGCGATTGTAAATTAGTTTTGATAAGGACTTTTATAATATTGGAAAAATGATGGATGGCGCTAAGGGTCGTATGTATGAAGCGATATCAAACTTGAGACCAAAATTAAGTATGGATTTGCCAGGCCAGTTTGTACTTCCTCGGACCCCTTAGCTGATTTTACAGCATGCCCGGGAGGAAATGAAGCTGGCACATTCAATGTTTTTCTCTCTAGCGTCCAACATGGAATAAACATGGGTTTTAAAATGGGTTACATTGTATGGCAATATAGCCGATGGGCTGCGTGGAGCGATTGTTTTCGCAACACACAAGGAGCATTTTCTTTTTCAGTTTTCCTTTCTACATACATACATAAAATCACTCCCACATCCCTTATGGGGTAGGCAGAGCGTAAAACGCCTCGTAACAGGCGCTTTCGCCACATCTGACAAAAATTGAGGGCAAATTTTAGATTGTAATGATTTGTATTGCTGTAGTAACAGGTTGTCAGCCCATCGCCTAAATTACAACACACGGTAACCCTCGAATCCCTTTTGCTGACTTCTACAGCATGCCCGGGAGGAAGGGCAGCTGGACCATTCTATGTTTTTCTATCTCTGCCAGTCCAGCATGGAAGAAATTTCCTTTCTAATTCTGAGAAATCAGGCGAAGGACCGACTTTTTTACATGCCTACCCGATAGCAGACCTGGATCCATTGATCATATTACTTTTCAAAATAATCAGGTCATCTGCCTGCAAAGTCTTAATACCAACACAAAGTCTTTAAAACTGGAACCCGCACAAAAAAATTGAAGCCGGAGCTTTTGGATCAAAAGCTTAGACCACTAGACCACGGAACAGGTGGTTCCGTTGTTATACTGGATGTAAGGTATAGCGTCCCGCAAACTGATAGAGATTTCTCAGTTAACGATACTGAACAACTTCCACCTAGAAATTCTTTCAGGAAATGAAAATGAAAATTGGCTTTTCCATACAAAATTTCTCGATCAACAATTTGTAAGGAAAAGCCATTTTTTTTTCCTGAAAACAATTCCTGCTTATAGTTGTTCAGAGTCGTTGACTGAGCAACCCCTATCAGTTTGCAGGACGCTGTCCCTTACACCTGGTATAGACCTATTTTCATGGGCTAGTTTCTTTTAACTTAAACCATGTCGAGGGTTAGGTTTGCCTTTAGATTGTTAGCGTTTGCGATTCTGCTCAGTCAGCGCGTTTAAAGAAGTGATCGTGGCAGCATTCTATTACTGCTTTCATATTTTCTATTTGTGAGGGTTAAAGGTAGCCTGGTATAAATTGTTACTTTTGCAATAAGGCCGCCCTATCAGACTTTCAATTTTACTGTACTGTTATTTAGATTCATGTTTTAATGCACTATTGATTTTTAGGAAGGTATAGTCGCGCCATGCTGGACTGGGAGCGAGAGCAAAACATAGAATATGCCAGCTGCATTTTCTCCCAGGCATGCTGTCAAAACCAGCTAAGGGATCCGAGAGTTTTAGTATATTGCAATTTAGACGATAGGTTGACAACCTGTCACTACAGCAATATACCTACAAATCTATCTTAAATAACCCTCAAAACTTTGTCAGACGTGGCGGAGAGACCTTTTATTTACGCCATTAGGGATAAAGGCGTGGTTATATGTATTTTTAGCCATGAACTTGTCATGGCATAGAAAATTGATGAAAGAAATGAAGAAAAACATGCTCCATCGTGGAATCCTTATCGGTCTTTTCAAGTTTAGATTAGAATCCAGAACAAACGACTAGTAAATAAAAAGAAGCCGTTTACCTGAAACAAAACTGTGAGAGCATGATGTTGTGGTGGATAGGGCCGCTGCCTCCTGAGCGGGAGGTTGTGGTTCGAATCCCATCACAAACCAATGTGTTGTTCAATTTTCGAATTTCATATGTATGTTTATTACGCGATTTTTCCATGCTTGAACATTAAGCCGCTGGTCCTGGTTATTAATATCGTTAATACCATAGATATTAGTCGTTAGTCAGCGGCCAGTGCTAAGCATTGGTGGCTGGAAAACTCTGATACATACATACATATAATCACACCCTTATCCCTAATCTAAGATTGGGTCTGGTTTCCCTTCTGGTTTGCGAAGGTCAGATGGCAGTCGCTCTGTGTAAAAACCAGTACCTTCGTTCAATCACCTAGATTAGGAATCCGATTCCGTGAGATACGGAATAAGGCTAGGGAGATGATGATAAACCTAAAACAAAACATCAGAATTCAATTATGTTAATCAAGATTATTATGCTCAAAGTATTAATCCACCAGAAAATACATTAAGATTAACAGACGACAGAAAGCGAAACATTTAATTAAAATGTACGGGCTGTACGTCCGGATATACAACTTGATCTACAGCGTGTCCCGAACGCAATCTCGGTCGTAATTTCTGGCGCGTCGATCGTAAACCGGGAGCCTCCTGTATAAAGCGGCATGGATGAAAGAAATTTGATTACCGCAGTTAATGGAGTGAGCATTCCGCATTCCGAAGCTTCTGCCACTAGTTTGCATTTTTCTGGCCGCCATTTTGATTTCCGCCATTTTGTTTACGGGACTGACCTGTTGAGGCTTTGAAGTCATAAACGTGATTTTATGGATTCCGTTATATCAATTTTCTCTTTAAAATAGCTTTCAGTACATCCATCATGTTTTTAAACATGAGTATATAGATTTTTGTGGAAGATCGAGATAATGTCACGGCATAAGTAGCTTATACCGGTTGTTGGGGACAGCGTCCCACAAACCGATAGGGGTTGCTCCGTCAATGAAACTGAACAACAATCGCCAGAAAGTTCTTTCAGGAGATGAAAAAAAAAAGTTAAATTTACCCTACAAAATGACCACCTCGATCAGACAATTTGCATGGAAACCAAATTATTTTTTCACTTTCTGAAAAAAATCCCGTTGATAGTTATTCAGTTCCATTGACTGAGCAACATCTATCATTTCGCGGGATGCTGTCCCTTACACTTGGTATGTGTTAAATTCTACTTTTTATTCAAAGAAATAGGATATAAGACATATTTAGTGTCTTAAGTAGTGATTACGTTACGCGGCTGACCGGGCCCGATCTAGTATACATTGCTGCTTAGCGTAAGGTGACTATAGAAGCTAAGTGGCGACCCATTTTAATTTTGGTTTTATCCGGTGGAATCAAGAATTGAGCCCACGTATATTTCAGCGAAATCACGTTATATTACTTAATTGTCGATCTTTTCAAGTCGTTATTTGATAAGTTAGTGCACAAATATAACTTGAAATTAACAACTTAAAGTGGCGTGGCAATATGGCCTAAGTGCGCCCTCATCAATAAAAAAAACATAACTCACAAACGCAGTGAATCAAAAATCCGGTCCAACAGACTCAAGTAATAGTAATTAATATTATAAATTAGTGATTCTTAGTTCGTTGTAGTAACACGAAGAAAAATTTCCGTTGGTGGCCGATATTCACATTGTTTTTACCTGTTAGTACAACGAACTATGAATCGCAAATTTATGAGGTTCCAAATAATCTTAATTATTGTTACTTGAGTCTGTTTGACCAGTTTTTCGATTCACTGCGTTTTTAGTGAGTTATGATTCTGTAGATTTAAATAGTAATTTAAAGATAAAAAAAAATAGGTTCTGTAATGTATGTATATACTTAGAATAAATTACTCCTTTAGATTTTCTTGTCTCTTCGCTGGCGTCCTTGGCCACCCACGAAAAGGTCGCAGATTCAAATCCCGGGAGGGGCCGAGTTTCGGTCTCACTCCCGTTATCAGCTTAATGTCAACTTTTGTTCTTTTTCTCAACTTTGTACTTCCGTTTTTCGACTGATAGCAAATTTATGGGGCTCTTTTATGACTATTTTATGACATTTTTACGGGGATTGAAGTAAGTGAATTTTAGCACCGATAAAGGGACTTTTTTATTTAGTCTAATTTAAGTTTTTAATATAGTTTCTACGTTCGTATGTAACTCAATAAAAAAAGACAAAGGCAATGAAAATGAGTCGTAATATTCGAGTTTGAACGAGTAGATTAGATAGGCGGTAGAGGTCTCTATGTAATATGATTTACATATTGATAATACGGAATGTAGGCGATAGCATCCCTTAAACCAGTAGGAGTAGCTCAGTCACCGAAACTGCACAAATATCAGTAGGTTTTTTTTTCAGGAAGTGAAAAAAATCTTTTTCCATATAAATTATCCTGATCGTGGTGGTCATTTTATATTGGAAGGTCCATTTATTGTTTTCATCTCCGGAAAGAATTTCCTGGTGAAAGTTGTTCAGTTTCTTTGACTGAGCAATTGAGTTATCAGTTTGCGGGACGTTGTCCCTTACACCCGGTATAGTAACATTAAAACGCTACTCCCTTGATTAGAACAGGTCAGGAGAACATACCTAATATTTATGTTCTTTAGTTATGTTACAAACTGATAAGGGATATTGAGACAGGTTGTTCAAATTTGTATTTTTTTAGCGTCCCCTATCAGTTTGCATACTGACTGAAAAATCACTCTGTATAACAATTTGAAACATCAAAACTAAACAGTTTTTACAAAGAAACATACAAAAGGCCCGTATTTATAATCAGCACTTGAGACAGACAGCGAGTTTGAGAAATATCATTTCAGTTTATTATACCTGTCAAATACATACTTAATACTGCTTTCAATCTTGAGATCGCTTCATAAATAGGGGCCTTAAAACGTTCAAGCTGATAAAAAATGCAAAATAAAAACTCGTCTTCAATTTAAAATTCTCTTCCTTCGATAACTCGCGAATGGGGTTTTCCAGTAAGTCTGTAGGCGGGCGGGCAAAGCCGCGCGGCTTAGCGTGTCATATTCTTTGCATATATCCGCGAGTAAAGAAGGCTGGATTATGGAGAGATAAATTATGTGTTTATGGGAGTTTAAAGGGGAATGGTGAATGCCTCCATGGTCTACTTGTCGGAGTCAGGGGCTCTCGATCCGGAGGTCTCGGGTTCGATTTCCAGTGCAGAAAAATAGTTATTTGTTCAACTAGAGTGCAAAGTGGATTTTTACTGCGAGTGCTGATTTTGAATCCTGAGGTAGCGAAGGATACAAAAATAGTATCCTGAGCTAACCAAGGGATTCAAAGCACGAGATGTAAATGAATTTGCTCTCGTGTGATACATACAACTTTTCCCTCTTCCAGTGAGAAAATGTTGAGTTGTGAGATTGAAACATAAGATAAACTTAATATGACTATATCAATTAAATTTATTAATAACTAAATAAAACAAAATAGAATTAATACAAGAAAATAGAATTAACAAAAATAAATAAATTAATATGTTTGTATAGAGACATTCCCGCCATATTTTTTTTTTATTTGGAACGTTGCGTTTGGAAATTGCAACAACACTTAGTAAATAATCAAATATATATAGTTATTATTCTAAAATTAGCAATAAATGTTGTTTATTTTTAGCTTTTAAAAATAAATATTACAGACGTCATCATAGTTTATTTGAAAAATAATATAAACAATATAACAGAAAGTAAAACGTAACAAAAAAAATCCCTCCAAAATTAAATTTTTGGCTAAAACTGAGCCGTACCTTTCCCTTATTCAAAAAAATTAAAAAGCTACTTTGCCTCTCTTAAGAATAAAATGGGCTTTTACCCATGGAATTTAGGCGCGAAATGAACTCTTTTCGAGGTAGAAGTGGGAAAAAGATTTTGTGCTGTTGTTTCTGGTTTGGTTATGACATTGAAAACTGATCACCTGATTATCCGAAAAAACTATTTCTATGCTGTCGGTTGTGTATGTTAGATATTCGATCTTGGACCTGATTTCTTTCTCTCAAGTCGTGTCAGTCAGTCAGTCTCGTCAGAATTAGAGATTGAAGGAGTAGAGAGTGTACTTGTGTGTGGCGCAAATACTCGGCCACTGCAATCTTATTCCCGCGCAGATGACTGATCTCTAATAGGACTATTATATAGGCGAGTAAAGAAAGCAGGATTATGGGGAGATAAATAATGTGTTTATAGGAGTTTAAAGGGAAATGATGTTACGTAAACTGCTTATATTGAAAGTAAGTATCTTATAAAATTCTATACTTACGTATGTGTTCGCCATAGAATAAGAATCCAACATCGGCATTATCTTAATACTACATACATACATATAATCATGCCTTTATTCCTAATGGGGTAGGCAGAGCGTAAACGACCTAAATAAAGATCGTTCCGCCTCGTCTGACAAAGTTTTGAGGGTTAAGATACATTTGTAGGTATATTGCTGTAGTGACAGGGTGTCAGCCCATCGGCTAAATTGCAATATACTGAAACCCCTTAGCTGGTATTTACAGTATTCTCGGGAGAAAATGCAGTTGGGACTTTCTATATTTTTCTCTCACTCCCAGACCAGCATTTAAGATATCTAAATACTCTTTATTCTTTATTGTATATAATATTCTTTATTCTTAATCTAGATACATCACTACATACATACATACATACATATATTCACGCCTGTATCTCTAATGGGGTAGGCAGAGCGTAAACAACCTAAACAAAGGTATCCCGCCACGTCTGACAAAGTTTTGAGGGTTATTTAAGATAGAATTCTAGGTATATTGCTGTAGTGACAGGTTGTCAGCCCATCGCCTAAATTATAATATACTGAAACCCTCGGATCCCTGAGCTGGATTTTACAGCATGCCCGGGAGGAAATGCAGCTGGCACATTCTATGTTTTTCTATCGGTCCCAGGCCAGCATGGAAGCACATACATCACAAGATACATCACTACATAGTATAAAACAAAGTCGCTTTCTCTGTTCCTATATCCCTATGTATGCTTAGATCTTTAAAACTACGCAACGGATTTTAATGCGGTTTCTTTTAGTAGATAGAGTGATTCGAGGGGAAGGTTTATATGTATAATACATGCATAATATAGTAGAAAAACACTGATGATTTCCGTGCGAAGCCGGGGCGGGTCGCTAGTCATGTAAAAAGGCGAGTTTGAAATAGAGCAAGACACACTTACCACTGTTCTTTTCTCCTATGGATTTTGTTGAATGGGTTTTCGAGTAGATTTACAGCTAGATGAAACCTGCTGTGCTATAATGCACACTGTAGACTTCAATTTGTCTTCACGTGTTGCATACTTCATTTTGGACTGAGAGCGAGAGAAAAACATAGAATGTGCCAGCTGCATTTCCTCCCGTGCATGCTGTAAGAACCAGCTCAGGGATCCGAAGGTTTCTGTATATTGTTGCAATTTAGGCGATGAGCTGGCAACCTGTCACTACAGCAATATACCGACAAATCTATCTTAAATAACCCTCAAAATTTGTCAGACGAGATGAAACGACCTTTGTTAAGGTGGTTTACGCTCTGCCTACCCCATTAGGGATAAAGACGTGATCATATGTATGTATGTATGTATGTATGTTGCATATTTCACTATGATTAATGCTTGTCATTTTCCGTTGTGAAGTGCGCAACAAAAGACCTACAATCTGTAGGTAAAACGAAGTCAAAGAAGATTTGTCAAATTGTGGTTTAAATTGTTCTGTGCTATTTCATTTCAATGCTCTTCTGTACACTTGACGTAGGGTGGACTTAAAAACAGCCAAGCTGTGTCCAAACCTTTGTCCACTTCTGTAAGAATATCTATATGCCTACCTGTTTGTTATGTTATTCTTGATTGTGTGTTTTTATTTTTTGTATTTGAAGTCTACAGTGCGTATCATAGCCCTGCTGGCGCTTGAGGTTTTAAACCGCCTTATAGATATAGAAATGGTTGTTTGTTTCACAACCTTAGCAAATACTACTACTAGCAAATGATCCAAAATACAAATCTAATAAATCCAATGTATGTAAATTAAACTAAACAACTTTCAGATGACTTATGAAACGATTCATTGTCGACTACAATTTTGTTACTATTGACCCAGAGTTAAAATTCATGAATACATACATACATATAATCAGCGTAAACGACCTAAACAAAGGTCGTCCCGCCACGTCTGACAAAGTTTTGAGGGTTATTTAAGATAGAATTCTAGGTATATTGCTGTAGTGACAGGTTGTCAGCCCATCGCCTAAATTACAATATACTGAAACCCTCGGATCCCTTAGCTGGATTTTACATGCCCGGGAGGAAATGCAGCTGGCACATTCTATGTTTTTCTCTCGCTCCCAGGGCAGCATGGAAGTAACCCAGAGTTAAATTCATGAATACATTTTTTTATTAAAATAACTTTAGAGTAAGTAGGTACATACATTTTTACGAAATTAGTGTTCGAATCCCAGTGGTTGAACACAAAAGTTGATATTTAATAAATTTATCACATAGTGAGGTTTTTCTCAATTTGGTTAGGACAGTGCAGGCTGAATCACCTGATTTCGATTGGAAAAAGATTCCTTGTTTCTGAGGGCACGTTAAGCCGTCAGTCCTGGTCGCTGTCTTTGATAGTGGTTGTTACTCAAACCATATCAGAATCCTAATAGCTCTGCTACTAGGCGGTTTCAAAAATCTGACACGATGGTTCATCGGGTCGTTCGAAAATTCACTCGCTAAGCCGAAGAAGTGCTCAATAATATGCGAAAACACATTGTAATTGAAACAGAAAACGTGAAACAAGATTATTCGTGTCATCTCTTACAAACAAGAGATCCCCCTTTAAAGGGGATTAGGCTCGAAGTTATAGGCAAGCGTTAATTCTCACTTAATAAATCACCCAGCCCCATCTCTCGGAGAAATATGGCTAAATTAAGCGTTAACGGGAGTTACATCCCGCTCACTGTTTCAACTATAGATCGCGCGTCTTATCTGTACTTAACAGTTTATGTGTTACATACATACATATAATCACGCTTTTATGGGGTAGGCAGAGCGTAAACGACCTAAACAAGGGCGTTCCGACACGTCTGCAAAGTTTTAAGGGTTATTTAAGATAGATTTGTAGATATTGCTGTAGTGACATGTTGTCAGCCTATTGCCTTAATTACAATATAAATAAAACTCTCGGATCCCTTTTTTCAGCATGCCCGGGAGCAAATGCAGCTGTTATATTCTATGTGTTTCTCTCGCTCTCAGTCCAGCCTGGAAGTGAGGTAAACCTTGATACAAGGAGTAAAACAAATTGCTGACCATATTTTAGGGTGGGAAGAAGAGCCCGATGGTGTAGTGGATAGGGCCGCTGCTTCCTGAGCGGGAGATCGTGGTTCGAATCCCACCACGTACTAATGTGTTTTCGAATTTCATATGTACGTTTATTGGGTGCTTTTTCCGTGCTTCGGAAGGCACGTTAAGCCGTTGGACCCGTATAATGCGGCGGCTTGAAAACTCTGACCTAATCTAGGAGTGGGTCTGGTTTCCCTTTTGAATTGCGGACGTCAGATGGCAGTCGCTCTGTGTAAAAACCAGTACCCTCGTTTAATCCCCTACATCAGGTAGCCGACCTAGTGAGATACGGGATAAGGCTAGGAAGATGATGACTTTTTAGTGCGGGATAATATCTTAATCTATAATAGAACTATTACTTCCATGCTGGACTGGGAGAGGTAGAAAAACATAGAATGTTCCAGCTGCCCTTCCTCCCGGGCATGCTGTAGAAGACAGCAAAAGGGACTCGAGGGTTACAGTGTATTGTAATTTAGGCGATGGGCTGACAACCTGTCACTATGGCAATACACATTACAATCTAAAATTGCCCTCAATTTTTGTCAGACGCGGCGAAAGCGCCTTTTACGAGGCGTTTAACGCTCTGCCTACCCCGTAAGGGATAAAGGCGTGATTTTATGTATGTATAATAGAACTTTTTAAAGGTATTTCGGTAAGCTAGTAGGCATTAACTAAACATTTCGTTCTCTCTAAGTTTTACGAGTATCTTCTACGTCGTAGCGACTTCGTAGTAGGATTGCTACGCAAGCTACAGACTAGCTACGAGAATCAAGTATCGCATTTTTGTAGTTTTCTTTATTCAATCTCGTCATTATTTTATGAATAATATTTGTTCTTCCATGCTGGCCTAGAAGCGAGAGAAAAACATAGAATGCGCCAGCTGCGTTTCCTCCCGGGCATGCAGTAAAAACCAGCTAAGGGTTCCGAGGGTTTCAGTATATTGTAACTTAGGCGATGGGCTGACAACCTTTCACTACAGCAAAATACCTACAAATCTATCTTAAATAACCCTCATAACTTTGTGAGACGTGGCGGAATGACCTTTGTTTATGTCGTTTGTGCTCTACTTACCCCATTATGGATAAAGGCGTGATTATATGTATGTATGTAATATCTATTATTATTTATTAAACAGTTTATTGCACACATGATCATACAGAGGACACAAACATAAAAACAAAACAGGTACAGCTTCTCTAAAAAGAAATCTCTTCCAGCTGACCTACGGTAGTGAGACTGCTTAAGTGAGGCCGATACCTTAAGTTAGGTATATAATTGTGATAGGTAGTAGGTGTTCTTCTTATCGAGTGGATTCTAGAGTCGAACTACGATCCGATGAACCCTCGTGTCAGAGTTTTCAAACCGCCTAAGTAGCACAGGTATTAGGCCTCTGACATGGTTTGAGTAACGACCACTATCAAAGAGAATGACCGGATCCGACGGCTTAACGTGCTCACCGAAGCGCGGAATCCTTTTATTTTTCGGACAATCAGGTGATTCAGCCTGCAATGTCCTAACCAAACTATGTAAAAACAACAATGTGAAACAATGTGACAAGTTGATAAGTATCGATTTTGTGTACCCCCGAGAATCGAACCCAGGACCTCCGGAACATGAGCCCATGGTTCAGACCATTACACCACGGAGACAGTAGGTATTAGGAAATTGTAAGCCCAGATTACTACGTTTGTAACTAACATTAAACTGATTAAACTGATTCTGATAGATTTAGGTATTATATTAGTAGCCTGGCTTTCTAGAACATCCAGTTAGTGGGTCCTGGGTTTGATTCCCAGGACACAAAGTTGATATTTGTCAATTTATCATATTGTGAGATTTTCCCCAGTTTCGTTTGGACAATGCAGCTAGTAATGGGATAAGGGCAAGGGAAAGATAATGGTTTGGACAATGCAGGCCGAATCACCTGATTGTCTGGAAGTAAACAGATTCCGTGCTTCGGAGGGCATGTTAAGCCGTCGGTCCCGGTAGCTGTCTTTGATAGTGGTCGTTACATGTCAGAGGCCTATTGTTGTGCTATTAGGCGGTTTAAAAACTCGGACACCAGGGTTCATCGGGTCGATTGACTCGATACCCACAGGACAGAAGAAGATTCACCTATTCACTTCTTACATACATACATAATATAATTCTGCCTGGGATAGAGGCTTTCAAGATGAATTTTATAAGAGATTTTCATTCCGTCTTTAAGTATTTTAAAATCCAGTAGAGCAGGGTTTCAATTAGTCGTCTTTTTTTATGTACAGTATATATATATACATTACACTATCTCTTAAGATAAGAGAGCCCGATGGTGTAGTGGATAGGGCCGCTGCCTCCTGAGCGGGAGGTCGTGGTTCGAATCCCACCACGTACCAATGTGTTTTTCGGTTTTCGAATTTCATATGTACGTTTATTCGGTGCTTTTTTCCGTGCTTCGGAAGGCACGTTAAGCCGTTGGTCCCGGTTAATATCGTTTAATACCGTAGATATTAGTCGTTAAGCCATATCAGAGGCCAGTGCTAAGCATTGGCGGCTTGAAAACTCTGACCTAATCTAGGATTGGGTCTGGTTTCCCTTCTAGGTTGCAGAGGTCAGATGCCAGTCGCTCTGTGTAAAAACCAGTACCCTCGTTCAATCCCCTAGATAAGGAAGCCGACCCCGTGAGATACGCGATAAGGCTAGGGAGATAGTTTAAGAGATAGGGTTTATAATATTTGTCGCAATTGTAGAAACCACAACATAGACTAGTTTTTTATTATTAGTTGTAACTTTCTTTGTGTGTGAATTCAATATTTTTTTTTATTATTATTATTATTACATACATATAATCACGCCTTTATAAGTGGGGTAATCAGAGCGTAAACTACCCAAACAAAGGTCGTTTCGCCACGTCTGACATAGTTTTGAGGGGTATTTAAGATATATTTGTAGGTATATTGCTGTATTGATAGGTAGTTAGCCCATCGCCTAAATTACAATATACTCAAACCCTCGGATCCCTCAGCTGATTTTAACAGCATGACCGGAAGGAAATGCAGATGGCACATTCTATGTTCGTCTTTCACTCCCAGTCAAGCATGGAAGTATATACAGCAAAAATACCGTATATAAAGGATAGCGTCCTGCAAACTGATAGGGGTTGCTCAGTCAAGGAAACTGAAGAACTATGAACAGGAATTTATTTGAGGAAGTGAAATACAAAAGATCACACAATTTTTAAGGATAATTTAATCATTTTAGTTCCTTCCTAAAAATTATTCCTTGTTGTTCAGTTTCCTTGACTGAGCAACTCCTATCAGTTTGCGGGACGCTATCCTTTATATCTGGTATTTGTGCTGTATATACTTCCATGCTGGCCTGGGAGCGAGAGAAAAACATAGAATGTGCCATCTGCATCTCCTTCCGGGCATGCTGTTAAGCCAGCTAAGGGATCCGAGGGTTTCAGTATATTGTAATTTAGGCGATAGGCTGACAACCTGTCACTACAGAAATATACCATGCATACATGTTACATATCTATCTTAAATAACCCTCCAAATTTGTCAGTCGTGGCGGAACGACCTTTGTTAGGTCGTTTACGCTCTGCCTACCCCATTAGGGATAAAGGCGTGATTACATGTATGTATGTATACGAACCTTATCGCTTGGCAACATCTTAAATTACACGTTACCCATATCTCAGAGTTTAATACGCTAAGGTGAGTAAGGGGGGACAGTCAAGAAAAGGGTGTTTAAGGGGGGGCTAGCCTCCGTAATTTATGACCCACCCCCCTTAAGCGGCGTTATTTTATTGCGTGTTATATGATACGACACGGTTTATTAAAAATAGCTTTGGTTATACCGGGTGTAAGGGACAGCTTTTCGAAAAATTATATGAGTTAAAGGATATTTATTGGGATATCATTAGGTAAATGAAAGAAAAAATACATACTCATTAAAATAACCACTTTTTAAACAATTTTTATACGGAGAAGCTAATTATTCATAACTAGCGACCCGACCCGGCTTCGCACGGAAATTATCCGTGTTTCTCTACTATATTTTGAATGTATTATACATATAAACCTTCCACTTAAATCACTCTATCCATTAAAAGAAACCGCATCAAAATCCGATGCGTAGTTTCAAAGATTTATGCATACAAAGGGATATAGGGACAGAGAAAGCGACTTTGTTTTATACTATGTAGTGATTTCCTGAAATAATTTCTTGGTTGTCCCTTACACCATTTATAAGTATTGAATTGGAAGTGTAATATTTTGAACAGTTAGAATGCGAAAGTAACACATTTGAATAAAATTTGGTATAATTGTTATACCAAATTTTATTCAAGACGGTATCCTGGAGGAAAATACCTCATTCCCACGGGAATTTGATTAAGCTGTAGGTGATACATATAGTCACGCCTTTATCATTAATGGGGTAGGCAGAGCGTAAACGACCTAAACAAAGGTCGTTTCGCCTCGTCTGACAAAGCTATGAGGGTTATTTAAGATAGATTTGAAGGTATATTGCTTAGTGACAGGTTGTCAGCCCTTCGCCTAAATTACAATATACTGAAACCCTCGGATCCCTTAGCTGGTTTTTACAGCATGCCCGGGAGGTAATGCAGCTGACACATTCTATGTATTTCAACCAATATAAATATGTTTGCCAACGTGAAGGAAACATGTAGATATTTATTTATAACGTTACCACATTTACCGTTTTAATTAATCCAGTTGTAATTAATCTGCTAAATACAATTAAATTTCGCTTGCTTTCATTGTACCCAATTGAAATAAACCAAATAGTGATTTTAGTAAAACCTGCCATTGCATGTTACATTTTTAATTAATCTAACTTTGGAGTGAATAATGTGTAGAGTTTCAGTATATTGTAATTTAGGCGATGGGCTGACAACCTGTCACTACAGCAATATACGGTTTCAAGTCTATCTTAAATAACCCTCAAAACTTTGTCGAACGTGGCGGAACGACCTTTCTTTAGGTCGTTTATGATCTGCCTACCCTATTAGGTATAAAGGCGTGGTTATATGTATGTAAGTATAAAAGCTAATTGGCGCCCTCATCAGTAAAAAAAACAAATTTCACTAAAAACACAATGAATTGAAAATTCGGTCCAACAGACTCAAGTAATTCACGTCACATTTTATAAATTCACGATTCATAGTTCGTTGTAACAGGAACAAAAATTGCCGTTGGTGGCCGTTATTCGCAATTTTTATACTTATTACTACAACGAATATGAATCGCTAATTTATATGATTCTAAATTATCTCAATTACTATTACTTGAGTCTGTTGGACCGGTTTTTTGATACATACATACATATAATCCCGCCTTTATCCCTAATGTAGGCACAGCGTAAACAATCTAAACAAAGATCGTTCCGCCACGGTTGACAAAGTTTTGAGGGTTGTTTAAGATAGATTTGTAGGTATATTTCCGTAGTGACAGGTTGTCAGCCCATCGCCTAAATTACAATACACAGAAACTCTTAAATCCCTTAGTTGATTTTTGCAGCATGCCCGGGAGGAGATGCAGCTGGCACGTTCTATGTTTTTCTATCGCTCCCAGTCCAGTATGGAATTCAATGCCTTTTTGGTGAGTTATGAGTCTTTTACTGATGGATTACTTACGCCATATTGTCATACATACATATCATCACGCCTTTATCCGTGATGGGGTAGGCGTGATTCAGATTGTCAGCTCTCTTAAAATTAGTTGCTCCAGGCTTTTATTTTTGCTGCGCGTTAAAAAAAAATGCCCGAAGGTAAATGGCCTTAGTCAGTAAATAATCAGTAATTCACTGTGGGTTCCCCTTACAGAATATTTTATGGTGTCCCAACCCCGCCTTAATGAAAACTGACAGTTTTGGCCACTTGAGGTGTAATGTAATTTTCTAGGGGCTTAATGTAGTCAAAATATTAGTTGGTGGATTTCTGTACTGCGGTTTTAACTATGGTTTAGTCTATTTACTGTGGTGCTTAAATAAGAATAGAATTTTGTTTATTTAGCTTTCCTATTTCTAGCTAGTTTTAAAATTAGCTTCTTAAGTTCTCTTACTCTTCCTAGGATTTTAGTCTAGATATTTTGTGAAATCTTCCTTATATTTGTTTATAAATTGATGAATTTGAAATATTATTCAGGACAGGACTGATTGAAAAAGATGTCAAACACAGATAAACGCGTAAACAGGTGTTAACCATATTGAATAGTTAATCGGGATGAATCGTTTCTATTAAACGTAGTTTTTAACTCGGACGCCCATTATATTGGTCGATTTTTTCATATTATAGGGCGCTAGTAAGTAAACCAACAAAAAACAACAAATACAAACTGTACAGTAACATCGTACCTAAATGACATAAAACCTGACAATGACCCTATACTCGTAAATATAAGTTGGTAATCTCCCTCTAAGCCTCAACTTGCCGCCAACTTTCCACATTTGGCGGCAATTTTTGCACAATTAACCTTTTAAACTGGCAACCCCGTACGGAAATAGGTTAGTGAGGTAGCCAAGTTATCTTTTCCCTTCGGCCAAGGGAAAATAAGCCTTTTGTCCTTGGAATAGAGTAGTAGGCGGAAGCAAAAGTAAATTGGTGTTATTCAACAATTTGAGGGAGCGCGTTTCGCTTCAAACAATTTAGTTGTTAATTTCTTGTTCTGTGTGTTTGTTCTTTCGCGAGACACAGTTTTAAATGAATGTAGGTGAGGGTGCTGTATGTTGAGAGAACTGTCAAAATCGTTGGCTCTTGGCCTTAGTTCCTATTTTCGCCGTGTTCATTTTAAGCCTAGTCGCGCTGTATTATTGTTTGCCTGTGGCTTTTACTGTCAAATAAGATGGGCTCCTCAAATGTTTATTTTGTTTTACTACCGTTCCGTTGTACGCAATTCGGTAAATTTTATACGCCGTTTAAGTACGGCTGGTTTGTTTTTGGCGGCGTTGTGTTTGAAGTTCAAACTCAACTGCCTCCGTGGTATAGTTGTCTGAACCAAAGTCGATATTAAAGTCAATTTATAATTTAATGAAATTTTTCAAAATACCTATTTTTTATAATGACAGCACTGAAAATAATTACGTTCATCCCAACGTTTATAGGGACAGGGACGACAAAAACAGGAATAAATTCACTCAATCAATTTAAAAAATACAGCTTCATCCCTCAAAACGAAATAAAAAAAAAACAAAACCGGGACATTCGTAAATTTTACGAGCAATAAAGCAATCGTATCATTTTTTAAAAAGGGCATTGTTGTGAAAAAGTTAGCACGGGGAAATGAGTGATGAATGATCGAGGGTCTAATTCAATCACTCAGTTGTTCGTTCACTCACTCACTCATTCACTCGTTGACAGTTGACCAGTGGGCAGGCTAATTTCATTTGCAATTTTTTTGAACATGCTATGGTTTTTTTAACCGTGTTTCAAATTTTGAAATAAAATGCAAGGTTTTTGCACGGTTGAAATACGTTTTTGGAATAAAATTGTGTGAACCACCCCGGGCAACAGCATACTATACCTTGTCCAATCTATATTGATGATGGATTGGCGATTTTACCAACATTTGTGAAATACATAATATTAAAATGTATGCGTTAGCATAAAGTTCAACCTTCTGCCTTCGTGGTCTAGTGGTCAGAGGTATGCGCTTACGATCCGGAGGTCCTGGGTTCTATTCCCAGGAGGGAATACGAAGTTGATATTTGTTAAATTATCACTTTGTGAGGTTGTCCTCAGTGGCATAGCGATGGACCGGCATTCCAGAGACCGTTCAAGCTCTGATTAATTATATTCTTTCTTTCGTACTATTTTATTAATAGCATTGTGGGTGCTAGAAATCCTCAAAACTATATATTTTATTAAGATATACCTACCATCTATGCCAAATTTTCGTACCGAAATCCATTCCCTGTTAGCTGGTCCTATAAGACATTCTACAGAAAGTCGTCTGCAAAAACCCGGGGTAAGATAACCGCCATTATTTTATTGGGCCACCCACTGAAATATCACCTTCAAATGCAGGGCTGGCAATCCTATGCAAAAAGTGACAGAAAAAATAAGACAAAATGAAAAAGAAATTTCAGGAATACAAACTTGATATTTGTCTTTTTTAACACTAAACGATAAATAAGTGTTATTCGTAATGGAAACTGTCGAAGGTTGCACTTGGCGGGCGGTGGAGTGTGACTTTCTTCTCTCCTGATGAAGATCCTCGTATAAAAAAAATAAAAATGTTTATTCCCTTCTAATACATTTAAATTTGACAAAAATGCCGATGTTCCTCTTTAAGCTTAACACCTGTGTTGAGAGACACCGCTATTCCTTACCACATCAATATGTTGAAGAAAACAACAAATTTAACTACAATAAATGGAAAAGAATACAAAAATACCTACTTACATCACAATACCAAAGCTTTAGTATGTTTAGTTGGATGTTTAAAGTGTGTGGGTGTGTGGGTGTGTGTGTGTGCGCGCGTGTGCGTGTGTGTGTGTGTGTGGCACAGTCATGATAAATACCGAATCGTATAGGATCGAAACTTCAAGGGCTCATCCCTCCTTTCAATACTATGAAGTAAGCCGATCACTTTTCATGTTCACATTTGTCAATTTATCAATTTCTGAAATTTTGCCTAATTTTGGTTAGGACAATCCAGGCTAAGAAAGATTGTCTAGAAGAAAAATTATTACGTTCTTCGGAGGGCACGTTAAGCTGTCGATCCTGGTCACTGTCTAAGTATGATAGTAGTCGTTACACAAGGCATATCAGGGGCCCATTATCGGTTACCAAGAGGCGGTTTAAAAACTCTGACATCAAGGTTCATCGGGTCTTTCATCGACTCGAATAACTCACTCATTAGAAAAACGATAGAAAATGCAGTAAAAGTAAAAAATCCACGCCAGCCCTACCGGTGGGCATATCTGTGGCACATAGTCTGACATCCAGAATCCTCTACAATAAATGGCTACCCTGAATACCACATCCACGCCAAATCCCACCTTACCCCTTTACAATAGAATCTATAATTCAACCGCAAATTACATGCCATCACCTAACGCCATGAGCCATTGAAATCTGAAACCTATCTTGACAAAAATACGTCTCAGTTTTAAATGACAATTGTAGAAATGGCGGGGAATTTCCGATTGTGTTGAGTAAAGACGGAGTCAGGTTTTCGTTAGAATAATGGTAAAAGAAATTAGGGTATTCGACATTTTGAAAATTTATTTCTGGACTTTGGGGAAATCCAAAATGTCTATCATAATTAAATTAACTCTTTTTAACTGCCTCCGTGGTCTAGTGGCTAGTGCCATGGGCTCCCGATCCGGAGGTGCTGGGTTCGATTCCCAGGGGGTAAAACACAAAGTTGATATTTGAGAATTTATCACTTTGTGAATTTTTCCCCAGTTTGGGTAGGACATTGCAGGCTGAATCACCTGATTGACCGAAAAAAAAAAGATTTCGTGCTTCGGAGGGCACGTTAAGCCGTTCGTTCCGGTCGCTGTCTTTGATAGTGGTCGTTACACAAAACCATGTCAGAGGCCTGATAGTTGTGCTACTAGGCGGTTTAAAAACTCTGAAACCAGGGTTCATCGGGTCAATAGACTCGATACCCACTCGACAGAAGAAGAACTCTTTTTAATCACAAATTTTCGTTTTATATCCAGGTATGATCGAGTATCCAAATGAAAAGATAAAGAAGTACTTATGAAGTAAGTTACATACATATAGTAACGCTTTTATTCCTAATGGGGTAGGCAGAGCGTAAACGACCTTAACAAAGGTCGTTTCGCCACGTCAGACAAAGTTTTGTAGGTATATTACTGTAGTGACAGGTTATCAGCCCATCGCCTAAATTGGAATATACTGAAACCCTCGGATTCCTTAACTGATTTTTACAACATGCCCGAAAGGAAATGCAGCTGGCACATTCTATGTTTTTCTCTCGCTCCCAGTCCAGAATGGAAGAATGAGTAAGTTATTTTTGCATATTAACGTAAATAGTACGTCGTCTTACTTCGTGTCCTCGCTTCGTACGTTGAACATCTAGATTATACTCAGCAAGGTATTTGGTGCTTTAATTGATCGAAATCGGTGTCAGTTTTTACAGTATAATCAACTTTTCCGAATCGAGAATCCAAGCCCTAAACAACTCGACCGAAATGGATTTTAAGGTTACACTCCAACCAAACCTTCAAAGTTAAGAAACACTGAACTTATCATATTATATAGGAAAATCGAACAGCCCTCGATAATGCATGGCTAGTCTTGTGGGAATATAAATCATAAGGCCCATCTCGAAGCCCTCTCTTCAACTCTCAAAGTTTGCTGAAAGGACCGAGACGGATGGATAACGTGCCCTCTGAAGCACTGAATCTATTATCTTACAGAAACTCAGGAGATTGAGCCTGCATTCATTGTCCTAACCAAAATTGGGATAATCTTAGAACTTTATAAATTGGAAGATATTAAAGTATTTCCGCCATGGGCATCAAACCCTCGACCTCCGAATAAGGAGCTCATGGTTTAAACCACATTACCATGGAGGCAGTACAAACTGAATTTTAAGGTTACCCTCCATCGAACCTTCAAAGTTTAGAAACACAGAACTTATTGAACTATAGGGAAATCGAACAGCCCTCGATAATGCATGGCCAGTCTTGTGGGAATATAAATCATAAGGCACGTTTCGATGCCCTTTCTTCGGCTGTCAAAGTTTGCTGAAAGGACCGAGATGGATGTATAACGTGCTCTTTAAAGAACGGAATCTTTTATCTTGCAGATACTCAGGAGATAGAGCCTGCATTGTGCTAACCAAAATTAGGAAAATCTTAGAACTTTATAAATTGGAAGATATCAAAGTATTTCCCCCATGGCGATCAAACCCACGACCTCCGAAGCTCATGGTTTAATCCACAACACCACGGAGGCAGTTTAAAATGAATTTCAAGGTTACCCTCCATCGAACCTTCAAAGTTTAGAAACACAGAACTTATTGAACTATAGGGAAATCGAACAGCCCTCGATAATGCATGGCCAGTCTTGTGGGAATATAAATCATAAGGCACGTTTCGATGCCCTTTCTTCGGCTGTCAAAGTTTGCTGAAAGGCCCAAGATGGATAGTTTCTCTTAACGTGGTCCATCCTTTGTGGCCGATTGTAGGTTTGATGTCTGTGATTATTTATTTCCTTGCTTCCATGGTCTAGCGGTTTGATGAGTCATACGTTTCCGACTTGGACGTCGTAGGTTCGATTCCCAACACAATTCACAAATTTATTTCCCCAGTTTGGTTAGGACAATGCACAAATCACCTGATTTTCTGTAAGAAAAGTGTTTCGGAGCTTCGAAGAGCACGTAAAGCTGTCGGTTCCGCTGTCTTTGATAGCGGTCGTTACATAAACCATGTCTAAGGTCTAACTAGCTGTTAGTATTTTAGGCGGTTTAAAAAAGCTCTGATATCAGGGTTCATCACGCCGTTCTTCGACTTGAAAAACCCACTAGCTGAGAAGAAGATGAAGATAGTTTCTCCATGGTTCATTCTTTGTGGTCGATCGGTTTGATGTCTGGCGATTATTTATTTCCGTTGTATTATGTGGGTAACTGTTGTTGAATATGTTTAAGAAGTTTCCAGACTCATACCGGCGCCTCTTTTAGTTGAAAAGATTTTTCGTTTAATGTAGTACACTCTGGCCCGTATTAATAAACAGTATCAAAAATTACATTTCAGTACAAAATAACTAAGTAACTGCCTCCGTGGTCTAGTGGCTAGTTTTTAGACTCCCGATCCAGAGGCCCTGGGTTCGATTCCCAGGGGGGAAACACAAAATTGATATTTGAGAATTTATCACTTTGTGAATTTTTCCCTAGTTTGGTTAGGACATTGCAGGCTGAATCAACCTGATTGTTCGAAAAGAAAAAGATTTTCGTGCTTCGGAGGGCACGTTAAGCCGTCGGTCCCGGTCGCTACCTTTGATAGTTGTCGTTACTCAAACCATGACAGAGGTAGTTGTGCTACTAGGCGCTTTAAAAACTCTGACACCAGGGTTCATCGGGTCCATAGACTCGATACCCAATCGACAAAAAAGAAGTACAAAATGTCCTGTTACACCCATTGCTCTCATTATAAATACGAGCATATGTCTATTATAAAAATAATACATATAAAATGTTGTATACAAAATACGAAGATGTAAAGTAAGAAGCTGCATTTCCTCCCGGGCATGCTGTAAAAGTCAGCTAAGGGATCCGAGGGTTTCAGTATATTGCAATGTAGGCGATGGGCTGACAACCTGTCACTACAGCAACATACCTTCAAATCTATCTAAAATAACCCTCAAAACTTTGTCAGACGTGGCGGAATGACTTTTTTTTGGTCGTTTACGCTCTGCCTACCCCATTAGGGATAAAGGCGTGACTATATGTATGTATGTAAAGTAAGAAGTAAAGTAATAATCATTTTCTCCTGGTTAAGAGGCTTAACCACTAGACAATGGCGACCAACTGGTCCACTTTTTCTTCGTACCGAGTGGATTTTGCTAGCAATAAGGCTGCCTTCATTGTCCTCTTGTTTTTATTTTGTTCTTAATTCTTGTTGTTCTGTTTTATGTGCAATAAAGAATCTATCCATCTATCTATGCTCGAGTCAAACGACCCGATAACACCTGGTGTCAGAGCATTCAAACCGCCCAGTAGCACAGCCATCAGGCATCTGACATAGTTTGAGTAACGAACACTATCAAAGACAACGACCGGGACCGACGGCTTAACGTGCCAGCCGAGGCACGAAAATCATTTTCTTTTCGAATAATCAGGTGGATTTAGCCTGCAATGTCCTAACCAAACTGGGGAAAAATTCACATTGTGATAAATTCTTAAATATCAACTTTGTGTTTCCCCCCTGGGAATCAAACCTTGCATCTCCGGATCGTAAACCCATGGCTCTGACCACTAGACCACGGAGGTGATCTAGTCCACTAACACCCGTGGTATCTAGTCTAATCTATCTATCAGCGTCGAAGTTGACACAGAATAATTACGTGCATTACCGCGGCAAGTCCCCTGTGCATCACCCCGGCGGGTCCCTTGAGCTCGATCCATCAGTTGAAGGATTGCTGATGCAGAAAGCCTCATCAGTGACGAGGTTTTTTTGCTGACTTTCATAACTGCCTCCGTGGCGTAATGGTCTGAGCCATGGGGTCGGGATATCCGAAAGTTCGATTATCAGTTTGTGAGATTTTCCCGGTTTAGTCACATCCATGCTGGCCTGGGAGCGAGAGGAAAACATAGAATGTGCCAGCTGAATTTGCTCCCGGGCATGCTGTAAAAACTAGCTAAGGGATCCGAAGGTTTCAGTATATTATAATTTAGGCGATGGGCTGACAATCTGTCACTACAGCAATGTACCTACAAATCTATCTTAAATAACCCTCAAAACTTCGTCAGATGTGGCGGAACGACCTTTGTTTAGGTCGTTTATGCTCTGCCTATCCGATTAGGGATAAAGGCGTGATTATATGTATGAATGTATGTATGTAGTCGGGACAACGTAGGCTAAATCACCTGACTGTGTGGAAGAAAGAAGATTCCGTGCTCGGAGGGCACGTTCAGCCGCTCCTGGTCGCTGTCTTTAATAGTGGTAGTTATCATGGCAGAGGCCTATTAGATGTGCTATTATTCGGTTTAAAAACTCTGGCACGGTTTATTGGATCGATCGATTTAAAGTCTTTTTTTAAACTCTCACGGTTGTCAACATTAAAGTTGAGTCGCTCCGTGATCATAACGCATGAAACTGCGTTGAAATATCGGATAATCATACAAAATTAAAAACCACGGTAAATTCCCCGTTTTTAATCATTATAATAATTGACTTAAAATCCACATGTTAAGACTAGTCTCTAGGGATAGATCTATCAGTGGAAGGATTGCAGAAAGCCTCATTATAAGGATGCGGTGACGAGGTTTTTCTGCTGACTTTGATAACTGCCTCCGTGGTGTAGTGGTCCTAGCCATGGGCTCCCAATCCGGAGGTCCTGGATTCGCTTATCAGTTTGTGAGATTTTCCCAAGTTTGGTCAGGACGATGCAGGCTAAATCACTTGACTGTCTGGAATAAAAAAGATTCCGTACTCGCCGGGCACATTAAGCCGATCTCGTTTACTGTTCTTGATAGTGGTCGTTACACAAACCATGGCAGAGGCCTATTAGATTGCTATTATTCTGTTTAAAAACTCTGGCACCAGGGTTTATCGGATCGATCGACTTGAAACCCACACGGTCCCTAGGGACCGATCTATCAGTGGAAGGATTGCTGATGCAGAAAGTCTCATTATAAGGATGCGGTGACGAGGTTTTTGTGCTGACTTTGATTTTGTAGACGTGTCAGTAAGGCATGGGAAGTGAGTCGGGTAATTTGTCAAGGTTTTGCAGATAATTATTGTAACATAAAAATAATGAAATCAAGCCTTGATGGGGTATCATCTCTTTACAGGGTAGGCAGAGCGTAAAATGCCAAGTGTATGACATGTTTGCAACGTCTGACAAAATTATAGATTGAAATATGAATCGCAATAGTGAAGTTGTCAGACCATCGCCTATACTAAGTTTACATACATGTTATCACGCTTTTATCTCTAATGGGGTAGGCAGAGCGTAAACGACCTAAACAAAGGTCGTTGCGCCACGTCTGACAAAGTTTTGAGGGTTGTTTAACGCAGATTTGTACGTATATTGTTGAAGTGACAGGTAGTCAGTCCATCGCCTAACTTACAATATACTGAAACCCTCGGATCCCTTAGCTGGTTTTTACAGCATGCCCGGGAGGAAATGCAGCTGACACATTCTATGTTTTTCTCTTGCTCCCAGGCTAGCATGGAAGAAATTCTATTCTATTCTAAATACTTAGTACTAACTACTAAGTATAATACATCAAAACCCTCGAATCCCTTTGGATTGTACAGCATGCTCGGGCACTGGCACATTCTATGTTTTTTTATCGCTCCTGTTCCACAGAGCTGGGCCACCATTTAATTTTGACATGCATAATCTCTCTTTTCTATTTACGAATAATTTCGTCTTATTTACAAGTTCTCAACTTCCCGGATTTCAACGTATAATCCTTTCATAAGGCAGTCCGCCATTAATATTTCAAATAAATAATACATGCAGATATATGACACAATGACATTTGGACAGTATTGACAAGGGTCCGATAAGGGTACATGTCAGAGGGAAAATCTAACCCTATTTTTATTGTAAGTTTTCTGTTTATGTAAAAAAGCTGATTTGTTTTTCTTTGTGCATAATGAGGGAAGCAATAGAAAAAAATATTTGATAATACTAACTAGCAAAATTATTTTACCTTGTGAAAGTTGATACATTGACAAAGCAAAATATCATGTTCTATCAACGTTCTATGCAAACTGTTTGACAAGTAAGCATGGTAAAAGTCAAAGTCAAATTGTTTAATGCAAACCATATGGTAATTAAACATGTTTTCAAGAAAAATAAGAAACACGTATGGACCCGGCAGGGCACAGCAACAATATAACAATAAATACATTTAAGAGATAAATTAACATGGTAGCAAATAAATAAAACATTGTGTTAAGCCTATGACTATGTATGCTGTTATGGTGATTCCTCCCTGCAAATGGTTGCTATTTAAAGCTTATTTCTCCTAAGCGAATCATTGAAAAAAAAAACACATTGAAGAAACTAGACTCTGGCCTGTAATTGCAACATTTTAAAATATTCTAATTCCTTAATAAGTATGCCCAATAACAATCTAGAAGTAAAGCTGTTTTTATCAGTAATAATGATATTCCTTCCAAGCTATAAGAAGCGTTTTGACGGTTCCTATATGTTATATATATTATGACTGTCTAAAATCGCAAGATAGCTTTTTTTAATCCGACTCGTAGTTTTAATGGAATTTGCTATTTTGTGCGTGTTTCGCACATTTTTGACGCGGCCTCAGACGTACCCGCCGCGCCGTAGCGCGCGTTGTTTGTTGTTACGGGTAATTGTTGCATATCTTGTATTGTATTGTATTTATTCATTAATATTATATTAAATCTACCTGCTCATCTGCCGGGGGGATACACATTCAAAATAGAAATATTCGCACCCCATGTATACTTCTTGACCTTATTTTATTACTTCGAGTCCAAGCACGGATTGATTAGGTAGATTTGTATTCAAATAGAAAATACATTTGCCCGACGTTTTGATTGTGTTTCAACAATCGTGGTTGCGAGCTTACTGGCGCGGGGAGGTTAAGTCCGCTGGTTAGACCCGAAATAATAAAATAATGTGTACAAAGTTATTTTGTTATTTTTTAATTACAAGTACCTGTGGACCTAGCATAAAAATCTTTATATATGTTACCTACCTTTAAATTGCCATACCCTTACATGGTTCATGTTTGTTTCTGAATCTATTTATAACACCTTTGTACAACATGAAAGCAAATAAAGAATTAAGAACGCCTTTATTTTACTCAAAGCGCGAAAGTCTTAACCAAATGTTCGCAAACTTCTTGACCTATCTAGTAAAATAGTCTTTTACGTATTTTTCGTACCAATTATTGGCTAAATAATTAACGAATTTTGATGCTCTATTTCATCCGCCAACTCGCAAAAAATATAAAATTTTACCACATATTAATATTATTTTACGATTATGATTTTTTAAATATATTTATACAGGTACCAATATTTATCAGAATCAATTGGCATGCATCGTCTTTGCTAACAGTAAAACAAGTAAACATTATCATCGAAACAATGCAGTTAATTTAACAAGCGAATCCTTCACTACCTACATCAATAAACTATCTTCAAAGGTTTAAATGAACATATCCAAATAAAAAAATAACGCCGCCATTTTTGACAGTTCTCCATATGTTCTTTTTGACGTATGGATTTCGAGTCTATCGACCCGATGCACCCTGGGCGTCAGAGTTTTTGAACCCCCTAATATATTACAGCTAAGAAGAAGTGTTCTTCCATGCTGGACTGGGAGTGAAAGAAAAACATTGAATGTGCTAGCTGCATTTCCTCCCGGGTATGCTGTAAAAACCAGCTAAGGGATCAGAGGGTTTCTCTTTTCTTTCAATCTTAACTAATCCTAAAAACTTTATCAGACGTGGCGGAACGGCTTTTGTTTAGGTAGTTTACGCTCTGCCTACCCCATTTGGGATAAAGGCGTGATATATGTATGTATATATGTAAAAAGGAGTATTATGTAGATGAAAAACAACAGAGATGACTAGCGTTTCTTTCATACTCCACCGACCAGAGCAGTGCTCTTAAGTTCATAATTTTTTTTTATTTATTTATAAATATTTATTACAAGAATTATTACAGGTTTACATATAAATGGGCCGGTAAACTTAACAAAGTTTGTCTCGGCACCAATCCGCGCCGCACATCAAAATACTTAAAACCACTACAAAAAGAAAAAGATATTAGATAGACAACAAGATCAACAATACAAAACATAGCCACAGCGCATCGCAAGCGATGATGACGAATATATTACAGCTAACAGGCCTCTAAGGACCACTATCAAAGACACCGACTGGGATCGACGGCCATTCATGTACGGGATCTTTATCCTTGCAGACAATCAGGTGATTCAGCCATTATATGCCTGCATTATCCTAACTTAGCTAGGGAAAATCTAACATAGCAATTGAACTCTCGACCTCCGGAGAGAGAGCTCATGGCTCAAACCGCTAGACCACGGAAAAAGCGCCCTCAACCACATTCGTTGAGAGGCTTGTCGCGCTGTAATATTTAATTAATAAACAAATATCAATCAGCAGGACGTGAGCCGAAAAATAGTTGATTGGCGCCTTTGTATCGTAATGTACAGGGGGATGCATATTTACAATACCGTGCGCTCTTTTCTAAGATTTTCCGGCAAAAACTAAAATAAAAATTAATTTGTCACTTTCAGACTAAAATATTGGAAAAGGACAGGCGATCTATTCTCTCCGGTTTTTGATTTATAGTCGTTGGTTTTATGCGTTATCTGTAATTTTGTCCGCCGTCATTTGAATATGGCGAATAAAATTGACAGAAATACTGGTGAAACGAGCAAAAACGTGTCAATATATAGCGGACAGTGTAAAACCATAGAGTATAAATCGCCTGTCCTTCTTCAATTTTATTATTTTATTATTTTGAAAGTGACAAATATATTTTAATTTTTGTTTTAGCCGGTGGTATCTAGAATCGAACCCAGTGTTTGATTACAGTTCTCGTGAACAAGTTGTAAAATAAAATTCATTTTATGGTTTTTAGTTATTTTCAACAATATTTTTTTTTGTGAAGCTAAGTTAAACAAAAATAAATTATAATAAACAAGGTAGGTATAAGTAGGTATTACCTAAATGATATGAAAAATATATTTTAATGAGATATGATTGGAAAAATCTCTTTTTATTGAATGATCCCATAATTATCGTTAAACTTGACAACCCACACAACCAATAATTTTCCTTATCATGGACAATGGCATACAAAATACAGCAATATTTTACCATAATTAAATTATAAATAATATTTAAAATTTCTATGATTAATAATGAGTAAATACGAGTAAAGTAATCAGATCACAATAATTTCAGAGCATTTTAACAAACTTTTGCACTGGTGTTGTTAAATACGCGTCCAGCTTACAGTAATTTGACAAAATTAAAGCGTACGCGACAGTTGTTCCGACGCAATGTGTAATGTTGATTATTTCGACGTAATGAGATTCGATTGTTGTCTGTCTGTGTTTTCACAATACGCGACATCATACCAATTGCTAGTGTAAATTATACATTTTTAATTTGTTGTGTCAATTGAATACTAACAGTTTCTTGGTTTCATTTTTCATTGAGGACTTTAATGCTCTATCTACTCCTTAAGTTTTAAAGACGTAACTCTACTTCTATAAAAAATAAACAAAATACATCCTACCTCAAATAAATCATCCGGCAGACAGATTTACTGCAAAAAGGCGGAAAAACTAATAACAAATTCCTATACCGTTTCAGCCCAAAAAAATATTCCCTCATGTGAAGTTTGCAAGCAGGTATGCGTCATGTTAAGTGCGCAAGTTTTACTGACTTAACCATGCTGGACTGAAAAATAGAATGTGCCAGCTGTTTCTGTTATCTATTCATACTTTAAAAATAATTATAGGGAGCCGAGGTTTTCAGTGTAGATTGTAATTTTGTCGACGTGTCTGTCCTCTCTCTATAAAGCTTGTCACATTCTTTTTAGACTGGGTAGTTGTATGCGAAAACGTATTGTAATGATTGAGGCCACTAACGCTCTGTCTGCACGGTAAGGAACGAATGCCTGATTATTTGAATAGGTACCACAAACCTTACAAAACAAGATACGTCTTTATCCTAAATAAATCATGAGAAAGGGGAAAAAACTAATAAGAAATTCCTATATCGTTTCAGCCCAAAAATGTATTCCCCCCTATGGGAGTTTGCAAGCAAGCGTCATGTTAAGTGCGCAAGTTTTACTGACTTCGCCATGCTGGACTGAAAACATAGAATGTGCCAGTTGTTTCTGTTACCTACCGGGCATACTTTATAATTCATTATAGAGAGCCGACCGATCGTAATTTTGGCAATGTGTCTGACCTGTCTCTATAAAACTTGTCTCATTATTTTCAGACTAAGAAGTTGTATACGAAAACATATTGTAATGAATCAGGCCACTAACGCTCTGTCTACACGGTAAGGAGCGAATGCGTGATTATTTTAATATCAAAAACTTTACAAAACAAGATACCAGATACTACATCTTTATCCCAAATAAATCATGAGAAAGGCGGAAAAACTAATAAGAAATTCCTATACCGTTTAAGCCCAAAAATTTATCCCCCCATATGCGAGTTTGCAAGCAGGTATGCGTCATGTTAAGTGTGCAAGTTTACTTGAACTTAGCACCTGGCACAAATTAAACTAAGTCTCGGCCAACAACGATATATCACGTGTTAGTACGGTCCGCGTGTTAAGTTATAGTGTGTGTTATATTAAGTTGTTCACTATTTTTGAAAAATGAAATTTAAAAATTCTTCCATGCTGGCCTGGGAGCGAGAGAAAAAACATGGAATGTGCCAGCTGCATTTCCTCTCGGGCATGCTGTAAAAACCAGCTAAGGGATTCGCGGGCTTTAGTATATTGCAATTTATAGGCTGACAACCTGTCACTATAGCAAATACTGGGATAACCCTCAAAACTTGTCAGACTTTTATTTTAGTCGTTTTCGCTCTGCTTACCCCATTAGGGATAAAGGCGTGATTATATGTATGTATGTACGTATTATTTATAATGAATAGTTTTTTAAATGAATTTGTTTACTTTAGGTAACATCTACCACGATAATTAAAAATCAAAAATAAAGAAGTTCAACGCAAATTTATAAAGCGTATAAGGAACTTTCCCGCAAACTAATAGGCGTTGCTCAGTCAACAAAACTGAACAACTTTCACAAAAAAAAATCTTTTAGGATACTCAAAAAAATAATATTTAAATTCCCCATACAAAATGGCCACCGCGATAAGAGTATTTGTATCTAAGGAAGCCATTTTTTTTATTCTGAAAATATCCTTGATAGTCGTTCAGTTTCGTTGACTGAACCAACCCTTATCAGTTTGCGGGTAGTTGTCCTTAACACCCCATCTAGGAGACTTGACAATCAGAACATGTCAATCCAATCAATCAAACTGCAAAACCTAACCTCAAAAATCCTTCGAATCTGTCATTTCTGCGTTCGGTACCCAAGTCTGATTTATGCCAAGGGGGGTGCTACCCAAAACTACTGTCATTAGTCAAAGCAACGGTTTTTTGCGCCCCCCCAACCCACTACCGCCCCCTGTGTGGTCGGTAAGTGATTGCTTGCGGACAGTAGACGAACACGGGTTTGAAGTTACGCGAATTGTGATATGAGATTTTGAATTTGGAAGCTATGATGACAACATTTCTTTCATGCTGGACTAGGAGCGAAAGAAAAATGTTGAATGTTCTAGCTGTATTTCCTTCCGGGCATGCTGTAGAAATTAGTAAGGGGATCCGAAGGTTTGTGTTGGACTTTACAATATTATAACATCTTAATGTACCATGTGATTCGCAATAAATAAATATGAATATGAAGGTTTCAGTGTATTGTTAAACTGCCTCCGTGGTCTAGTGGCTAGTGCCATGGACTCCTGATCCGGAGGTCCTGGGTTCGATTCCCAGGGGGGAAACACAAAGTTGATAATATTTGAGAATTTATCACTTTGTGAATTTTTCCCCAGTTTGGTTAGGACATTGCAGGCTGAATCACCTGATTGTCCGAAAAAGAAAAAGATTTTCGTGCTTCGGAGGGCACGTTAAGCCGTCGGTCTCGGTCGCTGTCTTTGATAGTGGTCGTTACTCAAAATCATGTCAGAGGCCTGATAGTTGTGCTACTAGGCGGTTTAAAAACTCTGACACCAGGGTTCATCGGGTCGATAGACTCGATACCCACTCGACAGAAGAAGAAGTGTATTGCAATTTAGGCGATAACCTGTCACTAGAGCAATATACCTACAAATCTATCTTAAATAACCCTCAAAACTTTGTCAGACGTGACGGAATCTTAGCTTAGGTTGTTTACGCTCTGCCTACCCTATTAGGGATGAAAGCGTGACTATACGTATGCATGTATGATTACAATATGTTAAATGGGAGTCGATGCATGTTATAGTAGTTCTTGGACTGGTTAATAGTCTGGTACATTTAAGTACGATGAATAAAAATCAAATAATTACATTTCAGAGTGTAGTGTATCTCAAATTAGTAAAAAAAAGGTTTGCCATTTTAAAAAAATATATTACATTTCAGAAAATCAAAACAGTGACATAATTTTATTTACAACTTTATTGAAAATACACTTAAAAAAGGGCAGACTAATTCAATATTTATTTTGTAATTTTATTTTCTGTTCGCCCCTAAAAATAAAAAAAAAGTACCGCCTTCTTGAATTTGTCACTCATGATTACCTTCTTGACCGCCTGTGACAACAAATTTACAGAGATTCCATCTAGAACCTTCATTCTAAAGGACAATTAAGTACAGTCGCTGTCAAAATTGTCTGCCAATCAGCGTTGGGACGCAAACAGACAATGAAGCCTACTAAGTGAACTCGATGAACGATAATTTGATTCGAGTTTTGGTAAATGGCTTCGGTGGTACTGAATGAAATCGAATGGATGTCATTTTCGATGAGGGAATCGGTAAGGTGGCGTAGTTTTGTGTAGTGATTAGAATAGGATTAACTAAAGTAGACCTGCTTTTATCCGATTCTTATGTTCTGAATAAAATTCAAAAATGTATGCCAATAAATGTAATTCTATCATATCTGGAAATATTCATAATGGATGACTTTATTCTTTACTAGCGACCCGCCCCGGCTTTGCACGGAAATTATCAGTGATTCTTACTATATTATGCATGTATTATACATACAAACCTTCCTCTTGAATGTCTCTATCCATTTAAAGAAATCGCATCAAAATCCGTTGCGTAGTTTTAAAGATTTATGCATATTAGGGATATAGGGGCAGATAAAGCGACTTTGTTTTATACTATGTAGTGATTTATGTAGAATTATTTGTCATAAAATTTTATTGTAGTAAATAAACCATCTTTATAATATTCTTCAGCGGTAGAGGTCTTATTCTGTAATGGGATAAATGTATCAAAAAAGATACTAACTTTTGGAAAAAACAAACCCAGTCACGATAATCTCACTCCAAATTCACTCTATTTTTTTCCACATTCACAAACCATCAGTAGCTAACAAACCACGAGACAAAATAAACAAAATTAAACGTGAAATGGAATAACAAGATTACACTTTTGCAGGCGACTGTCTCCGAATTAGGCGGGCCTAGATTTTGGCGAGAAAATGTTTTTGGACAAAGGGACTTGGGCGGACATTTTGCCCAAATTCAGAGTTACTCTCTTTTCTATTGTGTTCAAATTATCGCATAACAAAGGACCACTTACAAACAGTGTTTTTTTGTCTAACAAATTGTTGTGTTTGATAAAATAGATTAAAATAATTGAGGTGTACCAAGTAATTTTGAAACATTTTTGCAACGTCTGAAAAGTAATAGCAAAAATAACTTTACCAAAGATTTTATGAACCCTTTAGGGAAATAAACATGAATAAAATTAGGTAACTTGTATTTATGTATTTGAGCCACTGAATTCAATTTTATAGTACTCGACTTACATTTATACAAAAGAAATACATACATACATAAAATCACGCCTTTATCCTTTACAGGGTAGGCAGACCGTTAAACTCCTTGTAAAAGGCGCTTCCGCCACGTCAGACAAAAATTTTGGGCAATTTTAGATTGTAATTTGTATTGCTATAGTGACAGGTTGTCAGCCCATCGCCTAAATTACAATACATTGTAACCCTCGAGTCCCCTTTTAAAGGAAATTTACATCCATACCACTAAAATCAAGAAATTGCTTAACGTAAATGGCGGTGGATAGGACACACTCTCCGGCGCAGCGAGACGAATGCCGCCTCGATAGCAATTGAGTGGCAGCCGAGCGGCAGAAGAAGACCTGGTCGACCCGTGCGCACCTCGCGACAAACCATAGAGAGCGAACTTAAGACCATGGTATTGACGTGGGAGGAAAGTACAAGATAGGGGAGAATGAAGAAAGCTTGTGAAGGTCCTTTGTACCAGTTGTGTACCCTGAGGATCACAACAACCACTAAAATACTTAACTATTGGCGAAAATTCTGCACGCACTATTCCTTAACAAATTTTTAGTTAACGCTGTAACTTTCTTAACTTTGACTTAGAAGGATAGTAAATAAACACATGACTTTGACATTCCTAATCTGACGTAAAATGCTTAAAATAGGAACTGAACATAGGGCATGCTTCCTTATTTACGTCAAATAAGCAGTCTTATGTCAGATTAGGAATTTTAAAGTCTTGTGTTCATTTGTTATCCTGTTTTTATGTCAAAGTTAAGAAAGTGACAGCACTAGCTAAGAATTATAATTAGGATTATGTCGCGAGAATCGACTACAATAGCACCCATAACCCTAACTGTATTCTGCAAAATCTATGAGATCTTTCTACATTAATAATTCAAGTTGACAATGCAATTACTGTACATACAAAATTCATTCATTCATTCATTCAATGACACATACGCAAATGTAAAAATAATCTAACAAAAGTCCCACACGACGACTCAAATAATGAAAATCGTAATTCTGTACAGTCGCGAGGAAAAGTGCTGACTGTAGTGAAGCTAAACTTAGTCAATGTTTGGCGGTATAATTTACATACAGACATACATATAATCACGCCTGTATTCCTAATGGGGTAGGCAGAGTGTAAATGACCTAAACAAAAGTTGTTCCGCCACATCTGACAAAGTTTTGAGGGTTATTTAAGATAGATTTTGTAGGTATATAGTTGTAGTGATAGGTTGTCAGCCCATTGCCTAAACTGCAATATACTGAAACCCTCGGTTCCTTAGCTGGTAGCTTAGTATTTTGACATGGTAAATTGTTTGATGTAATGTATTGTGCTGGAAATGAATAAAATATAAACCTATAATGAATTCGTCAGGCGTTTTCTTTAAAGAAACGCGCTAATGATTCAAATAAATTGATTTGTAATTCATAGATTAAGAGTGGTGATACACATTAAAAGCAAAAATTAATCTTTTCTATTTGGAATGTACATATTTTTTTATTACTCGTTTACTAAAGTATTCATAAATGTGTATTTTATTTGGAATTTACCCGAAAAAAGCGACTGCTGTTTAAAAAGGTTACTTTTTACCTGAGGAACCACCCAAACATCTTAATATTCACTGGTTGTAATGGTTACAGCTTTTTATTTAGAAAAAGTCTACCAATGCGTTTTAAGCATGAAAAGCAGTAAAATCAAATGATTATTGCTAGAACAACGTCATGAAAATGTGAGAGTTAAAATTCAAAGGACCAGTTGCAAAAACGGCGTTACATTTTGTAAACAGTTAAAGATTGTGTACGTGACGGTAGTTGAGAAAGCAATGCGTTATGTTTACGTAGATACGTTTTATGTATACGAATCGTGCGACAATATTTTGCAACTCATTCTTTTTTATGACAATACAGAAATGATGGTGTATTTCAAACCATTGTGTACCAAATTGTATGAGAGCTCGGTGGTGTAGTGGATAGGGCCGCTGCCTCCAGAGCGGTAGGTCGTGGTTCGAATCCCAACACGTACCATTTTCGGTTTTCGAATTTCAGATGTACGTTTATTCGGCGCTTTTTCCGTGCTTCGGAAGGCGTTAAGTCATTGGTCCGGGTTAATATCGTTTAATACTCTAGATATTAGTCTTCAATCCATGTAAGAGGCCAGTGTCAAAGAAAATATCATATAAGCATTGGCGGCGTGAAAACTCTGACCTAATCTAGGATTGGGTCTGGTCCCTTCTGGGATGCGGAGGTCAGATGGCAGTCGCTCTGTGTAAAAACCAGTACCCTTGTTCAATCACCTAGATTAGTTAGCCGACCCCGTGAGATACGGGATAAGGCTAGGGAGATGATGCTCATAGTGGAACATCCTATAAATACATACATATACATACATAAAATCACGCCTTTATCCCTTACGGGGTAGGCAGAGCGTTAAACGCCTCGTAAAAGGCGCTTTCGCCGCGTCTGACAATAATTGAGGGTAATTTTAGATTGTAATTTGTATTGCCATAGTGACAGGTTGTCAGCCCATCGCCTAAATTACAATACACTGTAACCCTCGAGTCCCTTTTGCTGTCTTCTACAGCATGCCCGGGAGGAAGGGCAGCTGGAACATTCTATGCTTTTCTATCTCTCCCAGTCCAGCATGGAAGTAAATAAAATATTAAATATACTTCCAACCATAAAACCTCTCTGAAATTTGAATTCCATATATTTCACAGTTCTTTTACATGTTTACATGCATTTCATCACGTTTTAAAGATTTTTCATCTGGCGTTCATCCCTTTTCCATATTTTTATTAGTGAAGTTCTGGTAAAATGGGCATTGATTTTACTAATAAATTTTTGTATTTAGAATAATTTCAAGTAATTACTTATTTATCGTTGTTCTTCCATGCTGGACTGGAAGCGAGAGAAAAACATAGAATGTGCCAGCTGCATTTCCTCCTGGGCATGCTGTAAAAATCAGCTAAGGGTTTCTGTATATTACAATTTAGGCAACCTGTCAGTACAGCAATATACCCAACAAATCTATCTTAAATAACCCTCAAAACTTTGTCAGACGTGGCGAACAACCTTTGTTTAGGTAGTTTACGCTCTGCCTACCCCATTAGGGATAAAGGCGTGATTGTATGTATGTATTAAATTTTTAAAACACACGACTGAAAAGGGATTAAATCATGAAAATGAATGTTTTTTTTAAAGGAACACCACTGAAAAATGCAAAAGAAATTCGATATCATTCATACATTCAGCTTCCTACATATCTTTCCTATATATTTTTTTGACGTTTGGCCGTATGAGTGAAATGGTTATTCGATAAAATGGACTTTTAGGTAAGAGGCCGCTCGTGTTCGATAGACGTTCGGTGCCGAGTTGCGTTTTGTGTGCATACAACAATGACGGAAATACAAAATACCTTCTTATTTCTCGAAAAAAGCTTCGCTTCCTTAAATTCGCAACCCACCTGAAATAAGTATGTTAACCTTTTTTTCCTCTTAACACCTTGGTTGCGGCGTAATGAAAGGGCGGTAAGATCAAAAAGCATTCGGGTGCGGGTCCGTCAATCCGTGCAACTGACTTCAGCTGAATAGTACTCTTTGCGGCTAACGTTCCAATTCGTGGGTCCGGCGTAGAGATGGGATTAAACGAGTTAACTCTTATTTTTTAATTTACCCTAAGTTCACTACCGATTAGGAACCTGTTACTAAATTCAAACACTTGACACCAGGGTTTTTCGATTGACTCTTAAACTTACTCAAAAGAAAAAATGTGTCATGAATACATACATACAATCACGCCTTTATCCCTAAATAGGATAGGCAGAGCGTATACGACCTAAACAAAGGACGATCCGCCACGTCTGACAAAGTTTTTAGGGTTATTTAAGATAAATTTGTATATCGCTGTAGTGATAGGTTGTCAGCCCATTACCTATATTTGCAATTTACTGAAACCCTCGGATCCTTTAGCTGATTTTTACAGCATGCCCGGGAGGAAATGCAGCTGGCACTTTCTATGTTTTTCTCTCGCTCGCAGTCCAGCATGGAAGAAAATGTATCGGTTGTCTAAAAGGGGCCGCTTTTTTAATGAAATTTGTATACCTAACATAAGGTCGGATATAGCGGTAAATTTTATACATAAGACCAAATTGTCAACCTATAATCTAAACCAATACAGACTTTTGAATTTGAATTTGGCAATAAGACCGTCTTTTTAGGCATTAATTTGTAATGTTATTTGTTATATTTACATTTGAGTGGGGTACTAATGTAAGTAATTTAGGTTATTACTTTATTTTTTTTGCATTTAATTTTACCTTTCAATCTAGTCCAAGCTAGAGATGACCGATCTTTGATATGACGAGTATAACACGACATTTTGAGATCAAAGGTCCGCTTCAGCTGAATACTACTCTTTGCGGCCAACGTTCCAATTTATGAGTCCGGCGTACAAGCGGGAACAAAAGAGTTGAATCAGTTTTTTTTATGTTTTGAGTTTTCAAAAGAGTTTGCTGTTTTTATGCCTAGTACCGGGGGAGATCGAGACGGAGGTTGCGAATAAACGATGTTACTCAAAATGAAACTACTTGTACTTCCACATAATCATAAAGCACAGCAACATTAGCGACGAACTAAGCGCAGAACAATATAACCTACAATCATCTGTCTCTCTTTTTCTTCAAAACGTGTCATTATGTGCGTAATCTTGAGTAATTAGGGGATTTTGACTTTCCGCGTTACACGTAGGATATAGTTTGTCATGCATATATGAATTCTAGGTGTGTTTTTAACTTTTGTGCGAGGGTTGTAGTGTAGGGGAGCGCGCTTGCTGTGCCTTTAGGTACTATTTCCAAGTACTTTGTGTACGGCTAAGTCGCTGTGACTCAACTCTCTGAATCAAATGAGTTAACTCATTTGAGTCACCACAGCTCTATTTCATCTACGGCGTGTCTATAACTCAGGCGCTGTATAAAGGGTGGTCTGATTTGTGGGCCGGCGCGCGTATAAATCAAAGTTGGTGTGCGGAACCACCTGAGCGGGCTTTGACGAACGGCAGGACACCCTGTATAGGTAACGTATTTTAAGTGGCTTTCTGGGTAATTGTGGTTAAGGTTTTATGAAAGTATAGTATATCGTATAAGTAAGAATAAGACATAATTGCTTTCAATATAGGAGGGTAGATTGTTTAATTAAACAAGAAAATATCAACAAGACCTTTTAAAAAAAAACCCTGACTCCACCTCAATCTAAATGTATAAGCCAATAAATACCTAGGAACTTCTTCTGTCGAGTGGGTATCGAGTCTATGGAACCGATGGACCCTGGTGTCAGAGTTTTTAAACTACCTAGTAGCACAACTATCAGACCTCTGACATGGTTTGAGTAACGACCACTATCAAAGACAGGAACCGGGACCGACAGCTTAACGTGCCCTCCGAAGCACGAAATCTTTTTCTTTTCGGACAATCAGGTGATTCAGCCTGCAATGTCCTAACCAAACTGGGGAAAAATTAACAAAGTAATAAATTCTCAAATATCAACTTTGTGTTTCCCCCCTGGGAATCGAACCCAGGACCTCCGGATCGAGAGTCCATGGCACTAGCCACTAGACCACGGAGGCAGTTAACCTAGGAACTAAGGCCCGTATTGATAAACAGGACTTGAGACTGACAGCTAGTTTGAGTTCGTATCATACATCTCATTTCAGTACAATCACTACATAGTATAAAACAAAGTCGCTTTCTCTGTCCCTATATCCCTATGTATGCATATATTTATAAATCTTTAAAACCACGGAACGGATTTTGATGCGGTTTCTTTTAATGGATAGAGTGATTGAAGAGGAAGTTTTATATGTATAATACATGCATAATATAGTAGAAAAACACTGATAATTTCCGAGCCGGGGCGGGTTGCTAGTATATGTATAAATCCATACATAGATTGCTTTCAAACTTGAGATCGCTTTATAAATACGAGCCTTAATATAATAAAACTGTTTTCAATATAAATTACTTTCAAATTTCGGTTTTATGTATCTTAATTTGTTTAGCCTGATAAAACTATGTTTTATTTAGCATATTTTTAATGTTCAGATAAATACCGAATAAAAGTTTCTGGAAAAGGTGGCACATCACTACATAGTATAAAACAAAGTCGCTTTCTCTGTCCCTATATCCCTATGTATGCTTAGATCTTTAAAACTACGCGACAAATTTTGATGCGGTTTCTTTTAATGGATAGAGTTATTCAAGAGGAAGGTTTATATGTATAATATAGTAGAGAAACACTGATGATTTCCGTGCGAAGCCGGGGCGGGTCGCTAGTTTCTGATAAGACTTAACAAAAGTTTCAACTTTTTCTATGATAGAAAAACGTTCATTGAAAAAAACTGGAAGTGCTATTATAAAACTAGGTCAAAAACAAGCTAAAAAAAACCCCCAACGTCCATCAAGGCTTTGAATGAACGTGGCCAGAATATAAACTAATGCCGCTAAGACCATTTCTATCAGATCTCTTGACAAACAGCGCCCCCCACTCACATTCATCTCAATCCTTGACGTACGGTGTATTGAAATTAATTACATAATCGGATTGATGTTTCTCTTGTGGTTGCTCAACGAGATGTGAACTAAAAGCTAGTGACCCGTTAAAAAAAAACAACGTTTTAAAGTCCTATAAAACAGATTTATGAGGTTATTTTTTATTCAGTGGGTTTTTGAGTCGACCTGATTCTAAACGAACCAGGGTTTCAAAGTTGAAACTGCCTGTAGCACAGCTAATGGGCCTCTATTAAGATTTGTGTAAAGACCACTTTCAAGGACAGTGACTGGAACTGATGGCTTAACGCGCACTTCGAAGCACAGAGTCTGTTCTCGTTCCATTTAATTATTGAAACTGGGTAAAATCTTACATACATATAATCACGTCTTTATCCCTAATGGGGTATGCAGAGTGTAAACGATCTAAACAAAGGTCGTTCCGCCACATTTCACAACGTTTTTAGGGTTATTTGAGATAGATTTGTAGGTATATTGCTGTAGTGACAGGTTGTTAGCCCATCATTTAAATTGCAATATTGGTACTGAAACCCTCGGATCCCTTAGCTGGTTTTTACAGCATGCCCGGGAGGAAATGCAGCTGGCCTTTGTGATGACTGTGAGGGAAAACGAAACGCATCGGTTCGTTGTTTGTTGACCACTGTTTTGTGATCATTTCGACTCATCAGATGCGGAAGTGTCCGCATTACGTTTGCAAGTTTTTCGCTCTCGTGAGCTTACTCGTAGCTTGTTTGGATCGGAACGGAATCCAACTCTTTAAAATCCTATTAAACAGAGCTGAGATAAAAGGCGCGCTGTAATATTTTTCGCATTAATATATCGGAGTTTCGGTCCTGCCTGATCAGAACGATCGGAATTACCACGACCTATATTGCACAGTGAGATTTTTCAGGGATGGCGCGTCATTCATCAGAGCGAGTGGATTCTCAAGTCCAACGAGCTGATGAACCCTGGTGTCAAAGTTATCAAACCGCCTAGTAGCACAGCTATTAGGCCTCTGACATGGTTTGAGTAACGACCATGATCAATGACAGAGACCGGGACAGGGCGCGTCATTCATACATATAATCACGGCTGTGTCCCTGACGGGACATAGGAGCGTCAGCGGCTTGCTTAAATACGCTTCCGCCTCGCCTGACATATAAATTGGGTCAAAAAAAGCAGCTGGTACATTCTATGTTTTTCATCGCTCTCATTCCAGCATGCAAAAAAAGTGCGAGAATGGAAGCGCGAATATAATATTTAATAAAGTTGATGTATTTATACACATACATACACACTTATAATCACGTCTTTATCCCTAATGAAGTAGGCAGAGCTTTAAACGACCTAAACAAATGTAGTTCCGCAACGTCTGACAAAGTTTTGCGTGTTATTTAAGGTATTAGATTTGTAGGTATAATGCTGTTGTGACATGTTGTCATTCTATCGCCTAAATTACAATATACTGAAACCCTCGGATCCCTTAGCTGGTTTTTTACAGCATACCCGGGATTAAATGCAGCTTGCATATTCTATGTGTTTTTCTTGCCAGCATGGAAGAAGTATGTTTATCTGTGCAAAAACATTTCTGATTCAAAAACACAGCCTAAATCAAAAGCACTGTAAAAGAAATATCAATTTTATAACGAGACAACCCTACAAAAAGCGGTGTAAACCAGTATCAGCCAGTTACATGCGGTAGCGGCCGGTTGCCCAAAAAATATTCATATTCAGGCATGTATTATGCAACATGCAACGTCCAGCTTGTATTACAAGCTTATAAATGAGAACAGTTGTTTTATTTCACGACGGCCATACTCGTTAATGTACATACATACGTAAAATTACGTCTTTATTTGATTGGCCTTGATTTTAGTGTGGATGGCAGAGCGTAAACGACCTAAACAAAGGTCGTTCCGCCACGTCTGACAAAGTTATGAGCGTTATTTAAGATAGATTTGTAGGTATATTGCTGTAGTGACAGGTTGTCAGCCCATCGCCTAAATTACAATATACTGTAACCCTCCGATCCCTTAGCTGGTTTTTACAACATGCCCATGGGAGGAAATGCAGCTGGCACATTCTGTTTTTCTCTCGCTCGTCATTATATTATAGCTTACGCACACTAAGACAATGTGGTAAAGACAACAATGTCTTTAGGACGTTTTTGCACTTCTTCTTCTTATCGTATCGATCGTAATGGCTTAAATTAATTTCGACCAGTACTCTGTCAAACGCACTGCGAAATCAGAGGCGTTGTAAAGGTCTTCTTAGGTGCAAGATGAAGGGCACGCGGGACAAGACAACAGATGTGCCATTGTTTGGGGGGAGGCACCACATTTGCACTGGTTGTTTGTGCTGTATTCCCATACATACATATAATCACGCCTTTATCCCTTATGGGGTAGGCAGAGCGTAAACGACCTAAACAAAGGTCGTTCCGCCACGTCTGACAAAGTTTTGAGGGTTATTCAAGATGGATTTGTATTTTGTACGTATATTGCTGTAGTGACAGGTTGTCAGCCCATCGCTTAAATTGCAATATACTGAAACCCTCAGATCCCTTAGCTGGTTTTTACAGCATGCCCGGGAGGAAATGCAGCTGGCACATTCTATGTTTTTCTCTCGCTCCCAGTCCAGCATGGAAGAAATTGTATTCTGTATTCCCATCGGCACAAATTGTCCCTACAGCGACCGATTTGGGTCCGGAGTCTGTTTAGGGACTTCCAAGTCATCCATGGGAGTTTTTGCACTGCTCTGTATTCGTTTCGTATCCAATTCGTGTCTGATTTGGCCTTCCTGGCTATGGATACGGATGGCTTTAGATTGCCCGTCGCGCTTGGAGTGACTGGTGACTATGCAACGGGCCACATGCCACAATTGCTGAACTATGTTGTCTACTATACTCTTCCATGCTGGACTGGGAGTGCGAGAAAAACATAGAATGTGCCAGCTGTATTTCCTCCCAGGCATACTGTAAAAACCAGCAAAGGGATCCGAGGGCTTCAGTTTATTGCAATTTAGGCGATGAGCTGACAACTTGTCACTACAGCATTATATACCTACAAATCTATCTTAAATACCACTCAAAACTCTGTCATACGAGGCGGAACGACCTTTGTTTAGGTCGTTTACGCTCTGTAAGCGGAGGTAAGCCCCACTAGGTATAAAGGCGTGATTATATGTATGTATGTGTACTGTAAATAAAAAAGGACGACTACTTATTTCTATCTCGTTAACTTTTTCTTAGCGACTCGATTTTCGAGTCGAACGATCGATGAACCCTGTGTTTTCAAACCGCCTAGTAGCACAGCTATTAGGCCTCTGACGTGGTTTTAGTAACGACCAGCAAAGACAGCGACCGGGACCGACGCGGTGAACGTGCCCTCCGAAGCACGTAATCTTTTTTTCAGACAATCAGGTGATTCTGCCTGCAATATCCTAACCAAACTGGGGAAAACCTTACAAAGTGATAAATTGAAAAATATCGACTTTGTGTTTACTGCCTGGGAATCGAACCCAAGACCTCCGGATCGTAAGCCCATAGCACTGACCACTAGATCACGGAGGCAGTTAACTAAAAGAAAGAGAATACCTTGATAGTATGGATTTGACAGGCAATATTGTACTCAAAATTACATTTGTAATACGAACTCAAACTAGCTGTCTATCTCAAGTGTTGATTATAAATACGGGCCTAAGTATAAATTCCGCCATTTAGTAAAAACTGAAATATTCCTTATTTATTTTGAATATTAAAAATCTCTGAACAAAACACCGGCTTCCTCCCATTTCCATTTGGTGCAGAAAATCCTCAAAATACGGAATAACTATATTACTTGCACCTTCTGCATAATACCATCCAAAACCTTCAAAATCTTTAAATGTAAAATCTACCTTATTCGTTGGATACAAAGTTGAAAATCTTTTGCAGGCGAGAACAAAATAGCAGTCTTAAAACGTATTTCTGTATGCAAGCGAGAAGCATTTCTGGTAATAGTTTTTGGATTGTAAGTCGTATTGTTCTAAATATAAAAGCTAATTTTATTTTAGCGTGGATAGTGAAAATTCTCATTGTAACAGTTTGGGGAACTGAATTCGGCACTAGTTTCTGAAAGCACTGGGTTCGATTTTGTTTTAAAATTTTGTTGAAAATAGTGCTTGGTTAGGTATATTCCGAATTGCCGTTTTATGTTTCCTATCTTCAAAACTTTTCTAATGACTTACTCGTACTCATACCAACATAATAATAACATCAAGAAAAAGTTAATTTTATTTTACTTTTGCTAACCTGATTACGAAGCTTGTAGTTCATGTCCAGGAGATTATCAGCAAGCGGGACAAAGGGAGTAGGCAGAGAAACCATAGGCAAAACTAATAGGCAAGTTTCTCTGCCTATTAAAACAGTGAGGATTGTAATTGTACGTAACGTATTATACGAATAATTTAAATAACATACCATGATGATTGTAATTATTTTACCAATAGTTTTTTTAGGTTACTAGCTTATACGTCCTAGTGTATGATTCTACACCATACAACATATGCGTACAAACAAGATGGCCGCTTTGGTTTTGTAACTTGATCGTGGACTGGAAGCCATATAAGCGAAGCAACTGGCAGAATCCGTTCGGGAGTGAGTGATTGAGCCTGTTCCTGTGTTTGTTTTTTATATTACGTCAGATGGCGTTTGTTTGAGCCAGTTTAAGCACCTTTTAATAACCGCCATTTTTAGCCCAACGTACATTTTTATTTATTTGACTAGCAAATCAGCAGTTGACACTGGCTGAATCACTAGTCTGCAGAATACAAGAAGAAGAATAAACGTTCTCTGATTATATAATAAGAAATATCTTTTTTTTTACATTTCTCCAGTAAGGCTAGCAAGCGCGCTGCGAGAAAATTTTGTCACCGCATTTACTCACGCGTTGCGTACGTACTTCATACCGATTAACGCCTTGCTATAAAAATAATAATTTAATTTCAGGCAATATTTACATTAGTAGATGTTAAATAATGTAAACAGAGACCCATAGAATATATACCTTACAGATTTACATACATTACTACATTGTATAAAACAAACAAAAGAAAAAGTCGCTTTCTCTGTCCCCTATAATATGTATGTATGCTTAGATCTTTAAAACTATGCAACGGATTTTGATGCGTTTAATGGATAGAGTGATTCAAGAGGAAGGTTTATATGTATAATACATGCATAATACAGTAGAGAAACACTGATAATTTCCGTGCGAAGCCGGGGCGGGTCGCTAGTATTATTATAAAGACTTAAATAGTAGACCTATCTGCTATAGACGTGGTGAATTTACACACGCACGGTGACAAAATTATCTCGTGGGACGCATGTTAACCTACGAATAAGGAATAAGTCTTATTCATAGATGTTAACCCTACTACAGCTCGAAAAGAGCACTTTTCGCGCTTAAACTCGTGAGTAAAACTCCTTTTAACCACGGACTGCGGCAAAGTGTATTGAATATTCCGAACACAAAATTAACTAATTCCGAACGTCACATTTTGACATACGTTGGAGTGCTAATGAAAGGCTAAAAAAATCTCTATTTACAGTAGATAAGTAGTAATTTGCAAGAGAATATGCTAGCTCCACCAACTATCGTTCAGCTGTGGAGTTCCCACGGGTTGCTTTAATATTAATATCAGGCGTCGCGGTTCGCTGCCGTCTTCCATAGTCGCTCTGGAATATGTTATAATTTGTGCGTTTATCTTGGTGGGGGCTTGTGATTACTGCTTTTGAGCGGTTAGAGAGTTAGTTATTTTTGCTATGGGTTAAGAAATATGGAAACTCTGACTTAATTTAAGATTGGGTCTGCTTTCCCTTCTGGGCTGCGGAGGTTAGATGGCAGTCGCTGTGTAAAAACCAGTACCCTCGTTTAATCACCTAGATTAGGTAGTCGACCCGTGAGATATGACATGATGATGATTAAGTAATGTGACATCAATAATTTTTGTACACGTATAACACTTATTTAATTTGCAAAATATTTATTATAACTTGTAATAGCTAGACATTTCATTGCAATACTAACACAGCTCTGCTAAATTTTCAGTTCAAAACGCTTACAAAACTTAAAAAAACATGAAATGCATTTCATAACATTTTTTACATTTCCTTGTCAATTTTCAACGTATATACATACATACATATAATCACGACACACTACACATAGGTTGTTCCGCCACGTCTGACAAACTATTGAGGGTTATTTGAGATAGATTTGTAGGTATATTGCTGTGCTGGTTTTTACAGCATGCCTGGGGGGAGATGCAGCTGGCACATTCTATGTTTTTCTCTCGCTCCCAGTCCAGCATGGAAGAAATTATTTTAAATCGTCCTTTTTAGTCTATCTACGTAACTCCATACAGCGAACTATCTTAGTAACCTGCCGTGACGCACTGGAGTAGAAAATGTAGTCGGGACACCCGATATTTTAATAATAAGCACCCGTGAGAACTAGACGATAGCTAATACAGAGTGTTACGTTGGAAGGTTTTCATACAGAGTTATTTTTAGTCAGAACGTAAAGTGAAAGTTGTTCAATTTCGTTGTCTAAGGGCAGCAACACACAAGCGTCTCTTACTGCGCGCAAGGTTGCGCTCATCACGCTGACACACTGTCACGTGCGCGCGTAGCGATGAACTCTACGTCGGCGCATCTCTGTGCCAGTTCCTCGCGCGTGGAGCCTAAGGTGACGCATGTGTGTTGTAAGCAATGCAAAAAGCATTGGCAGCGTGTTGAGCGCAACCTTGCGCGCAGTACGTGACGCCTGTGTGTTGCTGCCCTAAGCCATACCATTTGTGTACTGACTAAAATAACCCTGTATTTATATTGAGCATTTAGATACCATACATACGAGTACCTGTTTTGATTTATTTGAGGTTTTTTATGTAAAATTAATTGAAAGGAAAAATAAAATAAATTGGCTATTTGTATTTATATTTTATTGAACGTTATTTTCTAAACTGTTTTTATTGCTGTTATTTTACATGGTTTAATATTTGTTTAGATAATTATTTTTTAATATTCTCCAATATTATCAAGCTTAAGACCCTGTATAGTGGAAGCAGCTTTGAAGGTGTACATTGTAATTTTCTAGATGGTAAATTAGTTCTGTTTTCATAGAACATAATTACAGAATATATAATAGTACTACAATAATAAAGAAGATAGTTATTGAAGGAAAGTTATTGAAGGTTTGTTAACACGTTAATATTTTCAAAAGAAATTTGCATGCTAATTATAAGTTAGCTCAACATGTAAGCACTACTCAAAAATTTACCCATGTTTATGCAAATAAAGAATTATTGATTGATTGATTGAAGTAAAGGTATTCGCCCTAGTTGCTTTACTGATAGAAGAATAAACGTAAGATAGGTTTCCTGTTGATATATGAGACACAGGTTATTTCTATAGAAAATGCGGACAAAATGCTGCAGATTCAATAACGGGAACGTATGTATAACTGCCTCCGTGGTCGAATGGTCCGAGCCATAGGCTTATAATCTGGAGGTCCTGGGTTCGATTCCCAGGGGAAACACAAAGTTGTTATTTGTTAATTTATCACTTTGTGAGATTTTCCCAGTTTGGTTAGGACATAGCAGGCTGAATCACCTGATTGTCTGAAAGGAAAAGGGATTCCGTGCTTCGGAGGGCACGTTAACTGCCTCCGTCGTCTAGTGGTTAGTGCCATGGACTCCTGATCCGGAGGTCCTGGGTTCGATTCCTGCGGGGGAAACACAAAGTTGATATTTCAGAATTTATCACTTTGTGAATTTTTTCCCAGTTTGGTTAGGACATTGTAGGCTGAATCACCTGATTGTCCGAAAAAGAAAAGATTTCGTGCTTCGGAGGGCACGTTAAGCCGTCGGTCCCGGTCGCTGTCTTTGATAGTGGTCGTTACTCAGACCATGTCAAAGGCCTGATAGTTGTGCTACTAGGCGGTTTAAAAACTCTGACACCAGGGTTCATCGGGTCGATAGACTCGATTCCCACTCGACAGAAGAAGAAAGGCACGTTAAGCCGTCGGTCCAGTTGCTGTCTTTAGTAGTGATCGTTACTTAAACCATGTCAGATGCCTATGCCTAATAGGTGTGCTGCTAGGCGGTTGGAAAACTCTGACACCAGGGTTAACTGGGTCGTTCGACTCGAGAATCCACTTGCTTAGAAGAATAATAATCCTCCTCCACTTTAAAAGAGATACGTACCTACCTAATATACACAAAAACACTTCTTTGCATCACGCAGTCGGTTAAATCGGATTATTTTTGTACCCATAACAAGGCCACTATAGAACCTCTTTCTCTCAAACTTGTCTAAGCGTCGACTTCTTTCTTTACTTTGCCGAAGCTCTTTCTACCATCTTGTTGGAGTTGAGGCCCCGAGAGAAACCAGCTGATGTTTCTCACGGCTTATAGGAGTGACGTCACAATTTATTAGTTACTAGTGACCCGCCCCGGCTTCGCACGGAAATGATCGAAGTTTATATACTATATTATGCATGTTTCTTCCATGCTGGACTGGGAGAGATAGAAAAACATAGAATGTTCCAGCTGCCCTTCCTCCCGGGCATGCTGTTGAAGTCAGCAAAAGGGACTCGAGGGTTACAGTGTATTGTAATTTAGGCGATGGGCTGACAACCTGTCACTAAAGCAATACATATTACAATCTAAAATTGCCCTCAATTTTTGTCAGACATGGCGAAAGCGCCTTTTACGAGGCGTTAAACGCTCTGCCTACCCCGTAAGGGATAAAGGCGTGATTTATGTATGTATGTATGTATGTATTATGCATGTATTATATATGTAAACTTTCCTCTTGAATCTCTCTATCCATTAAAAGAAACCGCATCAAAATCCGTTGCGTGGTTTTAAAGATTTATTTATGCATACATAGGGATATATGGACAGAGAAAGCGACTTTGTTTTATACTATGTAGTGACGTAAAGAAACAATTGCTAAGTTTTGCCTCTAAGGGCATTAGGCTGTTGTTTTGGATAAATATTTCGAAAGGGACGAATTTTATAAAGTACATTTATATATACTTTATATATACGTAGGTAAGGTATAGATATGTAGGTAAATTGCTATAGTGACAGGTTGTCAGCCCGTCTCCTTAATTAAAATACACTGAAACCCTCGGATCCCTTAGCTGGTTTTTACAGCATCTCCGGGAAGAAATGCAGCTGGCAAATTCTTTGTTTTTCTCTCGCCCCCAGGCCAGCATGGAAGTAATTCAATAACTATCTTCTTATGCTATCTTCATGCTGGACTGGGAGCGAGAGAAAAACATAGAATGTGCCAGCTGCATTTCCTCCCGGGCATGCTGTAAATACCAGCTAAGGGATCTGAGGGTTTCAGTATATTGCAATTTAGGCGATGGGCTGACAACCTCTCACTACAGTAATATACGTACAAAATACAAATCCATCTTGAATAACCCTCAAAACTTTGTCAGACGTGGCGGAACAACCTTTGTTTAGGTCGTTTACGCTCTGCCTACCCCAGAAGGGATAAAGGCGTGATTATATGTATGTATGTATGTATCTTCTTATGTTCTATGAAAAAAAAACTATTTTATTTACTAGAAAATAACCACGTACACCTTCAAACCTCCTTCCACAATACAGGGTCTTATATTTGATAAAATTGGAGAATATAAAAAAAGGTTTTTCTAAACAATAACAATAAACAATAAAAACAGTTTAGTTAGTTTAATACAAATACACAGAGTATTTTCAATACAAAAATGTACATCTAAGCCGTATGGCATAAAGAAAGCAAAGCAAAGGCAGCTTCAAATCTGCAGTTGTTTCGGTGACGTAAAATTCCATAGAAAACTTGACAGTCACCGCATCGACTCTCCCAGTATGCCATTGTGCTAAACATGCATAACTGCCTCCGTGGTCTAGTGGTAAGAGACATAGACTCACGATCCGGAGGTCATGGGTTCGATTCCCAGGGTAAAACACTAAGTTGATATTTGTCAATTTATCACTTTGAGGTTTTCCCCAGTTTGGTTAGTTTAATGTAGGCTGAATCACCTGGTTGCATACATACATACATACATACAGATAAGCACGCCTTTATCCCTAATTGGGTTAGCAGAGCGTAAACGACCTAAATCAAAGTCATTCCGCCATGTCTGACAAAGATTTGAGGGTTATTCAAGATTCATTCACCTGATTGTCTGGAAGAAAAAAGATTCCGTGCTTCGGAGGGCACGTTAAGTCGTCGGTCGCTGTATTTGATAATGGTCGTTACACAAACCATGTCACAAGCCTATATAGCTGTGATAGTAGGTGGTTTAAAAACTGTTTCACCAGCGTTCATCGGGTCGTTCAACTCGAGAATCCACTCGCTAAGAAGAAACTTAAAATTTGCATTTGTCGTGGTGACGAGAAATTCCATACAAAAGCTGTCAGTCACTGAATCTTAAGATAAGATAAGATAAAAATACTTTTTTGCACAAAAGAAACATTTATAGAACACAACAGATAACACAAAGATAAGTACAAAATAGACGGCCTTATTGCTAGTAGCAATTTCTTACAGGTAATCTTTGGGTGAAAGAAAAATGTGTAATATTACTGCTGATAGTGCAACCTTACTGCTATCTTATCTTATCGTATATAGCCGTTAAGTGTCCCATACTGTCCTAACTTTTTCAAATAAATTAAATAAATAAACTACTCAAGTACATAATATATAATACACAGACTAAAGTACACATGAATACATAAATAATTATAAAATAAACTGATATATAATATACGTATAATACTACATAAACTATGGCAGAGAGCATAATACAAACTAAATACAATCAGAACAAGATAAGATACTAAGAAATTAGCTATTTACCTAACTCACAACATTATTAAGGAAACTAGTGCTTTCAGTAACATGGCTCAAATTACAAAGTAAAATTCTAGCTTCCTCTTCTGTTGTTTGGGTTTTCGAGTAGATCGACCCAATGAACCCTGATGGCAAGGTTCTTAAAACGCCTAATCTATAGGCCTCTGACCAGGTTTGTGTAACGACCTCTATCAGAGACAGCGACCAGGACAGACGGCTTATTGTGCCCTGCTAAGCGAGGAATACATACATACATAAAATCACGCCTTTATCCCTTACGGGGTAGGCAGAGCGTTAAACGCCTCGTAAAAGGCGCTTTCGCCGCGTCTGACAAAAATTGAGGGCAATTTTAGATTGTAATGTGTATTGCCAATGTGTAGTGACAGGTTGTCAGCCCGTCGCCTAAATTACAATACACTGTAACCCCCGAGTCCCTTTTGCTGTCTTCTACAGCATGCCCGGGAGGAAGGGCAGCTGGAACATTCTATGTTTTTCTATCTCTCCCAGTCCAGCATGGAAGAAGCGAGGAATCCTTATTCTTTTCGGAAAATCAGGTTATTCAGCCTGCAATATTCTAACCAAACTAGGGAAAATCTCACAAAGTAATAAATTGGCAATTCCCATTCATAGAAACTTTGTATTACCCTCCTCTGGCAATCGAACCCAGTACCTTCAGAGGTAGAAAATCATTCAGTCGCCGCTTTGACTCTTCCAGTATGCCATATGCCTAACGTTCCTACTAATTAGTTATTTACCTAACTCACAACATTATTAAGGCAATTAGTGCTTTTAGTATGGAAACATAACACCTGCTACTCCGTGGTTCAAATAACGAAGCAAATTACTAACTATTACTAGCAGTGTCAGTCAAATGCTAAATTGAGTCTTATTAAGATATAATTTAGTCCTCAAATTGGTTCAATACTCGTTAGTAAGTGGTATTTAACTGTATGTTTTACGTCTATTTTGATTTGTAATAATAATGTCACAGATAATAATCAAACTTTTAATAGCTTACTTAAAATAGCCTACTCTATGAATAATATGACTTTATTTTGTTGAAAAGAGGTAATTTAAAAGGGTTATCATAAGCATTGTAGACTTCAATCTGTCTTTACGTGATATCTGTCTTCACTATGATCAATGCCTGTCATTTTCCGTTGTTAAGTGAGCAACGGAAGAGAGAATGGGGTCGATTCTAGATGCCACCAGCTGAAACTAAAATTAAAATACATCTGTCACTTTCTAAATAATGAAATTGAAAAAGGACAAGCGATTTATATTTTATGGTTAAACACTTTGTCCGCTAGATTTTGACGCGCTTTTGCACGTTTCCCCAGTATTTATTATATCATATGACGGCGGATAAAAATGATAGATAACGCATATAAAACTACCAGCTATAAATAAAAAACTGGCGAGAATAGATCTCCTGTCCTTTTTCTATGTTTTTAGTCTGAAAAAGACAAATAGGTTTTAATTTTAGTTTTAGCCGGCAAATCTGGAATCCAGCCCATTTAAGACTTAGTTTTTTTGAAAAGAAGTAATTATAAAGTTTATCAGGTTTGTCAATTAGACAACTCTGTCAATATAAGTGTAAGGATTAAATTCTGGAGCCTATTTCCTAAAAAATCATGTGAAATTCCCTTCTAAATCTGTAAAGATCTTCTTCTTCATCTGTCGAGTGGGTATCGAGTCTATCGACCCAATGAACCCTGATGTCAGAGTTTATAAACCGCTTAGCAGCACAACTAACAGGCCTTTGACATGGTTTGAGTAACGACCACTATCAAAGACAACGACCGGTACCGACGGCTTAACGTGCCCTCCGAAGCACGAAATCTTTTTCAGGTGATTCAGCCTGCAATGTCCTAACCAAACTGGGGAAAAATTCACAAAGCCTCTGCCTCAGTGGTGTAGTGGCTAGTGCCATGGACTCCTGATCCGGAGGTCCTGGGTTCGATTCCCAGAGGGGAAACACAAAGTTGATATTTGAGAATTTATCATTTGTAAAGATAAAAGAGGCCCATTAATGGTAGAGAAGTTAGGTGTTTTAAAAATCGCCCGCCATTCCATTCCAGCCGATTCATGGATTGAAAAATAGATTCCTATCCACTTCAAGTAAGCTTAACTTGTTCAAAGTAACTTGGGCAGTTTTGCGAAAGAATACAGTAATTTTCCAAGTTGGACTGCGATAAAAATATAGAATGTGCCTGCAGTTATAGAATGTGACAGCCAGTACAAGAACACAAGGGTTTACTGCCTCCGCAGCCTATGGCTTCCGATCCAGAGGCAGTTGATTCGATTTCTACGGAGGGAACACTGAGTTGATATTTTTCAATTTATTATATTGTGAGATTTTCCACAGATTGGCTGGAAATCATTTTTAGACAATCTGAATCAACTGATTGTCTGTAAGAAAAAAGATTCCATGCTTCGGAGGGCACAATAAAGCGTTACTTTATCGGGGTCGCTGTCAATCAGTCATCTCCCTCGCCTTATTCCGTATCTCTCGGGGTCGACTACCAAATCTAGGTGATTAAACAAGGGTACTGGTTTTTACACGGAGCGACTGCCATCTGGCCTCCGCAAACCAGAAGGGAAAACAGACCCAATCCTAGATTAGGTCGATTAGGTCAGTTTTCAAGCTTAGCACTGGACTCTGACATGGCTTAACGACTAATATCTACGGTATTAAACAATATTAACCGGGACCAACGGCTCAACGTGCCTTCCGAAGTACGGAAAAAGCGCCGAATAAACGTAAATATAAAATTCGAAAACCGAAAAACACATTGGTACTTGGTGGGATTCGAACCACGACTTCCCGCTCAGGAGGCAGCGGCCCTATTCACTACACCATCGGGCTCTTAATCAGTAGTAGTTACAAAAACCATGTCAGAAGTCTGTTAGCTGTTATGTTACTAACATATGGTTAATCGACTATTAAAACCTATTCGATAAGAATAAACCTAAAATTCTCTCTCTAATATTGCCTTATCGTATGCAAAGAAACAGAAAAGTCAAAAGTAAACTACAAACCCAGTATTAAAATCACCCCATAATTTAGTAAATTGCTATACTTGAAGTAGGGAGTGACTGCGGTGGGGCAACAAAACGCTGTGACCTTGATCGTGGGACGCCCAGGATTCATGCTTCGCTGAACACTCCTTAAAGGAATTTTATACGGTGCGACAATAATCAACTACTGGTGGTACTTCTTACTACTTGGGTCAATTTCAAACATAGAATGTGCCAGTTGGTTCTCTTCCCGGGAATAGTGTCAATTGCTATTGTAGGGAGTGACTGCGGTGGGACAACAAAACGCTGTGACCTTGATCTAATAATAATAATAAATTTCTTTATTTGTAACATGTACAAAGTCTTACAATCAATAGTAACCCTGAAGCCTGTGGTAGTATACACTGTGTTACAGACTTCAGTAATTCCTCAACTCATATACAAAAAGTTTGTGAACACATTAGCGTAAAGAATGCTATAAAACTTAAAAAACTAAAGCAGAATGTACCTAAATTAGTTATATAATAAAAAAAGTGAAATCTAAGTCTAAAGACTGCTTTAATCAACTGTTTTTTTACTTAGGAATACATAATTTACATTACTATAACACTCCTATTAGTTGTGTAGATGCTTAAAAGATAGTTTAGTTGATTTAGTAAGTTTCTTCTTCTTTACGAGTGGGTTTTGGAGTTGACGTACAATACGACGAACATTGCTATCAGAGTTGTAACTTGATAGTATAGCTGTTAGGTCTTCGAAATGGTTCGTGTGCCACCGCTACTAAAATAGCGAGCAAAATCGACCCTCGAAGCACGGAATCGTTTTCTTTACAGACAATTATGCAATCTTACTTGATAGAGTAGCGAGTTGAATGTGCAATTTTTTTATCCAAATTACGACTATGCTTACTTTCGTTTATACGAGTAGCTTTAAGAATCGAACTCATGATCTGCACACCAAGATCACAGGGTGTAAAAGGCACTAACAGACGCGACTGAGCTTGTGCTCGCTCGGATTTAAGCTTGACTGCGTTGAGTGTGGCTTCGTGTCCTGTTTACCACCTCAGAATGGCTCAACGGGCTCTTAAAGGCCATTATTTACGTGCTCTCCGAAGCACGCAATCGCTCTTGATAGAAAATCAAGTTGAACCTGCAATTTTTAATCCATTTAACGACTTATCTTATTTAATCACCTTAAAGAACCCACGATCTCCACACCAAGATCGCAGGGTGTAAAAGGCACTAACGGACGCGACTCAGTTTGTGCTCGCTCGGATTCACGGTTGACTGCGTTTAGTGTGGCTTCGTGTCTTCTTTACCACCTCCGAACGGCACCACGGGCTCTTAAAGGCCAAATAAAAATGTTGGCTGGGTTTCGGCCAAAGGTTCGCCGTATATTAGAGGAAGTCGAGCAGCGGCAGTGAGAGAAAAAATAAAAGGTTTGAAAGAAGGAAAATAAGTTCGAGTTTTGAGTGTTTTTTTTAAAGAAAATTATGAGTCTTCCAGCATAATAATACAGACATATGATCACGCCTTTATCCCTCATGGGGTAGGCAGAGTGTAAATGACCTAAATAAAGGTCATTCAGCCACGTCTGACAAAGTTTTGAGGGCTATTTAAGATAGATTTGTAGGTATATTGATGTAGTGACAGGTTGTCAGCCCATCGCCTAAATTGCAATATACTGAAACTCTCAGATCCCTTAGCTGGTTTTTACAGCATGCTCGGGAGGAAATGCAGCTGGCACATTCTATGTTTATCGCTCACTCCCAGTCCAGCGTGGAAGATTAACCAGTAAAAAAGTTAATACCATTGCATAACAGGTACTAAATACATACATACATATAATCACGTCCTTATCCCTAATGGAGTAGGCAGAACGTAAAAGACCTAAACAACGGTCGTTCCGCCACGTCTGACAAGTGTTGAGTATTATTCCAGATAGATTTGAATATTGCTATAGTGACAGGTTGACACAAGTTGATAACAGATACTATCTTACGTCAATCAAATGACTTAAAAGCTGGATTAAATGTTTGAATTCCAAGACTTATTCCAAAGTAGGATCATATCACAGAAATATCAAATAAATAATACATCGAATTCTACTGTAATTTTATGCAAAGTTGACTCTTTTGATAGCATGCCCTTTTGTACAATAAAAGGCGATTAGTAATAATGAAATGACATTCATAATAGGTAATTGTTTCGAACCTGCGTGGGTATAATAATAGCTCTACTTGTTATGAGGTCTTTTCTTAGTAGATCTGAGTTCAAATACATAAAATACAATACAATTTCAAACGAAAGAGAAATATCAATTTCTTCTAATTTTTAGTACATACATAAAATCACGCCTTTATCCCTTACGGGGTAGGCAGAGCGTTAAACGCCTCGTAAAAGGCGCTTTCGCCGCGTCTGACAAAAATTGAGGGCAATTTTAGATTTTAATGTGTATTGCTAATGTGTAGTGACAGGTTGTCAGCCCATCGCCTAAATTACAATACACTGTAACCCTCGAGTCCCTTTTGCTGTCTTCTACAGCATGCCCGGGAGGAAGGGCAGCTGGAACATTCTATGTTTTTCTATCTCTGCCAGTCCAGCATGGAAGAAATTTAAATTTAATTTATAAAGTATTCTTATAGTAGTATTCTTTCATGCTGGACTGCGAGCGAGAGAAAAACATAGAATGTGCTGCATTTCCTTCCGGGCATGCTGTAAAAAGCAGCTAAGGGATCCAAGGGTTTCTGTATATTTCAATTTAGGCAATGGCTGACAATCTGTCACTACAGCAATAACTGCCAATAACTGCCTCCGTGGTCTAGTGGCTAGTGCCATGGACTCCCGATCCGGAGGTCCTGGGTTCGATTCCCAGGGGGGAAAACACAAAGTTGATATTTGAGAATTTATCACTTTGTGTTTTTTTCCCCAGTTTGGGTAGGACATTGCAGTAGTTGGGTAGGACCGTCGTCGGTCCCGGTCGTTGTTTGATAGTGGTTGTTACACAAAACCATGTTAGAGGCCTGATAGTTGTGCTACTAGGCGGTTTATAAAACTCTGACACCAGGGTTCATCGGGTCCATAGACTCGATACCCACTCAACAATATGCCTACAAATCTATCTTAAATAACCCTCAAAACTTTGTCATCCGTGGCGAAACGATCTTTGTTTAGGTCATTTACAATCTGCTTACCCCATTAGGGACAAAAGCGTGATTATATGTATGTATGTATGTTACGTAAAATATCGTAAGATCCTTTGTATTGCAACTTGATATTTCACGTTTCCTTGTCTCAACACATAGTGCGAGTGTGAGTAGGATAGTCTCACCCCTATAACTTGACTTCGCTTATTGCGCGCTCAGGCGCAAGAAAGTCTGTTTATGCGCACTCACGCGCATCTCCCGTCAACCGTCAGATGGGAAGTGCACTTTTTTGTTACTTTTTTAGTGTAATGTGGATTCGGGAATAAAGTCAATAGGGACTACAGCAATAGTACATTACTCCGAGGTAAAAAAAAACAGCAATTTAAGGTCGAGTAAATTTGCAATTATCAAAAACGTGCTTTTACGTACATATGTTCACGCCTTTATCCCTAATTGGGTAGGAAGAGCGTAAACGACCTAAACAAAGGTCGTTCCGCCGCGTCTGACAAAGTTTTGAGGGTTATAGATTTGTAGGTATAATGCTGAAGTGACAGGTTGTCAGCCTATCGCCTAAATTGCAATATACAGAAACCCTCGGATCCATTAGTTACTTCTCTACTATATTATGCTTGTATTATACATATAAACCTTCCTCTTGAATCACTCTATCCATTAAAATAAACCGCATCAAAACCCGTTGCGTAATTTTAAAGATTTATGCATACATAGGGATATAGGGACAGAGAAAGCAACTTTGTTGAACTGACCGCACTTATATCATACATAATATTAAATTTTTGCTAAGATCTTTTGATTGGAATATCTCATAAAATTTATTCTTTGTCTTTACAGGTAAGTTTGAGAGTGCCAACGCCTAAATTGTATTACCATGGGCAGTAAAGTAAGTGAACAATAAGAAGAAGTCACTAAATACTCGAAATAATATTCTTTCTTTTTTTATTAAAGACTTCTGGCGTAGTAAGCGTAGCGAATAGACTTCTAAAAATACGCTTAATTAAAACAAAACAAAATAAGATCTAATTAAAATTGTTATTTTTAAACTTCCATGCTGGACTGGAAGCGAGAGAAAAACATAGAATGCGCCAGCTGCATTTCCTCCCGGGCATGCTGTAAAAACAAGCTAAGGGATACGAGGGTTTCAGTATATTGCAATTTAGGCGATAGGCTGACAACCTGTCACTACAGCAATATACCTACAAATCTATTTTAAATAGCCCTCGAAACTTTGTCAGACGTGGCGGAACGATCTTTGTTTAGGTTGTTTACGCTCTGCCTACCCCATAAGGGATAAAGGTGTTATTATATGTATGTATGAATTTTTAAAAGTACCTCGTATTTTTACACAATTACCTTTATTATTTAATAGTAGTAGTAGTTTTTCGCACAGAAGAAAAAGCACAGTAAATATAAATAGTATGATTTGTATATTCCAGCAAAACTCCTGAAGCAGACCAATCGCCATTTTTCTTCAAAATCCTCCAACGTTTGTCGATATCAAGGCAATCCCTTCTTTCTGACGTTATTATTTTAGGAGAAGCCATTTTACCATTCTGTAAGAATCGGCCGAATGGATATAAGGTTCACAGGGTCCACAAAGCCTCCAGTTAAGGCCGACAAGCTGAGTCAAAGTTTGGTGTAAAATAAGGGGGTATACAGACAGAAATAATACGAGTATTACCACACTGTATAAATATCAAACAATACTCGTACAATTATGTGTTAGCTAGTCGAACAGGCATTCTCTACTTATAAGGATTTTATTATTTTAATGATAATAAAGGTATTAAAATTTAAATGATTATTAATGTGATATACTTAAGTGCTTATAATTTTTGACTTGTAATTAACAATTATTAATAATTTTATCTCTATCTCTCTAATCATCATCATCATAGCCTTATCCCGTATCTCACGGGGTTGGCTACCTAATCTAGGTGATTGAACGAGGATACTGGTTTTTACACAGAGCGACTGCCATCTGACCTCCGCAACCCAGAAGGGAAACCAGACCCAATCCTAGATTAGGTCAGAGTTTTTTAAGCCGCCAATGCTTAGCACTGGCCTCTAATACAATACAAAATTCTTTATTGCCCAAAGAAACACATACAACAGAAATAAAAAGGAACAAACGTAACAGTACAATATAGTCGGCCTATTGCTAAAGCAGCAATTTCTACTAGGCAACCTTTGGTTATATAAATTGTACAAGCAGAAAGCATCATCATCTATGCTGGACTGCGAACGATAGGAAAACATAGAATGTGTGACCTGGTTCTCCTCCCGAACATGCTTTAACAGGCAGCAAGGGAAGTCTAGGGTTACAGATATTGGCGATACCTAGGTATATCATACCTAGCTAACTTTTCAAATCACTACACAATACTAAAGTGCCCTTTTTATCTGATGTTGGTACTTATAACGGCTGTTTTAAGCGGGTGACGCTTTGCCTATCCCGTGAGAGATGCTGGCGTGACTCGAAGTATTATTGTACAAATATCAAATATATTGCTTCCATGCTGGACTGGGAGTGATAGAAAAACATAGAATGGGAAAGCTGCATCTCCTCCTGGGCATGCTGTAAAAATCAGCCAAAGTATTCGAGGGCTTCAGTGTATTGTAATTTAGGTGATGGACTGACAACCTGTCACTATAGCGATACACATTTCAGTCTAAAATAGCCCTCAAAACTTGTCAGACGTGGCGAAACGACCTTACTTATGTCGTTTACGCTCTGCCTACCCCATTCGGGATAAAGGCGTGATTATATGTATGTATCAAATATATTTCTATACAAAAAAAACTTCAATAGACCATTCCTAGGTAGGTTTACATCCTATAAATATTATTATTTCAGAAGAAGCCATTTTACCATTCTGTAAGAATCGGTCGGTAGCTTCCAGTTAAGGCCGACAAGCTGAGTCAAAGTATGGTGTAAGATAAGGGAGTTTGCATACTGAACCCGATATTTTCCCATGAACTGCATCCGTGGTCTAGTGGTCTGAGCCATGGGCTCCCGATCCTGAGGTCCTGGTTTCGATTCCTTGGCCGGAACACTAAGTTTATATTAGTCAGTTTAGGACATTGCAGGCTGAGTTACCTGATTGTCGCCGTCGGTCCCTGTCGCTGAGGTCTCATTAGATATGCTACTAGGTGGTTTGAAAACTCTGACACCAGGGTTCATCTGGTCGTTGTTTGACTCCCATCGCCAAGAAGATTTTCCAATGGGTACCTCAGAAAATAAAGTGTGATTTTAGAGAATCCCTGAGCCGACTGGCAAAGCAATCACACAATCGTGTCTATAAGGCAACTATTTTTTTTTAGATATAACATTGATAGTCTTTTGAGATGTTCATTTGCTGCCTATCCTGTAAGGGACATAGGCAAAAAGGTATTACGTACAAACATGGCTAAAAAGAATATATCAAACAAAGGTCTGACAAAGCTTTGAGGGCTATTTAAGATAGATTTGTCAGTATATTGCTGTAGTGACATGTTGTCAGCCCATCGAGTATATTGTAATATACTGAAACCCTTGGATCCGTTAGCTGGTTTTTACAGCATGCCCGGGAAGAAAAGCAGCTGGCACATTCTATGTTTTTCTCTTATTCCCAGTTCAGCTTGGAAGAAACCTAAATGCCACTCAAAATTAGTATTAGACAAAGTAAAGTCGGGCTTTTGAGCCGTTGTTTTGCTGCCTATCCTGTAGAGGATATAGGCAAAAGATATTACGTGCAAATATGGTGCTATGGAAAAAAAACAACTTTTATATTTTCATAGTATATTCAGAGACCTGATAAAAACGAATGTGCTTTTACGAGTATGTAAATATTATCTAAGAGCATATTTACTTCGAAACAAAGAATGTTTGATTTAATAATGTTAGCAAGGAAATATTATTCTCAAAAGACAAGTGTGCAGCCGCCCTTACCAATCCAATTGGGATAAAAGCTTGGACGATGTGATGGCTTATTTCCTTTGTTATTTTACATTCACATCGCTTTTCGGATACTTTTGCATACATGGCCTGCTCTCAAGCTTAGCTTTTTACATAATTTGGTATAAAACGGTCGATGGACGCAAAATTGTAGACGATTTGAAGGAGAGGACTAAGAACGCAACCTCGTGGTACGTCAGCTCGGTAAAATAACATTTTCATATTTAAATTGTGATATTTGTTTAAGGAAATGTACAAGAATGTGTTTCTTGCGTTTTGTTTTGTATTTTAAAACGATTCTAGCAAAATTCTGCTTAAGTGTTCTACTTCCATGCTAGTCTTAAACGAAATAAAACCCTAGAATATAGGTTGTTTTCTACCAGATAATTTCCTAGTACGGTGGCCAAGGAATTCTTAAATGCGTTATTTAAATATACATACTTACATATATATAATCACGTATTTATCCCTAATGGGGAGGCAGAGCCGTATAGACCTATACAAAGGTCGTTCCACCCCGTCCGACAAAGTTTTAAGGGTTTTTTAAGATATATTTGTAGGTATATTGCTGTAGTGATAGATTGTCAGCCCGTCGCCGAATTTATTATATACAGAAACCCCTTCCCTTAGCTGTTTTTTACAGTATACCCGGGAGGAAATGCAGCTATTAAATTCCATGTTTTTATCGCGCTCCTAGTCCAGTATTGAAGAAATACTTGCATACTGAACTAAATAACTGATATTACTTTGAATCTGCGACTAATACACCTGAAGATGAATAACCTGAGGCTTACACCGCTAAGCCACAGAGGCAGTTTAATAAAACAGCTTCACAAACAGCCCTACATAGTAAGCTGAAAATGTTGCCAGACGAAAACCTAAAATAAGCCGAAATGTTGCCAGACGACGGAAATTTACGTAAAATAAACGGGTTTTGATGCGAGCCACTGTTTGATGTGCTTTACTTTTAGCGCCGGCTCTGTGGAAAATTATGTTTTAATTCCTGGGAGGATAACAAATTGTGTGCTATTTTTCAGATTAGTAAAACCACGGTGTCTGCAATTCAGGCTAGCAAAATAAGTTATCAGAATGCGGACCGATGAACCCTGGTGTCAATGTTTTCAAACTGCCTAATACCACAGCTTATGATAATGAAATTCAAGATTTGCGGACTTAAACAAAAATTTAAATCTATTTGTTATTTTCAGATTAAAAACATTGGAGAAGGACAGGAGATCAGTTCTCTCCTGCTTTTTACGTGTGGTCGGTGGTTTTATGCGTCATATGATACCCCTCCGGGAAAGAGGCGTGACGTTATGTATATATGTATGTATGTATGTCATATGATATGGCAAATGAAATTGACAGAAATACTGGGAAAACGAGCAAAAACAAGTCAAAATCTAGCGGAATAAGTGTAAAACCACCCAACCTTTTTCAATTTCATTATTTTGAAAGTGACAGATATATTTTTATTTTAGTTTAAGAATGGAGCCCAATTTATGACTTTTGTCAAAGTTTATGTAATGACCACTATAAAAGACAGTGACCCCGGGACTCATGGCCTAACGTGACCTGCGAACTCCGATGCAGATAATTCTTTACTTATAGTCAGGTGATCAAGATATATGTCAGGTGATCAAGCCTACATTGTCCTAACCCGAAGAAAACTGGAAAACATCTCAAAATTAGGTCATTTGACAAAAATACGCTTTGTGTTCGTCCTGTGGGAATCGAGAGTTTGAAACCATCTATTAGCACAGTTAATCCTCTGACATGGTTTATGTAACGATCACTATCAAATACTTGGTATAACGTGCCTTCTTCTATCCTTTACAAAAAAAATAAAATCAAGTGATCAAGCTTGCATTATCCGAACAGAAGAAAACCTCACAAAGTGATAAATTCACATTCAACGTGGTGTTATTTCCGTGGGAATCGAAAAAGCATTTAACAGTTTATTGTACAGATATACATACACAGAACAATTACATAAGGAATTAAGACACAACAGGAACAGCTTATCGAACCCACGATCTCTGGATTGGCAGCCCCTGGATCGGGCCATTAGACCATGGAGGCGTCAGTGTTACGTTCCATAGATTTAGCAAACATTACAACACGTTTTATTTAGCTCTAACGCGTCGGTTGTGTACCTAAGCGCTGTCTGCCGCGAATTAGTCTCTACTGAGTTAGCTAGGGTTGACAGATCTTCTTGAGAGTGGATTCTCGAGTCGATCGACCCGATGAACCCTGGTGTCAGAGTTTTCAAACCGCCTAGTAGCACAGTTATTAGGCCTCGGACAAGGTTTCAGTAACGACCACTAGCAAATACAGCTACCGGAACAGACGGCTTAGCGTGCCCTCCGAAGCACAGAATCCTTTTTTTTTTTGAAAGTCAGTTGATTCAGCCTGCAATGTCCTTACCAAAATGGGAAATACCTTACTAAGTGATAAACTGACAAATATCACCTGTGTGTTTCCCCCTGGGAATCAAATCCTGGACCTCCGGATCGTAAGCCCATGGCTCTGACCAAGGAGGCAGTTAAAGTTGGCAGGTTATCGTTGTTGATAAAAAACTTGATAAAAATATAGTTGCTAGGTTTCATTTATTTATAAAAAGTTAAAGATATAAGGTCCATTTCTTCCATGCTTGCCTGGGAGCGAAAGAAAAACACAGAATGTGCCAGCTGCATATCTTCCCGGGCGTGCAGTAAAAAACAACTAAGAGATCCAAGGGTTTCTGTATATTGTAATTTAGGCAATGGGCTGACAACCTGTCACTACAGCAATATGCCTACAAATCTATCTTAAAATAGACCCTAAAAACTTTGTCAGACGTGGCGGAACGACCTTTGTTAAGATAGTTTACGCTATGACTACCCCATTAGGGATAAATGCTAGATTATATTGTGTATGTATGGATATAAAGTGTGGAACTCCCTGCCTGCGGATCTATTTCCGGAACGTTATAACCTGGGCCTTTTCAAGGCGAGAGTGAACAGGCATTTTCTAGGCAATCATGCTCCATCATAGTCTACATCATCACTTACCATCACGTGAGATGGCGGACAAATGATTGCCTATCAAAGATAAAAAAAAAAATATATATAAAGTTTCTATAAACTGCTAGTCTGCTATGTTGTTGCTAGATGTGTCAAGTTTCATCTCAATCCGTCTAGTGGTTGACGCGTGAGTAAATAACAAACATTCAAACTTTCATATTCATGGGACAACTCTTGTATTTATATAAAATGATGGTGCTCTTTTATTTCAACAAACTTTAAGCCAAAGTTCTCCAGTTTCATACATATAATCACGCCTTTATATCTAATGGTATAGGCAGAGCGTAAACGCCCTTGACAAAGGTCGTTCCGTCAGGTCTGACAATCCTTTGAGGGTTATTTTAAAATAGATTTGTAGGTATATTGCTGTAGTGACAGGTTGTCAACCCATTGCCTAAATAACAATATACTGAAGCCATCGAATCCGTTAGCTGGTTTGTAAAGCATACCCGGGAGGAAATGCAGCTGGCACATTCTATGCTTTTCTCTCGCTCCCAGTCCAGCATGATTCTCTAGTTTCTTGATGTTTATTAACTTTAGAGTTTTCAACTTCTACAGCAAAATGCATTATGAGAACTGCTTTTATAAAAAATACTGCCAGCCCTAACAAGGCTATCTCCGTACCGACACATACATCAGCCGGACGTACGGAGATAAGATGCAACTCTGGCAACCCCAACACTGGCAACACTGCCACGCTGGCAACACTCAGTGCAACGCGGCCTTTGACAATGGACTCGATTCTGAAAGCACATTGCTAAAAAAATCTTAAAATTTAAATATAGAATCAGACGCTCCGAATTTGACGGACGTTCAGTCACTGCTAGTTGTTACTAAGAGGCTTTTTAAAAATTCTGACATAAGACGAAAAAAATGTTTACTTATTAGATTAGCCAGTGTGCAAATTTAAATCGCCAAATTAAGATTAAGAGCTATCAAACTCAATTTACTCATAATCATTTTGGTTTTGACAGTGACGCCTAGAATAGCGATATCTACAAAAAAAAATAGGGGCCCTCTAGGATTGATTGAGTTCAGTGTAACGCTTAATGTTTTTAAAATTGATAACACTACGTTACAACCTACATATAAAGAGACGGGAGAAATCAGTGAACAGTGACTGAATTAATTTTAGTTCCACTTATTGCCGCTCCAAAGTCTTTTTTGCTACTGCTGAATTTAGAGACGTCATAATCAATTTAAAGCTGTCATTTTATTTTGACAGCTGCGCGCAGAGCACTGTTATTATTTAGCCTAGGTTAGGTTCGGCGACAAAATTATTTTTTTGTGTTAGCTGGTGCTTTTGAATTGAGTCCAAAGCCGACAGAGAACACTAATGTTGCATTAGTTATGTAATGTTTTGCCGCAATGAGATGGTATCTCTTTGGGCATTCATTTGATTAAAGTAGCATAAATGGGTTAAATAGGCTTACTACTAATTTTCCTTCTTTAGTAATTAGTTTTTCAATATTTTACAGAGTTTTTGGTCACCAGACTTTACTTCCATGTTGGACTGGGAGCGAGAGAAAAACATAAAATGTGCCAGCTGCATTTCCTCCCGGGCATGCTGTGAAAACCAGCTAAGGGATCTGAGGGTTTCAGTATTGTTATGTATTGAATTAGATGCCTTGTTTACCTTATTATAGAATAAGATATTGTAAGGTGGGTAGGTTGTGATTAATATTTTTACAATCCACTTCTTGTCATGCTCCTTAGCACAATAAAGTGTGGTCCTGAATTTTGGATGTTTTCTTCAGTTTTCCCGGACATAATAGTGGCGACGAGTGAAAATTATGGCTAACAAAAAACTAGACTCAGTGTTTTTCAGTGAATTCAATTCCCAGACGGACAATTGGGAAAACTATATTGATCGTTTGAACTTTTGTTTTGAGGCAAACAATATCACAGAAGATACAGTGAAACGAGCTAATTTCTTCACTGTTTGTGGTGCATTAGTGTTTGAGACCTGTTCCGCGTTAATTACACCAAAAAAACCAAGTGAAGTGACTTTCAATGAAATAGTGCAAATTCTAACCAAACATTACTCTCCGCATCTCAATGAAATATCAGTGTCGTTTACATTTTACAAACGCGATCAAAAACGAGGTGAAACAGCAGCAGAGTACATTGCGCAATTAAGAAGATTAAGCTCACGTTGTAACTTTTCGGACTTGGAGCGAATGTTGCGTGATCGCCTTGTTTGTGGTATGAGTGACGTCAAATTGCAATACGACCTGTTGAAGAGGAACAATTTGAGGTATTCAGACGTTGTAGATGCTATGTTAGCGTCTGAAAGCGCGGGGAAGGATGTTCGCATGATACAAAACATCGCCAGTTCGAGCGAACGCGCCGGCGCCGACGTCGGCGACCGCGCCACCGCCGCCTCCGCCTGCGCGGCGCCTGAACCAATGGATATTAACGCAATTCAATCTAAAGGAAAAGTGCGTTTGTGTTATCGTTGCGGAGATAGACACGGTGGCGAATGCAGATTCATAAATGCAATGTGTCACTATTGCAAGAAAAGGGGCCATATAGAAAAAATATGCTCCATGAAGAAACGCAACTTCGATCGTAAAATTAATTTCACCGACTTTGATGAGGAAAATACACTCAATGGTATATACACTGTACGCAGCACAGGTCGGGAGCCTCCAATCTACCTTAATGTATTAATAGCAGGAGAACCAGTTGTTATGCTTTTGGATACTGGTGCAACTTTTACTGTTATGAATGAGCGCACGTGGGACGAGCTGCGCCAGCACCTGCCGCGCGACGCCCTGCACCCCACCTCGGTTCCACTGAGCACCTGGACAGGATCATCAGTAGATTTACTCGGAGAAGTGACAGCGCCTGTGCAGTTCAACAATATAAAGGAAAATTTAACTTTCATCGCTGCTAAAGGCAATGGTCCTAATCTGCTCGGACGCGATTGGCTCGGCCCTCTTGGTTTAAAACCAAAATTAAATGCGATTTCGGAAGTAGTTGTCGCAGGGATTGACAACATTGTGTCCAAACACACGGAAGTATTTAAAGATGGACTTGGTACATACCGCGGTAAACCTGTTACTATACATGTTAAACCTGATGCTACACCTAGGTTCCTGAAAGCTCGCCCCGTTCCTTTCGCTATCAAGGACAGAGTTGAGGCAGAGATTGACCGTTTGGTGAATGAAGGAGTTCTTCGTCCTGTATCTTTTTCTGATTGGGCTACACCAGTCGTTCCAATAGTGAAGAAAACGGGTGCGATTAGATTGTGCGGCGATTATCGTAGTACTGTGAATCAAGCAACTGAGTCGGATACATATCCAATGCCTACAGCTAATGAAGTTTTTGCTATTGTTGCTGGAAGTAAATATTTTACTACCCTAGATTTGGACCGAGCATACACGCAGGTGACAGTAGATGACAAAACTGCCAGTTTGTTGACCTTGAACACTTGTAAAGGATTATATTCCGTACATCGCTTGGCCTTTGGAGTTAAGGCGAGTCCAGGCATTTTTCAGCGACTGATGACGTCATTGCTCGCTGGTATCAAAGGCGTAGCAGTATTGATCGACGATATATTAGTTTGTGGCGAGACAATGCATCAGATGCAACAGAGATTGGATACTGTTCTGGGACGGATTGAGCAGGCTGGTCTACGACTTAATAAAGACAAGTGCAAATGGGCCAAAGAAAAGGTAGAGTTCCTTGGGTTCGTAATAGATGCAGAAGGCATCCACCCTTCGTCGTGCAAGGTCGAAGCAATTAAAAATACACCGGCACCTAAAAATAAACAAGAATTACAGGCGTTCTTAGGACTTTACAACTTTTATGAGAGGTTTATACCGCACAAAGCAACAATTTTGGAACCGTTACATCGTCTGTTAGACAAGACTCAAGAATGGCAATGGACAGCACGGGAACAGAAAGCTTTTGATACGGCCAAGCATCAATTGACATTTGATTTAACATTGGTGCATTACGACGTGCACAAACCTGTAGTGCTGACTTGTGATAGTTCTGAGTGTGGAGTTGGTGCAGTGCTCTCACATGTCATGGAGGACGGTCACGAACGACCTATTGCAATGAGCTCGCGCACACTACACACGCATGAACGCAGATACTCACAGCTAGACAAAGAGGCTGCAGCAATTTTATTTGGCGTTCAAAAATTCCATAATTATTTAATGGGTAGATTTTTCACTATAGTGACTGATCACAAGCCGCTGCTTGGCATTTTTGATCCGAAAAAGCCAATGCCATGCATGCTTTCACCACGTTTAACACGGATTGCCATAGCTTTGACTTCTCATGACTATCAAATTAGATACAAACCAGGTCCTCAGATTGGTAGTGCCGATAGTCTGAGTCGATGGCCCCAGCCAGTACCAGATAAGCCAGAGCCGCAAATGTTTGAGGTTTTATTAATGGCTGAAACACCTCAAGATTTTCCATTTGACGCGGCACAAATAGAGACTGAAACTAGAAAAGACAAGACATTATCTCGGGTTATACACTATGTTCAACGTGGATGGCCTAACAGAGTGACAGATAACGATTTACGCAAGTACTGGTTACATCGATCCGAGTTATCGATACTAGAAGGCTGTTTGTTATTGGGATGTCGCGTGATAATTCCTGCCAGTCTACAAGCAACTACCCTTCGTATTTTGCATTCTACTCACAACGGGATCGTTCACACCAAAGCATTGTCGAGAAGTTATGTTTGGTGGCCCGAAATGAATGATGACATAGAAAAATTAATAAAAGGTTGTACTCAGTGCTTAGAGAACCGTCATATGCCACCTAAAACAGTCCATGAATGGATTATACCCTCGAGGCCGTGGTCACGAATTCATATAGATTTTGCTGGACTTTTTCAGAATAAATATTTCTTAATTGTTGTTGATGCATACTCCCGTTGGCCAGAAGTTTTTATTGTTAATAATATGAGTTCTTCGACAGTTATACGCCATTTGCGAATGCTATTTGCTACACACGGACTTTGCGAAACAATGGTGTCTGATAATGGCACACCATTTGTGTCAAATGAAATGAGAGATTTTTTGGAATCTAATAAAATTAAACATGTGACTACAGCACCATACCATCCCGCTACGAATGGCCTTGCTGAGCGAATGGTACAGACGGTGAAAGATAAATTGCGCAAAATGGAAGATTTATCTTGGGATGTTAAACTACCAAGAATGCTTTTGGGTTTACGAGTTACACCATGCTCTGGCACAAACAAATCTCCTGCAGAGTTATTGATGAATAGACGTTTGCGCACGTTATTGGACACCATTCATCCAGATAATTTGAAAAATAGGAAGACGGAAGAACAAGTGATTGAAAATGCGTCTAGAAAGCACAGAGAGACAACTGTCGGTCAGACAGTTATGTATAGAAATTTTAGCAATGGACCACGTTGGTTACATGGAAGAATAATTGAAAAGAGTGGTCCATCCAGTTACACAGTTGAAAATGATGAAGGTGTTACAGTTAACCGTCACATTGATCAGCTGGTTAAAGTTACTTCGGAAGGCCAGAATATACATGGTCATGAAAATTTAAGGGAGGAGGAAGATGCATCACCTGCGTCTCAGGCTGCAGGTAGAGAACAACCTTTGGTTGATGATTCTAGCCAAGAATTTGATGATGTGGTTCAGATTCCTAGTCCTGAACAGTGGGCAGAGATGTTGGGCATCCCACAGAATGATGAGCCTAGTTCGAGTGCAGGGAAAATTAAAAATAAATTAAATGTGCATGTAAGGTTACCCTATGATAGACCAGGTTCTAAGGATTAAGAAAACTGATTATGTTGTTTCTTTTGATACTTTATTATGTTAGAGTTTCACATACCTTTATCTTTGTTATTTTCGAGATTCTTTAATTTTCTAAAAAATATAGTTATATAGTAATTAAAGTTATGTATGCTTTTGTTAAATGTGCTAGAGATTTAGTTATGTATAAATAAACAGCTTAAAGAGGGAGGTATGTTATGTATTGAATTAGATGCCTTGTTTACCTTATTATAGAATAAGATATTGTAAGGTGGGTAGGTTGTGATTAATATTTTTACAATCCACTTCTTGTCATGCTCCTTAGCACAATAAAGTGTGGTCCTGAATTTTGGATGTTTTCTTCAGTTTTCCCGGACATAATAAGTATATTGCAATTTAGGCGATGGGCTACTACATACAAATCCATCTTGAAAAACCCTCAAAACTTTGTCAAACGTGGCGGACCTTTGTTTGGGTCGTTTACGCTCTGCCTACCCCATTAGGGATAAAGGCGTAAATATATGTATGTAGAATCTATGTAAACTCTAAGCAGAAGAATTCCTAATATTAACGTAAATCACTGAGAAAAACTGTATTTGTATCAGAAATAAATTAAAAATAACCCGCTATGGAGTGCTTTTCTAAAACCTCTCAAGATTTCTCCGTCCAAACGCTTGCAATTTTCCACTTTTGCGAAGCTATTTCACTAAGCAGTAAAAAACGTAAAATATCTTCACAGAGCACTCCCGGTGACAACTTTTTGCATTGTGCATTACACCTTTTGTATCTGGCAACACATACAACCTACATGCTGAAAAAAAAAACAAAAAAAGTAAAAAAATTAAGTGAATAGGTGCGACGAAGTGGAGCGTTTCGTTTTTTATTTTAGTTTTTTAGTCGAATGCGCTCGGATAGCGAACGAAATATGGAATATTTCGGTTCATTTTTTAAATACCTGTTCTTTTTATGAATTTAAGGTTTATCGGTGATGTGTGGACCTGGAATCAATTCGGGAATGGAATACGATATGACAGTCTTTATTCAAAAATTCAGCCTTTGGCTTGTATTTATTTTGGTTTTTAATCAAATCACTGATGGATTTTTATTTCCTGTTATTAGTTTTTGTCTATTTGCAGTAGTTTTAATAAAATAAATTACCTAAATAAACACAAAATTAATTCTATATTTAACGCAAATTCACTTTAGCCTTTGTGATGACTGTAAGAGAAAACGAAACGCATCGGTTCGTAGTATGTTGATCACTGTTTCGTCTTCATTTCGACTCACCAGATGCGGAAGCGTCCGCATTACAGTTGGTTTGCGTGTGCTTCGCTCTTGTGAGCTTAGCTTGTTTGGATCGGAACGGAATCCAACTCTTTAGGAGCAGCCATTCAGCATGATTTCCGCAGAGAGGTCCTCCACGCTTTGGGGATCATTCCCACGTGTATCCCTGTCGAGATAATGCAATGTTTAGTAACTTTATATTTTTCTCATATTAAAAACATTACGAATAAAAAGAGCTACCAGTTTGAATTGAAGGAATATATTTTCGTCGGCATACAATAGAACCCAATCGACCCCTCTCAGTTCAATCGTTTGAAATGTACGGTACGACATAGTACTCAATGAATGTGGGTAGGTTCGCTGCAGAATAATATCAAATCTCAATATGGCGGCGTTAGTTCCTTGATTTGCCACATACATACATACGTATAATCACGATTTTACCCCTCATGGGATAGGCAGAGCGTAAACGACTTAAACAAAGGTTGTTTCGCCACGTCTGACAAAGTTTGGAGGGTTATTTAAGATAGATATGTACGTATATTGCTGTAGTGACAGGTTGTCAGCTCATCGCCTAAATTGCAATATACTGAAACTCTCAGATCCCTTAGCTGGTTCATACAGCATGCACGGGAGGTAATGCAGCTTGCACATTCTATGTTTTTCTCTCGCTCCCAGTCCAACTTAGAAGTTTTTTTTGCCACGTTCATTTAAAGCGTGTTTGCAATGTAGAATCAAATCACACACATTCGGGATCAAAACGCACGGCTCTTGTTTTCTTGTTATTTAATTTGGCGGGAATCCGACCGGACATAATATGACTACTTTAAGATGAACTTTGACGAAACATACGAAAGACAGGTGCACAGTCAGACAGAAATGCGGACAGGAATACAAACATACTAAAAGACAGATAGACAGACGGATAGACAAATTTAAAGACGGATAGACAGACAGCTGGACAGGTAGACGGACAGACAGACGGACACATCGACACACAGACAAAATATAGGACGAATAGACAGACATACAGTCAGACGTGATTCTAGTTATATTCTTTATTCTTTAAAACTTAAAAATACAGTTCAACTTAAAAAAATATACAACAGGCGAGCTTATCTCTATAAGAGATCTCTTCCAGCCAACCTAATTATATTCCTTTTGAGGTACAGAATCCTGTATTTTATTTCATCATTCTATCTTTTAATACATTGCGAAGTTTCAAAATAAATTGGTCAGATACAAACGGGGCAAAGTTAAAGCTATCGTACCTTTGGAAGAGGTCTAAACTAATCAAATGTTTCGGAGGCAAGTTGGGTAATAAAAAACTACCTATTTAGTTTCTTGGCAACGACCTCTCTTTCATACCTACATAAAATCACGCTGATTATTAATACAGCCCTAAGAACAGGAACTATTCATACAGCTATTTGTAAGCTACATTTTTACTTGGCGTAACTTGAAGTGCCTAAAGAGCCCGATAGTGTAGTAGATAGGGCCGCTGCCTCCTGAGCAAGGAGGTCGTGGTTCGAATCCCACCATGGACTAATGTGTTTTCGGTTTTCAAACATCATATTATGTACGTTTATTCGGCTTTTTTTTCGTGCTTCGGAAGGCACGTTAAGCCGTTGGTCCTGGTTAAAGTTGTTTAATACCGTACATATTAGTCGTTTCTTCCATGCTGGCCTGGGAGCGAGAGAAAAACATATAATGTGCCAGCTGCATTTCCTCCCGGGCATGCTGCAAAAGCCAGCTAAGGGAACCGAGGGTTTCAGTATATTGTAATTTAGGCGATGGGGTGACAACCTGTCACTACAGCAATGTACAAATCTACCTTAAATAACCCGCAAAATTTTGTCACACATGGCGGAACGACCTTTGTATAGGTCGTTCAAGCTCTGCCTACCCCATAAGGTATATAGACGTGATTGAATGTATGTATGTATGTATGCATATTAGTCGTTAAGCCATGTCAGAGGCCAGTGCTAAGCATAGGCGGCTTGAAAACTCTGACCTAATTCTAAGATTGGGTCTGGTGTCCCTTCTGGGTTGGAGAGGTCAGATGGCAGTCGTTCTGTATAAAAACCAGTATCCTCGATCAATCCCCTGGATTAGGTTGCCAACCCCGTGAGCTACAGGATAAGGCAAGAGAGATAATGTAACTTGAAATGCTTACCTAACTTCTACTCCTAAACTATGCGTACATAGCAATACTTACCTACAAAATTACCCCTTCTTCTTCTTAGCGAGTAGATTGTCGAGTCGAAGGACCCGATGAACCCTGGTGTCAGAGTATTTCCACCGCCTAGTATAAGGCCTCTGACATGGATGAGAACCGACCGCTATCTAAAATAGCGACCGGGATCAACGGCCTAACTTGCCCTCCGAAGCTTCGAATCCTTTTTCTTTTCGATCAATCAGGTGATTCAGCCAATGTCCTAATCAATTTGAAGTGATATATTGACAAATATCAACTTTGTGTTCCCCCTCCTGGGAGTCAAACCCAGGACCCCCGGATCGTAAGCCCATGGCTCTGACCACTAGACCACGGAGACAGTTAAAATTTGCCCTAAAATACCTTCAAGCACCATCTAACCAAAAATGTTCAATCCTCTTAACACAGTTCTAAATCCGCAACAAAAAAAAAAGATTTTATAATAAATATAAGACATTTCATAATACCTATCAGGGTTGTAAAGTGCCCTTATACTCGTGGCAAATCCTCCCTCTCTATTATTTTTTGAGTGGTTTCAAGATGGCCGCTAAATAAAAAAAATGCACGCATTTTATGAAGAGCTGGTGTGGTGAATAGACGTCAATTAAGACTTTTGCGTGGCTTTAAATTTTTGTTTTACGATGCATTAATTGGCATTGGAGGTAGATTTCTCTTCTTATATTTTTTTGAATCGCCATTTTTATTGAGCTTACCCGGGCATGCACGCAAATAAAATAAATGGTAGCTATCGGTTTCTACCATTCAATGTTTCATAGTTCATACATACATATAATCACGCCTTTGTCCTTAATGGGGTAGGCAAAGCGTAAACGATCTAAACAAAGGTCGTTCCGCCACGTCTGACAAAGTTTTGAGGGTTGTTTAAGATAGATTCGTTGGTATATTGCTGCAGTGACAGGTTGTCAGCCTATCGCCTAAATTGCAATATACAGAAATCCTTGGATCCCTGAGCTAATTTTGAACAGCATGCCCGGAAGGAAATGCAGCTGGCACATTCTATGTTTTTCTCTCGCTCCCAGTCCAGCATGGAGGATTTTTCATATTTTATTGATTCGTTTTCCGAATATTTGTTTTTTAGTTCGTTTTCCGAATAACAAGTCATGTATATTCCTTTTCATGTATTTTCCTTTGATAATATTTTAAGACTTCGGAATGAAACAATCGATGGTAAAACTGCTTTTCGAAGATCTATGTTAGGAACTGTCTATTTTTAATATTTTATTAGGTATTTCCTCCATACTGGACTGGGAGCGAGAGAATAACATAGAATGTGTCAGCTGCATTTGTCCCCGGGCATGCTGTAAAAACAGCTGACGGATCCGAGGGTTTCTATACATTGCAATTTAGGCGATGGCGATACAAATCTATCTTAAATAACCCTCAAATTTTGTCAGAGTTGGCGGAACGACCTTTTATTTAGGTCGTTTACGCTCTGCCTACCTCATTAGAGATAAGGGCGTGATTATGTGTATGAAGGTTTGTATTAGGGGAAAAAATAAGTTTCGTACACCTAACGATTTCCAGTTTAGCTTAAATTATGACTAATTTATTCATAAAGTTGAAGCGTTTCCCTAAAATTCAGGAGAAAAAATATGAAATTCAACATTAACGCAGATTGCCGTACTTACCATTTATCCCGAACTTCCCCAATCCACTCAGAATTGTTGCCAGATCATTAAAACTCCGAAAAACAAGCGGCGAAACACTGGTAATTATAAATTACTCCATTCGCGCTTTAAGAGAGTAACAGAGTAGAGGTGGCGCCACTATCCTTACTTTTTATACTAGGTGTAAGGGACAGTGTCCCGCAAACTGATAAGTGTTGTTCAGTCAATGACACTGAACAACTGTCAGCAGGTATTTTTTAAGGAAGTGAAAAAAAATTGCTTTTCCATACAAGGTGAAAATTTTGTATGCAGAAATATATTTTTTTCACTTCCTGAAAAAAATTACAGGTGGAACTTGTTCATCGTTTTACTGATCCACTACTCCAATAAGGTTGCGGGACGCTGTCCCTTACATCTGGTATTATAAATGCGAAAGTAGCTCCGTCTGTCTAAATATTATTATTTCAAGCCTAAACAGTAAAACAAATTTTAATGAAATTTGGTAGGAATAAAGGTGGGATCCCTGAAACTGACCTTGGCTGCTTTTTATTACAGTAAAATATCTTATTCCTACTGGAAATCTTATTTTACGCTGGTGAATCTGTGGGCGAGAAGCTAGTTTGTAATAAGTTAATTATATCTCAAATACAAAGATTCCGTTAAAATATAAAACCGGTTGCCACAAAGTGAAGAATTTTTTTTATCCATCAAGTCTCAAATAAATTTATACAAGGAAAAAGTGGCCACATTTAGCATTTTTGCAATTCAAAGCATAAATATATGCTAAATTATAAAACTCATGTTGTAGAAAATCTTATATCGCAGACGACACTACGGGATCTTTGATCACTTAGGGGGCCATAGATGCCGCTATTTAAGCTACAAACTTTAAATTATAGAATCATTAAAATTCGTTAACTTATCAATACTTTTATTTGTTTACAAAAATTACACATGCACGACAAGAGCCCGATGGTGTAGTGGATAGGGCCGCTGCCTCCTGAGCGGGAGGTCGTGGTTCGAATCCCACCACGTACCAATGTGTTTTTCGGTTTTCGAATTTCATATGTACGTTTATTCGGCGCTTTTTCCGTGCTTCGGAAGGCGCGTTAATACCGTAGATATTAGTCTTTAAGCCATATCAGAGGCCAGTGCTAAGCATTGGCGGCTTGAAAACTCTGACCTAATCTAGGATTGGGTCTGGTTTCCCTTCTGGGTTGCGGAGGTCAGATGGCAGTCGCTCTGTGTAAAAACCAGTACCCTCGTTCAATCCCCTGGATTAAGTAGCCGACCCCTTAAGATATGGGATAAGGCTAGGGAGATGTACACATGCACGACAACGTACTATAATCATTAACATGTTTGTATTTGAGATAAGTAGAATTACCTAACTTGTTACGAATACTGGCACCACCTCTGCTCTGTTCGCCCCTTAAGGAGAGTGAATTAAAAAAATGGGCTCATTCCCTGCATTCTGCCCCTAGCTACCCTTTCAAAGGGGCGAGTTGGGCCTAAAACTTAGCCATTCAGGTTGTCTGAAAGGCCACTTTAACCCCCCACTAGACTATAATGCTGTGGGTATTTACTAGAAGGTAAGAACGGCTGGAGGACGAAGTATTTTTATTTGTTGTTACGTCGACTAAAGAAAGTGCATCGAAATGTGCTACGATTGCTTTATTCATGCAAAAGCAGTGTAACTTTGTACATAAGTTAGCAGAAAATATGTGAGTCTGAAGTTTCTATGAAATGCTAAGTAGGTATTTGTCATAGTTATTTACCCTGTTTACCATTAGCATAATATACTTTATTTTATTATAAATGTATAAATATTATTAAAGTTAGGTAAGTATTTATTGTTTAAGTATTAAGATGAACTTAGTAATATGCACTTTTACCGATTTCTGCTATGTACTATCCTACTACCAAATGGTTGCCTGATGGAAATTGCTGCTTTAGGAAGAAGGCCGCCTACATTGTACTGTTTTGTTTCTTACTATTCTGTTGTATGTATTTGTGTTTCTTTGTGCAATAAAGTATATTGTATTGTATTTGCACACCAGCGGATTTAATGGACGGCAGTCAATCCGCAATAGAATTGGCTGGATTCTGTGCCGCTACAATGTAATTTCTCGTGTTCCATTGACACGCTAAGTCTCGTATTTATAAATCAAAAATATTAAGTACTGATTTGACAGGTCGTTTTGTACTGAAAAGACATGTCCGATACGAACTCAAACTTGCTGTCACTCCTGAGAGCTGATTATAAATATGGGCATAAGAAGAAAAATTTAAGATCTCCATCTAAAAATCCCAGGCACCAATTTAACAAGGTTTCCTGTGTGTCCAGCTTAATAACTATTGGTAAATGCCAAGTAGTGTGCTGATTAGAAAATGCGTACTTATGCATATTATTTTGATGTGTGGGAAAGCAATGCCTTCGAAGGTTCTAACTAGGGTTGCCCCATCATCGTCAACTCAGGTCATCTTTGTCCACTTTCCCAGAGCCTTTTTGGTTCAGAATCAGTCATTGGGCTCGATTCTGGATTTGCCGGCTAAAACTAAAAATAAAACATTGGAAGTGGACAGTAGATCTATTCTCTCCGGTTTTTGATTTATAGTCGGTGGTTTTTTTGCCATTCTTTATCTGTCAATTTTACCCGCCGTCGTATGATTATGGTGGACAAAATTTACAGAAATACTGGGGAAACGCGCAAAAGCGCGTCAAAATCAAGCGGACAAAGTGTAAAATGAAGTATAATTCGCCTGTCCTTTTTCAATTTTATAAGTGACAGATAGATTTTAATTTTAGTTTTATCTACTGGAATCTAAAATCGAGCCCAATCACAAACAAATTATAATCACCAATCTATGAAGAAAAGAAAATGCAAAAAGATATAACCATAGAGAAATGTAGATCAAACATAGATTTTTTTAGGCGAACGTACTCGTACATACATACATCATGCCTTCATCCCTAATAGGGTAGGCTGAGCTTCAACGACCTAAACAAAGGTTGTTTCGCAATGTCTGATAAGTTTTGAGGGTAGTTTAAGATAGATCTGTATATTGCTGTAGTGACAGGTTGTCAGCCCATCGCCTAAATTACAATATACTGAAACCCTTGAAGCCCTTAGCTGATGTTTACAGCATGCCCGGGAGGAGATGCAGCTGGAACATTCTATGTTTTTCTGCCACTCCCAGTCCAGCATGGAAGGATTTAGGCGAAGAATACTAAAGTCACTCCTGAAACCGTTACTCAGTCCATAATAACACCATTATGAATGAAAAGGGCGATCATTTGCGCAGTTTTTCAAGTGGCCAGTCTTGTTTACATCTACTTACGTTTGCTTGTGTGCTATCTGTGTTTGTGTTTGTTTGTTGTATGTGTAAGCGTTTTTATGTTTAGACTGTGTTTTGGTGTAATATAAATATGTCACCGTCGCAGTAGCTGTAAAAAAAAGGAAATCATATGGAGATATATTTTCACGGTACCCCAATATGATTCCATGCTGGCCTGGGAGCGAGAAAAAAAATATAGAATGTGCCATCTGCATTTCCTCCCGGGCATTCTGTAAAAATCAGCTAAGGGGTCCGAGGGTTTCAGTATATTGCAATTTAGGCGATGGGCTGATAACCTGTGACTACAGCAATATACCTACAAACCTGTCTTAAATAACCCTCAAAACTTTGTCAGACGTGGCGGAACGACCTCTGTTAAGGTCGTTTACGCTCTGTCTACTCCATTAGGGATAAACGCGTGATTATATTAGATTATATGTGATGATAATTCTAAAATACTTAACGTCTTCTTTTTTTCGAATTCTGTAGCAATTTCATCAGCAATTTATTTGGTTTCAATTCAACGAATGAGAGCGAAAATATTCGACCTAAGCGAATATTTTCTCTTTACCGACGCGACATAAGGCAAAATACATAATTTATCCCTTCTAGCCAGATTCTATTCACCGGAGAATAAATAGACATGGACATACTATGTTAGGGTTGTCACCTGCAGTGATTTATATCTGTCGTAGGATGATTTGTTAATTCGAATATTCGCGAAAATCCTAGGCATTTTGCAAAACCACGGATAATTAAACTTTGGTGAAAACATTGCGAAATATTACTGGAAAAGATCAAGTAGTAAATAGTTGATATCTTTAACTCTGATTTGCTAGATTTTATTTACTCATGCAATCTTATTCTGATTAGTTCAATGACATGCGTTTATGAATCCTTTATTGGGCGCGCTAATCGACCAATCAGCGTTTGTTTTTCAGTTAAGGATATTACATGTTACTAGATAAATGTGTTTTTTTTTGTATTTACCTACCTAATTTGTATTCTTATTGTGGGCGTCTTATCCGCGATACGTTTTATGCAATCTCACTTCTTAAGTCTGCTATAAATCATTTCATTTTAGAAATAAACAGTACCTGTTGTGATTTGATTCCCTATGTAATTGTTCTGTTTAATAAATAAATGAGATTTGACAATGGTTTAATGATTGTCTAATTAGCCGTGTTTTCGCAAAATCTCTAGTTATCCAAATTTATCATATCATCCTACGACATTATCTACTTTAAGATATCACAAATAAAGGAAGTAGGATATAAAAAAAACTGAGCGCATAAAAAAAAATATTCTAGCTACTGCAGCACAGAAATACATAGATTTCTCCTGAAACTACCTTCATAGCTTTTCAGCTTAGTAAAAATTGCATATAAATACATTTTGTACCATATACAATGCAAAAACTTTACTTACTTCCATGCTGAACTGAGAGCGAGAGAAAAACATAGAATGGTGCCAGCTGCATTTCCTCCCGGGCATGCTGTAAAAACTGGCTAAGGGATCCGAGGAATTCAGTTTATTGCAATTTAGACGATAGGCTGATAACCTGTCACTACAGCTATATACCTACAAATCTATCTTAAAATAACCCTCAAAACGTTCTCAGACGTAGCGAAACGACCTTAATTTAGGTCGTTTACGCTCTGCCTACTCCATAAGGGATAAAAGCGTGATTATATGTATGTATGTATCTATCTTAAATAACCCTCAAAACTTTATCATACGTGGCGGAACGATCTTTGTTTAGATCGTTTACGTTCTGCCGACCCCATTGGGGATAGAGGCGTGACTATATGCATGTATGTTCGTTGCATTTTTCCTGCACTCTCAATTTTTCATTCCCATATCTCCTAGTTCCCGCAATCCGGCAACCCACGTACGTACCTGTACTCTTGGGTCGTGACCGAGTTTTCGGTTTCATGTCGGCAATCTCTGATTTATAACGCACATGTAAATTGTTTTAGAAGTCACTGCTGTTGTATGTTTCATGCTGTACTTTTGATGAGTAACATTGCGATGAACAGCAAATCAAATTGATTTCGCATATTAAGTTATGAAGACCTTGATATCCTTTAAGAGGGCTTACTTTAGAAAAATATAACTCGCAAAATATAGACAGTTTCAAAACTTTTCCCTGACATTGACTTAGATTTAAGATTTTTTGGAAGCAGGATTGCAGTTACTATCGACACTATTGCTAAAAACGGCCACTTTTGGTGGAAATTTCGATAGTAATTCCAGGGTACTACTCGTATTTACTTCTCAATGCATTACTTCTAAAAAACCTTAGGTCTAAATCTAAGAAAGTGACGGAGAAAAGTTTTGAAAATGTCTATATTTTGGGAGTAATGAATGTTTGACGAGTGAGGGCGCCGCCGCTCGCGATGAGGTACAAATAAGGTGCTGTACCATTTTTTTTTCAAAAATGTTGGGACAATTTAGTTAGGATGTGAATCTCAATCCAAATTCGCGAGTCCTCTCATCTTTCTACTACTATGTCCGAGAAGAAAGAAGGCTGGTAGGTTCCATGTAAGAAGTAGCTGGTTTCAGACTTTCAGGTTGTAGCTGAAAACCAGCGCTTTACTCCTGAGCAAATTTTGACGCTTACCTATTACAACACTATACAAATATTCTTTATTGCACACAAACAACACATTGTACAGGAACAAACATTACAAAACGAACAGAGTACAATTATTGCCTATTTGCACTGCTACAGCACACATTGTCTTAAGTTTACACACTACATATACAATACAATACAAAATTCTTCTCAAACAGAATTAAAAAGGAACAAATGTGACAGTACAATATGGGCGGCCTTATTGCTAAAGCAGCAATTTCTACCAGGCAACCTTTGGGTATAGAAATTGTAAAAGCAGAAAGCGGCATAGTGCATATTAGTACATATAATATTAACATAAACAAACATGTTGTCTGTTGTTTCTTTTTGTTTGTTATGATTTAATTTTAGAACTTTCTTTTTTGTGTAATATTTGTGTGACTGTGACCAAATAAACGTTTGATCTATATATCTATCTATCTTCCATGCTGGACTGGGAGCGAAAGAAAAACATAGAATGTGCCCGCTGCATTTCCTCCCAGGTATGCTGTAAAAACCAGCTAAGGGTCCGAGGGTTTCAGTATATTGCAATTTAGGCGATGGGCTGACAACCTGTCACTATAGCAATATACGTACAAATCTATCTTAAATAACCCTCAAAATGTTGTCACACGTGGCGAAACGACCTTCGTATATGTCGTTAACGCTCTGCCTACCCCATTAGAGATAAAGGCGTGATTATATGTATGTATGTATGTATCTATCTATCTAGTAGTATTTGGTAGCCCTACCTGTCTAGTCTCGGTACCTTCGTCTGAATGGCGGCCGACTAAATGACCGCTGCATTCAGACCTCAATAAATGGACGGAGGCTGTTAGCTTCTACTCCTTGAGACATATTTGTTTTCTATCTTTTCTTCTTTCTTTTCCAGACATATTTTATCTGATGACACGAAATATTTAAATAATAATTTATTTGCAAGAACGTTGTGAAATAATTGTTGGTACATGGGTATGTGTGTATCATATGTGCTACCGTCAAGGCATGCAAATTTTACATTACATTATATTACATTTGCCATTGGCAACGAGACTGAGATAGGTCGCAGGATACTGACCATTGCACTGGAACTATATGGGGTGTAAGGGACAGCGTCTCGCAAACGGATAGGGGTTGCTCAGTCAATGACACTGAACAACTTTCACCTGGATTATTTTTCAGGAAGTGAAAAAAAATTATGGCTTTTCAATACAAAATGATCTACTTCGATCAGACAATTTGTATAGAAAAGCCAATATTTTATTTCTTTCTGAAAAAAAATCCTGGTGGAAGTTGTTCAGTGTCGTTGACTGATTAACCCCTATCAGTTTGCGGGACACTGTCCCTTACACCCGGCAGATGAAATATATACGTTGATCACGTTGTTTACAACCCTCGTGAATGCTAAAACAAAACCACAAGTAGGTAGCTACAAGTGAAGAACGTTCTTGCTTCATATTTGCTTTTCCGAAGCAGTAAGGGTGCTTTTAGATAAGCTTCCTTTAGATATGTACAGACGGACTTCATTGTTCTTTCTTACATCTCAAGATTTTCCAGCAAAATGATTCCATATTTACAAATTTTACCTCAGGTATTGTGTGGGTGTATTCTTCCATGCTGGACTGGGAGCGAGAGAAAAACAGAAAGTGCCAGCTGCATTTCCTCCCGGGCATGCTGCAAAAACCAGTTAAGGGATCCGAGGATTTTAGTATATTGCAATTTAGGCAACCTGTCGCTACAGCAACATACCTTCATTTTAAATAACCCTCATAACTTTGTCAGACATGGCGGGATGACCTTTGTTTAGGTCGTTTACGCTCTGCATTAGGGATAATAACTTGACTAAATGTATGTATATGTATTGTGTGGGTAATCGAGACAACTGGCTTGAGACTCTTGTTTCAAGGATTTTAACGTACATATAATCACACCTTTATCCCTAATGGGGTAGGCAAAGCGTAAACGACCTAAACGAAGGTCGTTCCGCCACGTCTGACCAAGGTTTGAGGGTTATTTAAGATAGATTTGTAGGTATATTACTGTAGTGACAGTTTATCAGCCCATCGCCTAAAATACATTAACAATACTAAAACCCTCGGATCCCTTAGCTGGTTTTTACAGCATGCCCGGGAGGAAATACAGCTGACATATACTATGTTTTTCTTTTGCTCCCAGGCCAGCATGGAACATTCACTGAATAAATTTTGCGGTTGCAATGCAGTCAATTTGCAACCAGTCTGCACAGACTCGTAAGTGCTTGCTGCATACATTGAGCATACTTGCAGTGTGCAAGGGTGCACTTTTCTGACATTTACTTGTGCATCGATGCAGAAATGGGATTACATTTTTTCAAAGATATGTGCCTAGGTAGAAGATAAAAAATATATACAGGGTGTAAGGGACAGCGTCCCGCAAACTGATAGGGGTTGCGCAATCTTCTTCTTCTACATACATACATACATAAAATCACGCCTTTATCCCTTACGGGGTAGGCAGAACGTAAAACGCCTCCTAAAAGGCGCTTTAGCCACGTCTGACATAAATTGAGGATAAATTTGAGATTGTAATGTGTATTGCTGTAGTGACAGGTTGTCAGCCCATCGCCTAAATTACAATACACTGTAACCCTCGAATCCCTTTTGCTGACTTCTACAGCATGCCCGGGAGGAAGGGCAACTGGAACATTCTATGTTTTTCTTTCTCTCCCAGTCCAGTATGGAAGATTCTCCCAGTCCAGTATGGAAGATAGCTTCTTCTTCTTAGCGAGTGAATTCTCGAGTCAAATGACCCGATGAGCCTTGGTGTCAGATAGTGGTTCAGTCAATGATACTGATCAACTATCAGTAGGATTTCTTATCAGGAAGTGAAAAAAAAGTTGGCTTGTCCATACAAATGTTCACCTTGATCAGACAATTTGCATGAAAAAGCCGATTTTTTGTTACTTCTTGAAAAAATCCTGCTGATAGTTGTTCAGTGTCGTTGACTGAGCAACCCCTATCAGTTTACAACTGGTATACGTTCATAACTTCGCTTTCTCTGTCGCTATATCTCTATACATACATACATATAATCACGCCTTTATCCCTAATGGGGTAGGCAGAGCGTAAACGACCCAAACAAAAGTCGTTCCGCCACGTCTGACAAAGTTTTGAGGGTTATTTAAGATATAATTCTAGGTATATTGCTGTAGTGACAGGTTGTCAGCCCATCGCCTATATTACAATATACTGAAACCCTCGGATCCCTTAGCTGGATCTTACAGCATGCCCGGGAGGAAATGCAGCTGGCACTATGCTTTTCTCTCGCTCCCAGACCAGCATGGAAGTAAGCTATATCTCTATGTCTCTATGTATGCATAAATCTTTAAAACTTCGCAACGGATTTTGATGCGGTTTCTTTTAATGGAAAGAGTGATTCAATAGAAAGGTTTATATGTATAAAACATGCATGATACAAACACTGATATTTTTCGTGCGAAGCCGGGGCGGGTCGCTAGTAAACGTATAAAAGAGATTCAAAAATCGAAAATCACATTGGTACTTGGTGGGATTCGAACCACGGCCTCCCCGCTCAGGTGGCAGCGGCCCTATCCACTACACATCACCATATCTTTTGTACATAAAGGTCTCAAAAATCTAACACGATTTTTTGTGAAGTGTCTGTTTATTGTCATCCAAATTAATGAAAAATCTACGCAACAAACAAATTATTCTCGAAAATTCCTACAACAATACAGGGTATTTTTCTGTTCACGAGAAAAAAACAACAAGAGGTCGTTTAGTAAAATTGACAACATCCATGGACAAAAAGGCTTTATTCCATTCCGAGGGGCCATTGTAATTTTTTTAACGGCGGAATCTGAAAAGTTGAATGGCTCGGATGGAAGCGCGAGCAATGTTTTTAATTCAAATGTAAATTGGTAGGGTAGCTGGTACAGTTTATGGTCAGCTGTGGAGATTTATTAAAACATTTTATGGACTTATATGTTCATGCTAACTACCTCCGTAATCTAGTAATCTGAGCCATGAGCTCTTGATGTAAAGGTCTTCGGTTTGATTTCAACGCGGGGAACACACAGTTGATATTAGTTGATTTATCACTTAGGCCCGTAATAATAAACAGCACTTAAGACTCACAGCTAGTTTGAGTCCGTATCAGAAATGTCATTTCAGTACAGAAGGACCTGTCAAATCCATACTTAATATTACTCTCAATCTTGAGATCGCTTCATAAATACGAGCCTTATTGTCATTTATCCTAATTTAGTTAGTTGCTGATGGTTACGGTGTATTGTAAGTGTATTGGGGTGACAACCTATCCCCATAGCAATAAAAAATTTACGAAGCGTTTAACGCTCTGCCTACCCCGTAAGGGACAAAGGCGTAATTTTATGTATGTATGTCTGATAACGCAGGCTGCAGGGTGATTCACCAGTTTGTCTCTAAGTAAAAGAATTCCGTCCTTTGGAGGGCACGTTAAGCCGTCGGTTCCGATCGTTGTCTACGATAGTAATGCATCAGAGGCTAATTAGCTGTGCTATCAGGCGGTTCAAAACCTCTGGAACACAGGTTCAGACCTAAGGTCGTTATTCCACACCATCGACTTGAAATCCCATAAGATAAGCAGAAGAAGATTTTTTTATGATTAAAAACGAGAAAGTTTTGGTATGAGTGTTGAAACTAATCATTCTATTGTTGATATTGAGCTCGATTCTGGATACCACCGGCTAAAACTAAAATTGAAATCTATCTGTCACTTACAAAATAATAAAATTGAAATAGGAGAAGCGATTTATACTCTATGGTTTTACACTTTGTCCGCTAGATTTTGACGCGCATCTGCACGTTTCCCCAGTATTTCTGTCAATTTTCAGCACCATATCATATGACGGCGGAGAAAAATGATAGATTAGCATTAAATCACCGACTATAAATAAAAACCAAAAAGAATGGACCTCCTGTCAAAATCAATGTTTTTAGTCTGAAAATCTTTAGCTGGTTGAACCTCCAATTAAGACCATTGTAAGAGTTTTAAAAATGTTAATGTTAATATTGAATCATCATCATCATCTCCCTAGCCTTATCCCGTATCTCACGGGGTCCGCTACCTAATCTAGGCGATTGAACGAGGGTACTGGTTTTACACAGAGCGACTGCCATCTGACCTCCGCAACCCAGAAGGGAAACCAGACCCAATCCTAGATTAGGTCAGAGTTTTTAAGCCGCCAATGCTTAGCACTGGCCTCTGATATGGCTTAACGACTAATATCTACGGTATTGTTAATATTGAATACGTTTTAAAAAAACAAACATCTACACAGCAGCAGCCTCATCCACCCTATATTAATATTCCGTCGACAAACTGGACTTGAATTGTACTCCTTGTACATAAGTCGTCGTCACGATCTTATTGTTAAGGAATCTTCTTCTAAATGGACATGGATTAAAAATGTGCTCTTTTGTTACAGGTACGACTGGGGATTTTTCAAGATATGGATGCGTTCATGCTGTTTTGCTAGCGACACAAAATGACCCAGCCTCTTCGCTTCCCAGGAATACTAGTTACTACTAGGTTCTTTAATGTAACGGTTTGTCTTTGGGTGTTTCAGACTAAATTTAAACTCGCTCATGAAACACGCTTTGTATGGAAAGTTTTTTTTTCCTTGCTGGACTGGGAGCGGGAGAAAAACATAGTATGTGCCAGTTGCATTTCCTCCCGGGCATGCTGTAAAACCAGCTAAGGGATCCGAGGCTTTCAGTTTATTACAATTTAGGCGATGGGCTGAGAACCTTTCACTACAGCAATATACCTACAAATCTATCATAAATAACCCTCAAAACTTTGTCAGACGTGGTGGATCAACCTTTTTTAAGGTCGTTTACACTCTACCTACCCCATTAGGGATAAAGGCGTGATTATATATATGTATGCATGTAGTTTTCTTTTTCGTTTCTTCTAATTACCTTGGGAAAAGTTGTACACTTTTATAAGCACATTCATATCCTTCAGGGTGCATAAACCCTTTATTTTTCACCATCATAGATACACCATTAGGAGCAAAGGCGTGATTATTATGTATGTATGTAGATACCTATCTATTGGATTTCGAATATTATAACCAGGCAATTCATTACATTAATGTGTTCAATAATTTAATGCCTAAACTAAATCCCTGCAAAAACGGATTAATCTCATGTCGTTACTCTCGTTAATTTCAAAATTCAAAATTCGCCGTTGCAATAAATTACAGAACCACGTAAGCCTAATAAACATTTGATCTAAAATCCCCTTTAAAGGTAATATATTGCCTAATTTTAATTAACAAACGATCATGTATAAGTCGTGCGGTCAATGACTGCCTTCGTGGTCTAGTGGTTTGAGCTATGGGCTCGCGATCATGTCATGCGTTTGATTCTCTCAAGGGCAATACAAATATTCCTCAGTCATTGAGACAATGCATGCTGAATTACCTGATTTGTGGTTGCTCATTCAAACCATGTCAGAGGCCTATTAGCTGTTTGTTACTAATAAGCGGGTTAAAACCTGTGGCAGGGTTTATTGGGTCGTTAATTGACTCAAAGACCCACGGAATAAAAAAAAACTATCTAAACTTGCCTCTAACGATAATGCGGGGGGGGCGTAAGGGACAGAAAACTGATAGGGGTAGCTCAGTCAACGAAACTGAACAACTATCAGCAGATTTTTTTTTTCAGGAAATGAAAACAAAAAAGGATTTTTCATATATATTGTCTGATCGATGTGATCATTTTGTATGGGAAAGTCGAATTTCTTTTTCATCTCCTGAAAAAAATCCTGGTGAAAGTTTTTGACTTCCGTTGACTGAGCAACCCCTATCAGTTTGCGGGACGCTGACCCTTACGCCCGGTATATTACCTAAATTTAATGAACACACGATCATCTAAATTAAACGGTAAATTGTGGGGGGTCAATGACCGGACACTCCGGACAGTGGTGCCCAAAGTTCTGTCTAGTAACTCGATAAAGTGAGAAATAGGGGTGCTTCTAGTTAGTACAGTTTGCTTTAACTTACGGATTATTTTGGAGAAAATTCACATGTTAAAGTATTACAAACATACAAATAATCACGCCTTTATCCCTAATGGGCTACGCAGAGCGTAAACGCCCTAAACGAAGGTCGTTCCGCCACGTCTGATAAAGTTTTGTGGGTTACTTGAGGTAGATTTGTATTAGGTATATACAATTCTATTTTTCTCGACAAACAACAATATGTGCAGTTTTGGTAGGAGGGTAAATTTTATTATTTATTATTCCATGGTGGACTGCGATATACAAATCGATCTTAATAAACCCTCAAAACTTTGTCAAACGTGGCGGAACGACATTTGTTTTGGTAATTTACGCTCTGCGTACTCCATTAGGGATAAAGGCGTGATTACATGTATGTATTTTAAAAAAAAACAGGTGTGTACATAGATATTTTTACTTTGATTTAGTATCAGAAAACTCCAGGAGTAAACAATAAAGCCATAATGGAAAATAATAAACCATTTGACCCGCCTTCACACCCCTTACAGGAATGACTTGAGCGTAATAGCCTAAAGGTAATTAAGGTCTTGTCTATCCCTCTCCTAAAAGCTAAAACAGACATGGCGGACCCTCGTTCCAGAATATATTATCAAACTCATTTGCTTTTTCTGCCTAATTTAGGCCATTAGTTTCTATTTATATTCTAAACCTGTATTCTTTCAACCTATAATTTCGGATCTTCCATGCTGGCCTGGGAGCGAGAGAAAAACATAGAATATGCTAGCTGCATTTACTCCCGGACAAGCTGTAAAAAACTTAAGGATTTGGGGGATTCTGTATATTGCAATTTAGGCGATGGGCTGACAACCCACAAATCTATCTTAAATAACTCTCAAACCTTTTCTTCCATGCTGGACTGGGAGAGATAGAAAAACATAGAATGTTCCAGCTGCCCTTCCTCCCGGGCATGCTGTAGAAGTCAGCAAAAGGGACTCGAGGGTTACAGTGTATTGTAATTTAGGCGATGGGCTGACAACCTGTCACTATAGCAATACACATTACAATCTAAAATTGCCCTCAATTTTTGTCAGACGTGGCGAAAGCGCCTTTTACGAGGAGTTTGACTTTCTGCCTACCCCGTAAGGGATAAAGGCGTGATTTTATGTATGTATGTCAAACCTTTGTCGGACTTGGCGGAACGACCTTTGTTTAGATCATTTACGTTTAGCCTACCCCATTAGGGATAAAGGCGTGATTTTCTCTATGTATGTATATAATAGCCTAAAGGTAATTAAGGTCTTGTCTAGACCTCTCCTAAAAGCTAAAACAGACATGGCGGACCCTCGTTCCAAAATATATTATCAAATTCATTTGCAGCTTTTTGTGCCTAATTTAGCCCATTAATTTCAATTTCAATTCTAAACCTCCTGTATTCTTTCAACCTTTCATTTTAGACAAAAACACATCTTGTGTTGTTTTTGCTCGTTTTAAATTTAAATTACAAATTCCTTGCTCAACTGGAAGTGATAGAAAAACATAGAATGTCCCAGGCAAAAGATGGCAAAGGGAGACACATTAAATCTAAAATGGCCCTAAACGTTTTACGCTCTTCCTACCCCGTAAGGAATAAAACGCGACTTTTGATACATGCATGAAGTGTTAAATTAACAGTTAAACTGCTTAGCCTTACTGCCTAGTAGCTTAATAATGTAAAATACATTCGACATTAAGTTAAATTGAAATAACCATGATCGCTCGCGCTACGTTTATTCCTCGTTTTAAATTTAGAAACTGTTCCTAAAAATGGCGACTCGATGTAAAACAAAACACACGTCCACAGCTATCCCCTCTGTCAGTTTTAACAATTTAATTCCAATTCGTATTGTTCGGGGCTCATACGCCGAAATACCAAACACGGGTGTTCAAAATTCATTCGCTCGTCGACAATTCAGCGTCACGCTGTCGACACATTCAAACCCTGATTCTAAATTCAAAAAGAGAAAAAAGAAAAGAAAAATTCTGCGTTCAAATTCAAACGTGCTGGCCGCGTGGATGTCGTGAATTCGCGTAAACCGTTTAAAATAGAACAAAAGATTCAAATCCAAATCGCTCTGTATTTGAACTGGCGATCTGTTGACTAAAGCTCTTACAATATTTCATTCTTCTTGTCGTGTGAATGTTTGTGCTGATAACCCCTTGAACCCTGATATCAAAGTTTTTTAACCAACTAATAGGCTTTTACAAAGTTTGTGTAAAGGCCGCTATCGAACATAGTCATAACATGGACCAACGGCTTAACGTGCCTTCTGAAGTAATGAAACTTTTTTCTTACCTACAACTAAGAGATCCAGCCTTCATTGTCCATAACAAACTGAGGCAAACTTCACAAAGTGGTAAATTGACCATATAAACTTTGTTTTTTTCCGTGGGTATCAAAATCACGTCCTTTGAATCGACAGCCTATGGCTCAGACCACTAGACCACGGGTTCTGAAATGAAAAGAGGAAGGTCAGTGGAGTCTCAAATAACTGGGAGCGAGAGAAAAACATAGAATGTGCCAGCTGCATTTCCTCCCGGGTATGCTGTAAAAACCAGCTTAGAGATCCAAGGGTTTCTGTATATTGCAATTTAGTCGATATGCTGACAACCTGTCACTTGTAATGAACTTAGCTTCTGCTATTCAAAACTTAATCATTGTTTTAAAATACAAATAACGCCATCTATCAGATTGGTAGGAGAATCACTATAAACGAGAAACTAATGCCAATCTAGTGTTGATTGAGTGGGGAACTAATATTATAGCCAGATCGAACTGAAATTACTTCAATTTGAAGTAAGGACACGCGGTGCCATCTGGAGGAGAATGGGAGAACTATCAAGAGAAGTAGGAATGAAGGCTCTCGAAAACTCGGGATGGTCTAGAAGAGGGAAGAAAAAACAGTCGAGGGGCTCGAGAAGGTGGGATTCGGCCGGAAAGGGGGGGACGGGGGCGACGAGGGATGGAGAAGGACGCCGTGGAAGAAGATAGCGGCTGGGACCGAGCAGGGAGAAGTTTAGTCGACCTGGAGTTTTAGTTTGAGTGGAAGTTTAGTTTTACTTGAAGTTTAGTTGACTTTTACCAGTGAAAGTGTACACATCAAAGAGGAGAGGAGAGTATGCAGCCGGGAGGCAACCATGAGGCCTACTTTGGTGGGATGTTGGTGCCATCAGTTGTTCCTGTGGAGGACGGAGGGCGGTGACCTGACGATCAGCTGTTCTTTTACATGGTGAAGTGGAGGATGCTGACAGTGGAGTCTTGCAGAGCTGGTGGAGTGCCACCTACAAGGATTCTAAAGGAATTTACATCGTGTTTTATTTACTTTACCATTTCTACATTTATTTAATTATCTTGTCCACTTCAGACTTTGTTTATTGACAAGGTTTTTCCCTGTTCAATTAACAATCCTTTTTTATGATATTTCATACTTGCCAAAGGCCGTTCTATTCATTATATATATATATATATATATATATATATATGTGTATATATATATATATATATAATTTCCAATATTTCTTATATGATAGGTACGGGTAATGAGATATATGTAGGATTGTAGGTCGGTTTAGCATGCAACTACATAATTTATACACAGCTAAGCGGTTAGGTAAATAGGCAGTTTAGGTACATTGTGGGAGTAGGTTGGGTAGGGGTAGGTTTAGATGGATAGGTTAACCTAGGTAATAATAAATAAGAATTAGAACAATATCTAGGAAAGTAGGTGGGGGTAGCTATTTGGGATCCTAGTTAGTGTTTAGGTAGGTAGTTCTCTCCCTTCCCTTTACCAAAATTCTTGCCTTACCTTTCCTTTAAGCAGAGAAGCATCATCCTAATGTTTCAAGAGATGCCCAGCAGTGGAATGTATAAAATATTTTAATACATTCTATGTTTTTATAACTATATCTATGTATGAATTGTTCATACCTACCTATCCTGGCAGAGGAGACAAAATACTTACCTATTCTTCTCAAATAAACTACTGAACTGATTTATATTCACTTAACTGTGGATTCAATAGCTATGTATGAGTCATTCATACCTACATGCTTATTCTGGCAGTGGATACTGAATTGATTTTATATTCACTTTATTGTGAAATATGTTCAACGGACAATGTTTTGAAACATTTATTGGATTCATGATCCTATATGTATGTATGTTCTATACTCTAGAACACCAGCTACAAACTTGGTGGGAACGTTCACCTCTGATACCTACTATGTAGGTTTTATACAATTGATGATCCTGTTCTACAGACTGACAAAGTTTATCTTTGATAATATACCTACTTATGTGTGGGTTTTATACTTGCAACTTATTGGGACTATGGTCCAACTACCTAATGGGAGTATTCATTATACTTACCAAACCAATACAACATGGAATGTGGGATGATGTTATCTGAATCCTACCTACAACCTCAAATTACCCTGGAACGGGTCTGGAATTAAAATTATATATTTATTCACTTTATGTGGATTTTATATGACTGATTTATGGTCAGTTGGCTTTGACAAGCCATTATACTACTGAAATACTACTTGACTTGATGTCAATTGAGCGACATGGTATCAGCCATGGTCAAACCTCCATCACATACTACATCTTAGCATTCGATATGTCTGTAACAGCATTTAGATCACAGAAGCTTATTTTGCACTAAAGAAGTCTAACAATCAGTCACTACTTGCTCTTGCCTATCACTCCTATATCTACAACGAATCTATGGCTTGCGGTGTGAATGATTGTTATATTATCTGGGACTAGCTTCGGCATCCCTATCTATTCTACTGACTCCTGGATGTGCATATCATAAGTGGAGATCGATGACTGGTGCAGTTTCATAGTCGGTGCTTCCAGCATAGCTGGACAACAATTTATAAAACCTTTGTTGAGACAATGTTTCTCAATTGGACATCACAACTTACTACAAATTACATCAGACATGACTTGCTCTGTCTTGGTTGGCTGACCAATAAATCAGCTCAAATTAATTATATTTTACATGATGCTGTTCATCAATCTGGACTCGTTCCAAAACTCCTAAGTGCGCTGTCACTTATCTTTGGCCTGAGGCTTGGCCAAAACAAAAAACCAATTGGAGGGCACAGAAGTGCCTCCTCTTTCCTTTTCTGGGGCTCGCATGATGGGTTTTGCATCAAGGACAAGTTCCTAGGCTATTTACTGTCTTTATTAGTGTCTGGGAATTGGTAATTGAAGTAAATCTCATTCGTTGATGGTTGGCGAGCACATAAATCCTCTACCAGCGAATGGTTGGAGCTGGAATCGGAGGTTCCCTTATCCCGCTGCGCACTGTCCCAATGTTGTCCAAAGAACCTAAAGAGAGCTAAGTTATGACATCCCACTACCACTTTAAAGGATTTGGGTTACTTTTATGAATTTTATTACACAACGTACGGTCCTAACTATAATACTAGACGATCACGATCACGAGCCATATTTGTAACCTTATTACTAGACATTCATGAGCCACTCTCCTTCACACCTTTTCCACATTCCTCTCATCCGCTCCTCTCCACATTCCTACCTTTCCTCCACACCCTCTCACACTTCCTTTCACATATCGATTTATATTAGGGTTATTTGGTAGGTAGGAGGGGGGGGTTGTTACAATTGTTGCCGTGAGCGCAGGATCATAATTTGGTCCATTGCTCATTGAAACGGAGAGTGGTTTGCAAAGTGGGTTGTCTCTCTGATGTTCTCTTCTTGGGACTTCTTGGGTCGTGTGACGGCGGGAGGTGTGTGCGTCAGCCATTTTCTGGCTAGGAACCTGTAGGATAGTGACACTAAGACTTCAGTTTAGGGATTAGAATAGGTTGGATTTCCTCTGAAAAGAAAATAGATTAGATTATCAACATTCAACATATGATATGACATGACATTAGAAAATCGGTGTTGTCATTTTTCAATGTAGAAATCCCGTATAAATTATTTAAAAAAATTACAAATTAGTTCGAATTAAATAATATCTAGGTATTATTTATGTTATCTTTAAATAGAATTGGGAAGTATAACTTATTATTCCTTGAGAAAAGACAATATCTATTTTATCACTTACTTAATCAAAAACCTTTAAGAATAATGATTTGATTCATCTCAAATAACAAGTAACATAGCATTTTTGCACATAAATAAATATCAGTATCAGTACATAGCTTCCATTTTAATTTTCGCTAGGTTTCATATAGTTTAACATTCTATCAGTCAACTTCTCACTTTTTCAAGTAACTTGGTAATGGCATGATTAATTTCTTAATTAAGTTTTTTTTTTAATATTTAAAAAAAAAGTATCGCAATTCGATATCTTTGTTTAGCTTACACTTTATGAATTCCACACATACATACATGCATGCATATGGTCGCGCCTATTTCCCTGGTGGGGTGGGCGGAGCGTGGACGGCCTGGGCGAGGGTCGTTTCGCCGCCTCTGATAGGGCTTTGAGGGTTATTTGAGATAGATTTGAAGGTTTAGTGACAGGTTGTCGGCCCATCGCCTAAATTACAATATACTGAAACCCTCGGATCCCTTAGCTGGTTTTTGCAGCGTGCCCGGGGGGGGGGATGCGGCTGGCGCATTCTATGTTTTTCTCTCGTTCCCAGGCCAGCATGAATTCCACACAATTAGGGAAAATCTGCTTATTATGCCAACACTAATGTTGACACCTGGGGTGCGTTCAAAACCTATGTTCTACTACCAGATATTTATTTCATTAACGTAAAATTTAGACATTTTAAATAGTTTTGACTTAGTATATTTGTTTTCTATACAATACTTAAATATTTGATATAAATCATTTAGTTTGTTTCATTTTCTAATCTATTTTACGGGTAAAATATAATATAAACATGAAAATCTTGCGAATTAAATGTTGAATTTTGAACATAGCTTTGCTGGACGTCAATCGATCTTCAATCGATTGGCAGTTCGTTTCCGAAACGTCAAACACTAAAAAACGTCAGAGAGAGATAGAAATACTGTGTTCCTAGTAGATTTGATTGCTTTATCCTTGTCTTTCATATAATTAATTACGTGAGGTTCAGGTAAACTGAGAAAAGTTTTGACAGTTCTTTTGAAAATAATTTTACTCGGCTAGTTTAATTTCGTTGTTTTCAATAGTTTATGCTAGTTTTCGTAATATATGTAGTACATTTGTACGCTAGAGTTGGTGAGCGTTCATTCCGAGTTAAACACCAAGTTTCCTAGTGTTTGTCGGGGACAACAAGTGAAAAATAATGTGCGATAAGTTCATGTGTGTTTGTGTGTTTATGTGCGGTGTTTAAATAGTGATAGTGCCAAGTCCCCGCATGAAATCTTTCACGTAAGTCGCCTATAGCTAGAAGGAAAGTTTTTATTACTTTACCTAAGTTTTGAAAATATTTTCAGGTACTTTAGGACAGGTCATTTTCCAACAAGTTCCTACTATGTTTTTATTCAAAGACAACTAGGAATATGTTTTCTGTTTATGCAGTTCTATTTAATAGTACAATATCTTTATTCTAGAACAAAAACATAGAACATTTCTTTTTAATTACATCCTATATTTGTTGGATAATGCATATTTCACTTTGGCTAACAGAATACTTGTTTAATTAATACAATTTGATTTGATTGTTTAATAGGACGGCTTTGGTAATATATCTGTGCAAATGGCGGCAATATTTTATTTTGATTTCAACAGCCTTTATATGATTTTGTGTTTCATTTTGGAATGGTCTTTGGCTAATATCATATTCCGGAACAAATAAGAAAGCTTCATCTTAAATTCAAACTGATTTTATTTATTACTAAGATTGTTTGCGGAAGTATCATTGGTATGGATTGGAATAATCTATAGTATTTACCTTTTAAATTTCATTGGTATCAGAGTTTTAAATCATCGGAATGGGTTTTATCATAATAATTTTGAACATTCTATTTGATGGTCAGCTTATATAGTTATGGGGTATTTCTAATGGGGTGTTATGCTATACTTAATGGCTGCTATGGATAGTATAAACAGCTTATTTACTTTATGTTTTAATTTGAATATTAGTTTTATTTTCATTTAGTCTTTTCCTTTAAATTCATTTAGTCTTTTCCGTTTGGTTGAGTATTGAGATATCTTAATAGAAATTGAGTTTACTAAATAAATTAACACTTTTAATAAAGTAAATAAATTCAAAGCTTTTTATCAGGTTATTGTCCAATATTATAAAAAAAAAAAAATAAGGCAATTAAAACTTTCAGTTTTTTTGTTTGTTCTAATGTTCAATATTTAAAGTAATAATTTAATATTTATTAGATATATTTTTGTAAAAGTCTGGATATAAATAAATTAATATTAATAGTAATAGGAAAGATATTCATGGAGGCATGTTGGTTGATAGATTGTTTAGTAAGATGTAGGTATTTTTGTGCATTGGCGTATTTCAAGTTTAGTGTGTAACAGTTATTAGGTTGGCAGATTTTGCATAGCATTTCTAGATAGTTTTGCTTAGGCGTAGTTTTATTTTTAGGGCAAGCAGATAGCGTATTCAAAAGAGACTTAATTATTTTTATGCATTTGGCGTAATTGCAGAGCAAATAAATTTCACGAAGTTTGGCGTGTTTGGCATTTTGGCGTAAAGGCTCTTTTGGCATTTTGGCGTAAAGTTTAGCGAAATAGCTATTTTAGCATATTGGCGTAAATAAATAGTTAAAGTAAAGAGGAGAACTAGATATTAAATTTTAGAAGGTTTTAAACATTCTCTATTAACTTGCTACAATGCCTTAAAGATGGTTTGGGGGCCTGGCTTGTTTTCATCTATTTCACAACATATTAAAACAAACAAAAATATGTATTAACTCCATCCACACTTGATGGGTAGTAAATAGATTTTGGAATCTTATAATTTTTGGTTGTTATTTGCTTAGACTCAACTATTGTGTTGGGCATAGTTGGGGATCAAATCACCTCATTACACTCTGAGTTTACTTCTGTAGCGATTTTGCGGACAGATGACTAATTAAGCACAATGGTTAGTTATGGATCTTTGTAGAATCGTTATTCGAGGTATCTTTGCAAGCATCTACTCTGACAAAGTACCTTTACAGACTTTACAAATTATTTACACACAACAAATGGCATGGATTTGATACTAACTGGTAGAATCAGTAATATTATAATTTTACTACTCGTATCTTGCTATGGATGGAATAGGTAAAGTAGGGATGATAATTTGACTTAAATGCTTGATTAAATTTTCTCAATTAAATATCTGCATTGTTTAGCTTTAGCCAGATATGTTTAACCTATTTGGGTGTTTTATGAAAGCAGGCTGGTACTTCGGATCACTGAGAGGGATATTAGCAAAGTAATTTCTAATCTAAAATTAATCTTATCATAATTTTTGTTTACCTAGAGTTGATAGGTAATTCAAATGAACAGTTTATCAACAATGCCCAATGTAAATTTTAATTTTAATTAACTCTAAAATTTTAAGACTATTTATCCGGACATTTACGAAAACATTTTTTGACAATTCTTGAATTAAAGTTTTACAAACTTATAGATTTTGGGGGCGGGTCTTAATTTTCAACTTAGATATGGTTAGAATCAGAAGTGTTTAGTATCCTTAAGATAATACAATTCGTTCATCAAGGGGGCGATCTAGTTTCAGGATTTGTGTTTTTTTGTATATACACCTAGTTATTTATGGGGATAGGTTTCATATTTTATGTTTTCTTTTCTTTAGGTAATAAGATTCACTTACTATGGGGGCGGGGCAATAGCTTTCATATTTAATTATCATAGGAACGTCTGATTTTCTATTTTATTAGTAGATTTTTCTTCGAATAATCGGTTTTGATCGAATTTCATAGAATTTTTTGGGCGACATTTGTTTGAAATCTTATTGTATTTGAAACATATCTGTAAAATTTTACTCCATTCGATCTAAAACACGATTTTTCTCATCAAAATCGGGGCGATTGTAATGAACTTAGCTTCTGCTATTCAAAACTTAATCATTGTTTTAAAATACAAATAACGCCATCTATCAGATTGGTAGGAGAATCACTATAAACGAGAAACTAATGCCAATCTAGTGTTGATTGAGTGGGGAACTAATATTATAGCCAGATCGAACTGAAATTACTTCAATTTGAAGTAAGGACACGCGGTGCCATCTGGAGGAGAATGGGAGAACTATCAAGAGAAGTAGGAATGAAGGCTCTCGAAAACTCGGGATGGTCTAGAAGAGGGAAGAAAAAACAGTCGAGGGGCTCGAGAAGGTGGGATTCGGCCGGAAAGGGGGGGACGGGGGCGACGAGGGATGGAGAAGGACGCCGTGGAAGAAGATAGCGGCTGGGACCGAGCAGGGAGAAGTTTAGTCGACCTGGAGTTTTAGTTTGAGTGGAAGTTTAGTTTTACTTGAAGTTTAGTTGACTTTTACCAGTGAAAGTGTACACATCAAAGAGGAGAGGAGAGTATGCAGCCGGGAGGCAACCATGAGGCCTACTTTGGTGGGATGTTGGTGCCATCAGTTGTTCCTGTGGAGGACGGAGGGCGGTGACCTGACGATCAGCTGTTCTTTTACATGGTGAAGTGGAGGATGCTGACAGTGGAGTCTTGCAGAGCTGGTGGAGTGCCACCTACAAGGATTCTAAAGGAATTTACATCGTGTTTTATTTACTTTACCATTTCTACATTTATTTAATTATCTTGTCCACTTCAGACTTTGTTTATTGACAAGGTTTTTCCCTGTTCAATTAACAATCCTTTTTTATGATATTTCATACTTGCCAAAGGCCGTTCTATTCATTTATATATATATATATATATATATATATATGTGTATATATATATATATATATAATTTCCAATATTTCTTATATGATAGGTACGGGTAATGAGATATATGTAGGATTGTAGGTCGGTTTAGCATGCAACTACATAATTTATACACAGCTAAGCGGTTAGGTAAATAGGCAGTTTAGGTACATTGTGGGAGTAGGTTGGGTAGGGGTAGGTTTAGATGGATAGGTTAACCTAGGTAATAATAAATAAGAATTAGAACAATATCTAGGAAAGTAGGTGGGGGTAGCTATTTGGGATCCTAGTTAGTGTTTAGGTAGGTAGTTCTCTCCCTTCCCTTTACCAAAATTCTTGCCTTACCTTTCCTTTAAGCAGAGAAGCATCATCCTAATGTTTCAAGAGATGCCCAGCAGTGGAATGTATAAAATATTTTAATACATTCTATGTTTTTATAACTATATCTATGTATGAATTGTTCATACCTACCTATCCTGGCAGAGGAGACAAAATACTTACCTATTCTTCTCAAATAAACTACTGAACTGATTTATATTCACTTAACTGTGGATTCAATAGCTATGTATGAGTCATTCATACCTACATGCTTATTCTGGCAGTGGATACTGAATTGATTTTATATTCACTTTATTGTGAAATATGTTCAACGGACAATGTTTTGAAACATTTATTGGATTCATGATCCTATATGTATGTATGTTCTATACTCTAGAACACCAGCTACAAACTTGGTGGGAACGTTCACCTCTGATACCTACTATGTAGGTTTTATACAATTGATGATCCTGTTCTACAGACTGACAAAGTTTATCTTTGATAATATACCTACTTATGTGTGGGTTTTATACTTGCAACTTATTGGGACTATGGTCCAACTACCTAATGGGAGTATTCATTATACTTACCAAACCAATACAACATGGAATGTGGGATGATGTTATCTGAATCCTACCTACAACCTCAAATTACCCTGGAACGGGTCTGGAATTAAAATTATATATTTATTCACTTTATGTGGATTTTATATGACTGATTTATGGTCAGTTGGCTTTGACAAGCCATTATACTACTGAAATACTACTTGACTTGATGTCAATTGAGCGACATGGTATCAGCCATGGTCAAACCTCCATCACATACTACATCTTAGCATTCGATATGTCTGTAACAGCATTTAGATCACAGAAGCTTATTTTGCACTAAAGAAGTCTAACAATCAGTCACTACTTGCTCTTGCCTATCACTCCTATATCTACAACGAATCTATGGCTTGCGGTGTGAATGATTGTTATATTATCTGGGACTAGCTTCGGCATCCCTATCTATTCTACTGACTCCTGGATGTGCATATCATAAGTGGAGATCGATGACTGGTGCAGTTTCATAGTCGGTGCTTCCAGCATAGCTGGACAACAATTTATAAAACCTTTGTTGAGACAATGTTTCTCAATTGGACATCACAACTTACTACAAATTACATCAGACATGACTTGCTCTGTCTTGGTTGGCTGACCAATAAATCAGCTCAAATTAATTATATTTTACATGATGCTGTTCATCAATCTGGACTCGTTCCAAAACTCCTAAGTGCGCTGTCACTTATCTTTGGCCTGAGGCTTGGCCAAAACAAAAAACCAATTGGAGGGCACAGAAGTGCCTCCTCTTTCCTTTTCTGGGGCTCGCATGATGGGTTTTGCATCAAGGACAAGTTCCTAGGCTATTTACTGTCTTTATTAGTGTCTGGGAATTGGTAATTGAAGTAAATCTCATTCGTTGATGGTTGGCGAGCACATAAATCCTCTACCAGCGAATGGTTGGAGCTGGAATCGGAGGTTCCCTTATCCCGCTGCGCACTGTCCCAATGTTGTCCAAAGAACCTAAAGAGAGCTAAGTTATGACATCCCACTACCACTTTAAAGGATTTGGGTTACTTTTATGAATTTTATTACACAACGTACGGTCCTAACTATAATACTAGACGATCACGATCACGAGCCATATTTGTAACCTTATTACTAGACATTCATGAGCCACTCTCCTTCACACCTTTTCCACATTCCTCTCATCCGCTCCTCTCCACATTCCTACCTTTCCTCCACACCCTCTCACACTTCCTTTCACATATCGATTTATATTAGGGTTATTTGGTAGGTAGGAGGGGGGGGTTGTTACACACTACAGCAATATACCTACAAATCTATCTTAAACAACCCTCAAAACTTAGTCAGACTTGGCGGAACAACCTTTGTTTAGGTCGTTTACGCTCTGCCTACCCCATTAGGGATAAAGGCGTGATTATATGTATTTACTTCCATGCTGGACTGGGAGCGAGAGAAAAACATAGAATTTGCCAGCTGCATTTCCTCCCGGGCATGCTGTAAAAACCAGCTAAGGGATCTGAGGGTTTCTGTATATTGCAATTTAGGCGACAAGCTGACAACCTGTCACTACAGCAATATACCTACAAATCTATCTTAAACAACCCTCATAACTTTGTCAGACGTGGCGGAACGACCTTTGTTTAGGTCGTGTACGCTCTGCCTACCCCATTAGGGATAAAGGCATGATTATATGTATGTATGTATGTATGTTATATGTATGTATTTATTTTGGTTTCCGTTACTGCTCTACCGTTCAATTAAAATTGTTTGAAATGTTACTTTATTCCGGAAATAGTTACACACCGCAGTTTGTTTTAGAACATTTGATTAGTTTATTTTGGATCATCCGTAATGAAATACAAATAGAATGATTTTAGTTTTAAACTAGGATTATTAAACTAAAATTTTATTATATTATTGTTAAACTTCGGAGGTTAAACTACTAAACTACTTATAATAATTACATTTTGTTGAAAATGTGAATTATTTATTTTTGTTCATAAATAACTCAGTAACCTTACAAATATTAAAACAGATTTATAATACGGTAGATAAATAATAAAGATTTAACTAATTAAGCATTTTAAAGAAAGTCACAAATTAAAAACAGCGTTAGAGATATATGGGTAAATTAAAAAAAATATATGTTAAAAGGTATTTTAAAATTTGATCTCTATATATATAGACTATACTTAAATAGACAATATTTAATTAAGCCTTAACGTCTTCTCTCTCTCTTCTCTTCATCATCCCGTGGTCATCCAATGCTGAGTGTTTTCCGACTTCCCCCACTGTTGGCAAGAGAGTGACCCAGTTCTTCCCAGCAACCAGTTCTCCTCAGTTGTTCACTGTACCTTGTGCTCAGAACAATGTCTCAAAGAATGGGCCACTTTCGCGAATGTGCAAATATTACAATGAAATATGTGCCCACAAGGACATACTCAATTGCAGCCTCGAGTCACATAAATCATACATACATACATACATGCATATAATCGCGCCTTTATCCCTAATGGGGTAGGCAGAGCGTTAACGACCCAAACAAAGGTCGTTCCGCCACGTCTGACAAAGTTTTGAGGGTTATTTAAGATAGATTTGTAAGTATATTGCTGTAGTGACAGGTTGTCAGCCCATCGCCTAAATTAGAATATACTGAAACCCTCGGATCCCTTAGCTGGTTTTTACAGCATACCCGGGAGGAAATGCAGCTGGCACATTCTATGTTTTTTCTCGCTCCCAGGCCGGCATGGAAGAATACATAAATCATCTTTGATTAAATTTAAAGCCAAATTGTAATTATGAAACTATTTCAAATTGTAATTTATAATATATACATATAACAATTAATTGTAATATTAATATTTATCTTTCAATAATTAAAATTTATTCGTATGCTAATTTCAATGTGTACTTATAATTCTAATTTTATATCATTCTACTAATTAAATTTATTTTTCTATTAATTGTATAATTCGCAATTCGTGTAATTCGCTTTGCTATTAATGCTGTGATTAGTTGTAAGTGGGCATCGGATTCATGAATGTTTTGCTGTAGTATTTATTGTGTCTAATATTAGTCTGTTGCCTGTAACTGAACCTATTTAAATGAAATGCATACATACATAAATCACGCCTTTATCCCTTACGGGGTAGGCAGAGCGTTTAACGCCTCGTAAAAGGCGCTTTCGCCACGTCTGACAAAAATTGAAGGCAATTTTAGATTGTAATATGTATTGCTTTAATGACAGGTTGTCAGCCCATCGCCTAAATTACAATACACTGTAACCCTCGAGTCCCTTTAGCTGACTTCTACAGCATGCCCGGGAGGAAGGGCAGCTGGAACATTCTATGTTTTTTTATCTCTCCCAGTCCAGCATGGAAGAATAAAATATTTAAATAAAATAAAATAAGAATAAACCTTGACTATATCGTCGGCCCACCTATAGTCTGTCAACGTCGTGCTTACCGCGCCTTAGGGGTACAGACGTGCGCGGGGACGCGGTAACGGGGGTGCGGGCGGTGAAGCAGGAGGGTGAGCGAGCACGACGCAATGTGTTCATGTTCGCCAACGTCTGTACCCCTAGGGCGCGGTAAGCACGACGTTGACAGACTATAGCTGGTGGTCTGCTCTCGCTCCGTCGTCCATTCCATGGTGTCCACTCCAACACATCCTTCCCCATCTGCCATCCATTTTACGGCATATGTGGCCCGCCTACTTCGATCTCTTTCTAGTCTTCTTCTTCTGTCGAGTGGGTATGGAGTCTATCAACCCGATGAACCCTGGTGTCAAAGTTGTTCGCATTGAGGTCGTCCCGCCCACTTTTTGAGCCTGCCTGGCCTGGGAGCGAGAGAAAAACATAGAATGTGCAAGCTGCATTTCCTCCTGGCCATGCTGTAGAAACCAGCTGAGGGATTCGAGGGTTTCTGTATATTGCAATAAGGCGATAGGCTGACAACCTGTCACTACAACAATATACGTACTAATCTATCTTAAACAACCCTCTTCTTCTTCTTCGTCTTCTGTCGAGTGGGTATCGAGTCTATCGACCCGATGAACCCTGGTGTCAGAGTTTTTAAACCGCCTAGTAGCACAACTATCAGGCCGCTGACATGGATTGAGTAACGAACACTATCAAAGACAGCGACCGGGACCGACGGCTTAACGTGCCCTCCGAAGCATGAAATCTTTTTCTTTTTCGGACAATCAGGTGATTCAGCCTGCAATGTCCTAACCAAACTGAGGAAAAATTCACAAAGTGATAAATTCTCGAATATCAACTTTGTGTTTCCCCCTGGGAATCGAACCCAGGACCTCCGGATCAGGAGTCCATGGCACTAGCCACTAGACCACGAAGGCAGTTTCCTTCTAGTTATTACAATTGACGTCTTATAAATAAAAATAATAAAATAATTACCAGAGTTAGAATGACATTATTACAAAACAATGGAAGAACAGTTAGTTACTATAATAGAATGAAAATAATAAATGTGTAACTTTGAGTATATGTGTGTGTTTGTGTCTTTATGTGTTAAAACTCAAAAATCTTATTGCGTATCATGTGCAAATACGAACGAATCAACATAAACAGGCGAAACACAACCTATCTTTACGAAATGAACTCAGCGCAATTAGTGACGATTGTGAAACAAAACAACGCCGGATTCAGAGTAGGGTAGATACCGCAATACGCTATTTGCCTACTAGTCAAATCAGCAACTTTCTATGAAATATCAAAAACACTTTTTTTATTAAAATAGTGGGTTATGATGTCACTCGCCAGTACTCATTTCAATAACTTCTATATTTTTAACTAGATTATTCAATCCAAGTATGCATTGTTTTGATATGATATATGAGATCCACAGTAGTTTAAGCCATCAGTTTTAAGTATAAACGTATACAATTTTTTTTAGTCTCCCAATCAACATGCCTTGCATTCGTTAATGCGGTGTGTACTTCCATATTGGTCTGTAAGCAATAAAATGACGTAGAATGTGCCAGCTACTTCTCGTTGCGGGCATGCTACAGCATGCCCGCAACGAGAAGTCGTCGAGAAGAGATCGTTTTACAAAACGAGCAAAGGAATTTGAGGTTTTCTGTATAGGGTGATGGGCAAATAGTGTCAATACAGCAATATACAGATTTATCTAAAACAACATTCAAAACTTGTCAGACGTGGCGGAACGACCTGTTACCTAGCCAATTAGGGATAATTAAACGATACACACCCGGATTGACGACCACGACCGCTCTGTCAAGATTGTACCGACGAAGAAGAAAAAACGATACATAAATTACTGGTTTTTACACAGAGCAACTGCCAACTGACCTCCGCAACCCAGAAGGGAAACCAGACCCAATCCTAGATTAGGATGTGTGTGATAGTATGTGTGTGACTGTGTCTATGTAATAAACATGCGGTGTCTAGATTTAGCTAAATCTGTGCAACAACAGTTCGTGTCTGGACCAAATAAATTTATTTGAAAGCGTAGTCGATCCAAATGGCACTTAGAATAATTTGATATTACGTGTAGATTGGCACAATTGATGCTTTAGTTAGTTGTTTGAATCAGTCATTGGTGATAAATTATTTAGAAATGTCGTTTTACTTGGTCTTCTTCCATGATGGACTGGGAGTGAGAGGAAAACATAGAACGTGCCAACTGCATTTCCTCCCGACCATTCTGTAAAAACCAGCTAAGGGATCTGAGGGTTTCAATGTATTGTAATTTAGGCGATGGGCTGACAACATGTCACTACAGCAATATACAAATCTTTCTTAAATGGCCCTCAAGACTTTATCAGACGTGGCGAAACGATGTTTGTTTAGGTCGTTACGCTCTGTCTACCCCATTAGGGATAAATGCGTGATTATATGTATGTATGTATGTTTTACTTGGTCTAGTTTCTTATTGGTTTTGGATCTGCAAAGGTTTAACAGAACACGCATAAAATATAATGCTTATATGTTAATTACGGGGTGTAAGAGACACCTTCCCGCAACGAAACTGAACCACTTGAACCAGTAAATGCTTTCAGGAAATGTTTTTTTTTTTTACTTTTGTTCACAATTAATAAACGAATTGACAGGCTTTCGTGCTTCGGAAGGCTCGTTAAGCCGTTGGTCCCGGTTAATATCGATGAATACCGTAGATATTAGTCGTTAAGCCATATCAGAGGCTAGTGCTAAGCATTGGCGGCTTGAAAACTCGGACCTAATTTAGGATTGGGTCTGGTTTCCCTTCTGGGTTGCGGAGGTCAGATGGCAGTCGCTCTGTGTAAAAACCAGTACCCTCGTTCAATCCCCTAGATTAGGAAGCCGACTCCGTGAAATACGGGATAAGGCTAGGGAGATGATGATAATAAACGAATTGACAGAATTTCTGTGTAAGTGTTGTTCAGTTTCGTTGACTGAGAAACCTCTGTCGGTTAGGTTAGAAGCTGTGAAACATAAAATGACACAAATTTGTGGGAAATTCTCTTATTAATACAATGCTATCTCGGTTTGCATGGCGACAGCAATAATGTTAAAAATTTACAAGCGCGCCGCATAATTTGAGGCCAACGATGAAAAGTTGGGCATTTTCGGTATGACCCTTTCAAATTTCGTCAGAGCCATGGGCTCACGATCCGGAGGTCCTGGGTTCGATTTCCTGGGGGAACACAGTTTAAATTTGTCTATTTATCACTCTATGAGGTTTCCCCCAGTTTGGTTAGAATATTGAAGGCTGAATCACCTGATTCCGAAAAGTAAAAGGATTTCGTGCTTCGGAGGGCACATTAAGCTGTCGGTCTCGGTCGCTGTCTTTGACAGTGGTCGTTACTCAAACCATGTCAGACGCCTTATAGCTGTGCTTCTAGGCGGTTTGAAAACTCTGACACCAGGGTTCATCGGGTCGTTGTTCAACTTGAGAATACACTCGCTTAGAAGAAGAAGAATTTCGCCCGTGTATACTAGCTTTATGAGAGTTGGGGCATTATTTTATTGTTTCATGTTTTATGTCTACACTAAATATTACACACATACATATAGTCACGCCTTTATACTTAATGGGGTAGGCAGAGCGTTAACGACCTAAACAAAACTCGTTCCGCCACGTCTGACAAAGTCCACGTCGAGAACTAACCCGCCTTTTAATACAAACAAGTAATCCGATCAGTATTCATTATAAATAACACTTGTTTATCGTTTAGTGTTAAAATACGTCATACGTGTTACTTCCATGCTGGACTGGGAGCGAAAGAAAAACGTAGAATGTGCCAGCTGCATTTCCTCCCGGGAATGCTGTGAAAACCAGCTAAACGATCCGATGCAATTTAGGCGATAGGCTGGCAACCTGTCACTACAGCAATATACCTACAAATCTATCTTAAAAGCCCTCAGAACTTTGTCGGACGTGGCGGAACGACCTTTGTTTAGGTTGTTTACGCTCTGCCTACCCCATTAGGTATAGAGGCATGATATGTATGTTTGTATGTTAAAATACGTATGACAAAGTTTTGAGGATTATTTAGGATAGATTTGTAGGTATATTGTTGTAGTGACAGGTTGTCAGCCCATCGCCTTTATTACACTATACTGAAACCCTCGGATCCATTAGCTTTTCTTTTTCTCACGCCCCCAGGCCAGTATGGAAGGATTAACATAACGGATGAACCAAAATAAACTAATGAACGGTTCTAAAAAAAACTGCGGTGTGGAACTATTTCCGGAATGAAGTAACATTTCAAACAATTTTAATTGAACGGTAGAGCAGTAACGGAAACCAAAATGGCCGAAAATAAACACGATCCGAACGTCAGTTTGGTTATTTCAGATTCCACTAACATTTACTCCCTTCATTTCAGTAACTCTCTCCGTGAACTAGTGGTTTGAGCCATGGGCTTCGATCCGATAGGTCATGGGTTCGATTTCTACAGAATAGTATAGTATTTAGTCGCTAAAAAAACAATATATTTTATTTTATTATAAGTAGGAACAATCTATGTCATTAGGTGTTTATTACTACATACATACATATAATCACGCCTTTAACCCTAATGGAGTAGGCAGAGCGTAAACGACCTAAACAAAGGTTATTCCGCCACGTCTGACAAAACTTCGAGGGTTATTAAAGATAAATTTGTAGGTATATTGCTGTAGTGATAGGTTGTTAGCCCATCGCCTAAATTGCAACATATTGAAGCCCTCTGATCAATTAGCTGGTTTTAACAGCATGCCCGGGAGAAAATGCAGCTGGCACATTCTCTGTTATCTCTCGCTCCCAGTCCAGCGAGGAAGTACAAACAAACATACAATAGCCGTTTTAAAACTCTGACACCAGGGTTCGTCCGACGGGTCGTTTATCGACTAGAAGAAGTAGAAGACATACATACATATAATCACGCCTTTATCCCTAATGGGGTAGGCAGAGCGTAAACGACCTAAACAAAGGTCGTTCCGCCACGTCTGACAAAGTTTAGAGGGTCATCCAAGATAGATCTGTAGGAATAATGCTGTAGTGACAGGTTGTCAGCCCATCGCCTAAATTGCAATATATTGAAACCGTCGGATCCCTTAGCAGCTGGTTTTTACAGCATGCCCGGGAGAAAATGCAGCTGGCACATTCTCTGTTTTCTCTCGCTCCCAGTCCAGCGAGGAAGTACAAACAAACATACAATAGCCGTTTTAAAACTCTGACACCAGGGTTCGTCCGACGGGTCATTCATCGACTCGAAGAACCCACTCAATAATAAAAAAAGGATCTAAACACGCTTCGATCGTCAGCTTCGTTATTTAACACTCCACCGACATTTTACTCCTTTCATTTATTTGAAAGCCCGATGGTGGAGTGGATAGGACCGCTGCCTCCTGAGGGAGGTCCTGGTTCGAATCCCACCACGTACCAATGTGTTTTTCGGTTTCCGAATTTCATATGTACGTTTATTCGGCGCTTTTCCGTGTCCCGGTCAATATCGTTTAATACCGTAGATATTAGTCGTTAAGCCATATTAGAGACCAGTGCTAAGTATTGGCAACTTGAAAACTCTGACCTAATCTAGGATTGGGTCTGGTTTCCCTTCTGGGTCAGATGGCAGTCGCTCTGTGTAAAAACCAGTACCTTCGCTCAATCCCCTGGATTAGGTAGCCGACCCCGTAAGATACGGGATAAGGCTAGGGAGATTATTTCAAAACGGACCGGAAAGGCTTTTTATTTTCAATACCAGGTCGGACTTCGGCAATCAACGCAATATTTTTAAAGCCTTAGTCAACAGATCGCCCGTACAAACAACTGAATGATTTGAACCTTCGATTTTCAAAAGTTCAGTTTTTTTCTATGCTCGAGCTATAGAAAAACATAGAATGTGCCAGCTGCATTCCCTCCCGGACATGCTGTAAAAACCAGCTAAGGGATCCGAGGGTTTCTACATATTGCAATTTAGGCGGCGGGCTGACAACCTGTCACTAAAGCAGTATACCTACAAATCTATCTTAAATAACCCTCAAAAAAATTGTCAGACGTGGCGGAACGACCTTTTTTTTTGTTTTTATAGGTCGTTGACGCTCTGCCTACCCTAGTAGGGATAAAGGCGTGATTATTATGTATGTCCGGTTTTTTTTCTATGGTCAACTGAGAGAAATAAAAAACCTTTGATTGTACCAGCTACTTCTTCACCCGTGCATACTGTAAAAACCAACTAAAGGATTCAAAATTTCAGTGTATTGTAATTTAAGCGATGGGCTGATATTCTGTCACAATAGCGATATTACACACAAATACATATAATCACGCCTCCATCCCCAATGGGGTAGGCATAGCGTAAACGACCTAAACAAAGTTCGTTTCGCCGCGTCTGGCAAAGTTTTGAGGGTCCAGCTGACCTACGCAAGCGAGACTTAAATGTTTGTTTGTACTCTATGAATGTTGGTCAACAGATCGTCCGTTCAAACACTAGAGCGATTTGGATTTGAACCTTTTTTTTTCATCAAACGGTTTACGCGATGTCACGACATCCACGCGGCCAAAACGTTTGAATTCCGAACGCAGTATTTTTCTTTTTTTCTCTTTTTGAATTTAGAATCAGGGTTTGAATGTGTCGACAGCGTGACGCTGAATTGTCGACGAGCGAATGAATTTTGAACACCCGTGTTTGGTATTTCGGCGTATGAGCCCCGAACAATACGAATTGGAATTAAATTGTTAAAACTGACAGAGGAAATAGCTGTGGACGTGTGTTTTGTTTTACATCGAGTCGCCATTTTTAGGAACGGATTCTAAATTCAAAAGAAGGGAAGGATATTTATTTGTTTATTTATTGATTATCACTACATAGTATAAAACAAAGTCGCTTTCCCTGTCCCTATGTCCCTATTTATGCATAAATCTTTAAAACTACGCAACTGATTTTGTTGCGGTTTCTTTTAATGGATAAAGTGATTCAAGAGGAAGGTTTATATGTATAATACATGAATAATATAGTATGGGAACGCTGATAATTTCCTTGTGAAGCCGGGGTGGGTCGCTAGTTTTAATATAAGAGCAATCATAACGTGATATTAACGGCACGTAGTGTTTCTGTTGTAAAGTTTTCTGCATATTTAACTTCTTTATTTGACAGACGTTGCCTGGGACAGGATTTTCTGACAAGAAACTTTACTCTAGTATAGTTCAGGGCCAGCAGATATAATGTTAACGATAGATTCATAGGACAGGAGTGTTTTTTACATTAGTCATGTTTTTATCTCTTACGGGGTAGGCAGAGCGTTAAAGCTTAGTAATGGGAGTTTTCGCCACGATTAAGAAAAATATTGAGGGTGTAACCCTCGAATCTTTTGCTAGCTTCTACAGAGAGGAGAAGCAGCTGGCTCATTCTATGTTTTTCTATTATTCCCAATCCAGCATAGAAGTAAAGATTCTAACCCAACACAAACCATACATACATATAATCACACTTTTATCCCTAATCGGGTAGGCAGAGCAGTAAGCAACACAAACCAGTAGTAAAATAAATAAAATATGTAAATAAGTTTCGCCCTAACATCAAATTAGCTTCTATCTTGAGAAAGATTTTCAAACAGTTAACAGCTTTTCAATTTATTTCCACGCAACCAACAATCCAAGATAGTCCAGTTGATTTAACAATAAAATTAAGATCGGGGTAGATAAATGCCAAAAATATAGATTGCAAAGAAAATTATAGCTGACTCTTGATTTTTCTAAAGCGACTCATGACGACTTTTTGGTATGTAAATACGTGGATTGTAAAAAAATATATGTTCTGTTACTAGATACTCAAATACTTTTTAGTTATTTGTAAACTCACTTTTCATCCGCATTAAATTAAGGCTTTTTCGCGGTGTAAAATAGCGTATTCCAGGACCTCACCTAAATATGACTATATTAAATTTCATCCCAAACTATCCAGCAGTGCTTGAAACGTTAGTTAGTAATAGATATCCAAACATAGGAACATTTTAAATATTCAAACTTTCGCATTTATAATACCAGGTGTAAAGGACAGCGTTCGACGAACTAATAAAGGTTGCTCAGTCAATGACACTGAACAACAATTAGAAGGTTTTTTTTGGAAGTGGAATAAAAAAGGTTTGTCCATACAAATATTGTCTGATAAAGGTGAACATTTTGTATGGAAAACCCATTTTTTTCTCTTCCTGAAAAAAAATCTTGGTGGAAATCGTTCAGTGTCGTTGACTGAGCAACGCGGGGACGCTGTCCCTTACACCTGACATTATTTGGATGCCTCCAAATAATATTTTCCTAAGTTGACTGGTCTATAGCATAACCTGACAAGTCGTGATAGTTATCTTTCGTACATTACGTCAAGGCTTTAAATGAATGTAGGTGAGGGCGCTGCATTGTATGAGAAACTATAAAGTATGGCTTAAGTTCCTTTTCAGCCACGTTCATTTAAACAGTGGTCCCGCTGTACAGTAAAACGGTGTGTTGTAAGCTCGTTTGGACTGTAATTGTTTTCGGCTCGTGTTCATAAGTGTTATCGCGGCAAGCTGTCACGAAACCACCACTTAACACGTTGGCTGCTGACTCCCGTAGCAACTTGCTACGGCGCCGTAGCGTATTGCTACGGTGTAGCTATTGTACGATCTACGGGTACAAATCACTACATAGTATAAAACAAAGTCGCTTTTTCTGTCCCTATATCCCTATGAATGCATAAATCTTTAAAACTACGCAACGGATTTTTATGCGGTTTCTTTTAATGAATAGAGTAATTCAAGAGAAATGTTTATATGTATAATACATGCATAATATAGTAGAGAAACACTGATAATTTCCGTGCAAGGCCGGGGCGGGTCGCTAGTATTTTATAATCGTCAAAATCTTCCTCATGTCCAATTTTAAACCGTATACATACATACATATAATCACGCCTTTATCCCTATTGGTAGAAGGCAGAGCGTAAACGGCCTAACCAAAAGTTCGTTTCGCCACGTCTGACAAAGTTTTGAAGGTTATTTAAAATAGGTTTGTAGCTGTAGTGACAACAATATACCTACAAATTGAATCGTTTATGAGTTGAAAACCCCGTTTTCGGCGTTGGCTACGAAATGGGAATAATTCTGTTTCAAAGCCCGCTAAAAACTTTTAAAAAATGTGGCTGGCCATATATACAATATATCCGGCAAACAAGAAAACTATTTATTTTAAAAATTCAATCTCAATAACAATTATACGGTGTAGTCGATTATTACACTAAGGCTCGTATTTATAAAGCTATCTCAAGATTGAGATTAATATTAACTATGGATTTGACAGTTCCTATTGCACTATAATGACATTACAGATACAAACTCAAACTATCTGTCAGTCTCAAGTGTTGTTTATAATTATGGGCCTTAAAATACCTAATTATATGGACACGAATGTCACACCATTCTCAATACAAGTGTTAACAAGCAGCACACGTTACATTGTTTCAAACTACAATCATATCCATTACCGTTTCATAAGGGACATTTAAATAATAGGTGTATTAGAAATGCAGCAATTCCCCTACATGTATAAAATCACGCCTTCTTCCCTTACGGGGTAGGCTGAAATATTGTATTATATTATGTATGCAAGTAACAATATTCATAGTTTTACCAAAAATGGTGACAGGCATAACCGCAACCTTAGAAGCAAAAATAAAATTGACCAACCCCCGTTTAGGTTAGTTAAAGTTAAAAAATCATTTTTAGGTCTAAGTATACAATACTATAACAAAATACCTGACCATATATTAAATTTGTCAGAAAATCAATTTAAAGATACTATTAAAAACTCATTATATCGGAAAGCCTATTATAAGTTTAATGACTATACAAATGACAAAGATGTCTGGAGCTCTGATATTTCAGTGAAGCCTAAGAAATTGGCACACATTGCGGTCACAAAACCTATTTTGAACAAAAAGAAGGACAAAAGTAAGAATTAGATAAAACGAAGGGAGGGGCGCAAAGTGCGAGTTTCTCATGCTTCTTCTTCATTGTGATATAGTTTTATTTTATTTTGTGACACAGATATAATTTAATTTTCTTTTTAATAGACTCGCTTGTGACTTTCTAAAAGTGTTCTTAGGAATCTATTTGGAAATATATGATTTGACTTTGATTTTGACTTTGGCTGAGCGTAAAGCTAAAAAAGTTTTCGCCACGTCTGACTAAATATTGAGGTCAATTTCAGATGGTATCACTAAAATAACATGTTCACAGCCCATCGACTAAATGACAATACAATACACTGAAACCCACGAATCCCTTTGCTAGTTTTTACTGTATGCCCGGTAGAAGATGCAGCTGACACATTCTATGTTTTTCTGTTGCTTTCTGTCCAAAAAGGAAGAAACTGGTATTTTATTTACGAAATATCGATGACGTGTTCTTATACAATGTCGATGAACAACACTAAAATAAATTCTTGGAATAAAATATCATGTGCTGGTAGGAATTTGCCAGCACATGCATAAAGTTGCAAGTTTTCTTATGTTAGATAAACCGCGCTGTAAAATTTTACGACAAAAATTCAAGAATGCTTTGACGAAAATATTTTAAAAGACAAATTCTTGGGGATGTCTTTCTGATATGATGTTAGAGAGATGAAGAATAAAGTTAAAAATAAATGTTCATGAAGTGATGAAAATCGATGAAATTTATACATACATATAATCACGCCTTTTTTCCCTAATGAGGCAGGCAGAGCGCAAACGACCTAACAAAAGGTTAATTCGCCACGTCTGACAAAAGTTTTGAGGATTATTTAAGATGGATTTGTAGGTACATTGCTGTAGTGACAGGTTATCAGCCCATCGCCTAAATTACAATATGCTGAAACCCTCTGATTCCTTAGCTTGTTTTTACAGTATGCTTGGGAGAAAATGAAGCTTCTATGTTTTTCTCTCGCTCCCATGCCAGCATGGAATAATGAATTTATGCTTTCTATATAATATTTATGTAATTTTTTTCCTATACTCAAACACTTTCTGAGCTACGCAAAAAACATTATGAACTTTATTAGAAAACGAAACACCTTACCTCAGGTTATTTTATCTCATAAACAAAGATATAAAATCACTACATAGTATAAAACAAAGTCGCTTTCTCTGTCCCTATATCCTTATGTATGCTCAGATCTTTAAAACTACGCTACGGATTTTGATGCAGTTTCTTTTAATGGATAGAGTGATTCAAGAGGAAGGTTTATATGTATAATATAGTAGAGAAACACTGAGAATTTCCGTGGGAAGCTGGGGCGGGTCGCTAGTAATACCAAATTTTGTACAAATGTAACCTTGACGCTGTCCATAAGGGCGATTTTCCACTACTCTGTTTTCGGTTCGTATCTGATTCGTATTAGTTAAAAATCAATATAAAACGAATATGGATGGGTGAACAAGCTGTCCTACATTTACTAGGAAGGCCAATTCGGATACGAATTGGATACGAACCGAATACGGATCAGTGCTCAAGCACAATAACAGTGAGCCTAAGAAGAACTAGGCAGTACTTACAACATCCATTCATCTCATCCACCCGTCGCCTTATCCCGTATCTCACGTATTCGGCTACCTAATCTAGGAGATTGAACAAGCGTACTGATTTCTACACAAAGCAACTAGCATCTGACCTCCACCACCTAGAAGGGAAACCAGACCCAATCCTAGATTTAATAGTATTTATAACATCAATTTACGTATCTGCATTTATCCCCTGGCGATCGTCAGTTGTTTTTACGGGGCCAAAGGGTTTCTAACCCCATTATATCCGAGAATGCCCCTTAGATTACGATGTTTTCCCACCGTTAAGTGATATAGGGGGTAAAAAGGAGGGGAGCCATAAAACCCCCCACCGTGACCCCCGAACAACCATCAAAACGAAACGCCGTGAAATAAAAAAACACATTAAAAGCAATAAAACAGGAGTGCGTCATATTTTCTCTATGCCAAGTTGATCATACCTTCTAATCCTTATCTCCTAGTGCCTAAAGCTAGTTGGAATAGAGTTGAGTTTAGTTCGTCAGATTTTTGCGAAAGGTAAAAGAGCTGGTAGCTATTGTAACGCGAATGACGTAGCCATCTTGAATTTATCCGCGGAGATATAAAACACATCTTCACGGTTCATGACGCCCTGGTACCAGCCTTGTAATAATTTCTTATATTCTTTTCCATTCTCAACATGAAAAGATCATTCACAATACACAAAGTAATCATTATCATGGCTGGCAGAAAACCAATACTTATTATGTAAAGACTTTATTATATAATAGACTGAAATTACTGCAAAAAAATGGTTCTAGGGTTCATGCATGTATAAATTCACATTAATATTACGTTACTTTAAAAAACATGTTTTTTATTATCATAATGCAAAGTATTATTTTATAAAGTGATTTATTACTTACTTTCAATGTGCTCAATGAAATCGAACTGCCTCCGTGGCCTAGTGCTCAGAGCCATAGGCTTACGATCCGGAGGTCCTGGGTTCGATTCCCAGGTGGGGGGACAAACTTGATATTTGTCGCTTTATCACTTTGTGAGTTTTTTTCAGTTTGGTTAGGACATTGCAGGCTGATTGAGTCAACATAGTCCGAAAACAAGTGCTTCGGAGGGCACGTTAGGCCGTCGGTCCCGGTCGCTGTCTTTGATAGTGTCCGTTACTCAAACCACGTCAGAGACCTAATAGCTGTGCTACTACTAGGTGGTTTGAAAACTCTTACACTAGGCATCATCGGGTCGTTTGACTCAAGAATCCACTCGCTAAAAAGAGGAATGAAATCGAACCAGCGACCTCCAAATAAGAACTCAAACTACTAACCTATACATCGTCTCCTTAAAGCCAACTTAATGATCTGAAACAAAGTGAGTTTATTCAACATCAAAGTAAACTGTTTATAAGAAGACGGAGTTGTGTGCATATTACGCTGGTTAGGTTGCGCGGTAAAAGTTTCTATTTGCAGGGTTGCCCTTTCCAAACATTATTCAACATTACTTCCATGCTGGACTGGGAGCGAAGGAAAAACATTTAGTGTACCAGCTGCATTTCCTCCCAGACATGCTGTAAAAACCAGCTAAGGGAACCGAGTGTTTCTGTATATTGCAATTTAGGCGATAGGCTGACAACCTGTTACTACAGCAATAAACCTACAAATCTATCTTTAATAAATAATATCCCTCAAAACTTTGTCAGACGTGGCGGAACGGCGTTTCCGCTCTGCCTACCCCATTAGGGATAAAGGCGTGATTATATGTATGTATGTATTCAACATTAGCAACATCAGCCACAACAGTCCATTGCTGGACATGGGCCTCCCCAAAACTGGGGGTGAATGCCATACTCACCACACTTGGCAGGCGGGTTGGTGAGCGCAGTAGAAGTTTCCCATTCACAGGGAACGCTGTAGCGCATTACCTGGACTTATCCCTTAGTCGCTTTTTATGACACCCACGGGAAAAAAATATTATAAACGGGAAATTGACTGTGGTTTTCCATTTTTGTATAAATGACCGATATTTCAACGCAGTTTCATGCGTTATGATCACGGAGCGACCGATGAACGCAACTGAAAGAGGGTAGACCGATATTTCTGCCCTTAGCCACGAACGACACTGCTAGCAAGTTACTCAGTCGCTCCGTGATCACAACGCATGAAACTGCGTTGAAATATAGGACAGTCATACAAAAATGGATTCTTGTTTTTACAATCTAAAATTGCCCTCAATTTTTGTCAGACGCGGCGAAAGCGCCTTTTACGAGGCTTTTAACGCTCTGCCTACCCCGTAAGGGATAAAGGCGTGATTTTATGTATGTATGTATGTATGTAAAACATACATGCACATAATGTGGTAGGCAGAGCGTAAATGACATAAACAATCGTCGTTCCGCTACTTCTGACAAAGATTTGAGGGTTGTTTAAGGTAGATTCATAGTTACATTACTGTAGTGACAAATTGTCAGCCCATCGCCTAAATTACAATGTACAGAAACCATCTTTTCTTTCCCGTTCTTAATTAGTATAATTGACTATTATTACCTATTATGATTGACAAAAAGGTAAATGATTCCAGGATTCGGAAAAGCATGTTAAGCCGTCGGTCCCGGTCGCTGTCTCTTATAGTGGTTGTTACACAGACCAAGTCCATAGTCTATTTAGCTGTGCTGTTAGCCAGTTTAAAAACCGATTGTAGATTCAAAAACCCATTTGTTAAGAGAAAAAGTAAAAACCATCCTTTTCATAGAAATTTTGCTATTGAAAGAAATTTGACTGCCTCCGTGGTCTAGTGGCTAGTGCCATGGACTCCTGATCCTGGGTTCGATTCCCAGGGGGCAAACATAAATTTATTATTTGAGAATTTATCACTTTGTGTATTTTTCCCCAGTTTAGTTAGGACATTGCAGGCTGAATCACCTGATTGTCCGAAAAAGAAAAATATTTCGTGCTTCGGAGGGCACGTTAAGCCGTGGATCCCGGTCGCTGTCTTTGATAGTGGTCGTTAATCAAACCATGTCAGAGGCCTGATAGTTGTGCTACTAGGCGGTTTTTAAACTCTGACACCAGGGTTCATGGGGTCGATAGACTCGATACCCACTCGACAGAAGAAGAAGATTGAAAGAAATAACATACATACATACATACATATACCGGACCGGAGAGAGGCCTTTGCCCAGCAGTGGGACATTAACGGCTAGACAAGACAAGACAAGACAAGACAAGACATACATATAATCACGCCTTTATCCCTAATAGGGTAGGCAGAGCGTTAACGACCTAAACATGGTCGATCCACCACGTCTGACAAAGTTTTGAGTTTTATTTAAGATAGATTTTAGGTATATTGCTGTAGTGACAGGTTGTCAGCCATCGTCTAAGTTGCAATATACTGAAACTGTCGGATCCCTTAGCTGGTTTTTACAGCATGCCCTGGAGGAAATGCAGCTGGCACGTTCTAAGCTTTTCTTTCGCTTCCAGTTCAGCATGAAAAATTTAATTTAATTTTTTATTCAATATTAAATTCTGAAGACATCACATCTGAATCCTCTTTCGCTCAGCGTAATTAGTTAGCTTATGCTTTGACAACTTTCCAAGTAAAGTTATTACATAAAGACTTATAAAGACTTTTGGTTATAAAAGTTATATTATTACGGTTACATTGTGGCTTTTGTTTGCTACGAGTTACGGCGTAGCAACTTACTACGAGAAATTCTACAATGCTACAACGTGGAAAGATTTAGTAATTTTGCAGCTAAAACGCTTACATATACGCCTTTATTCCTTATACGGTAGGCAGAGCGTAGCCCATCTCCTAAATGGCAATATAGAAATCCTTGTATCCCTTAGCTGTGTTTTTTATAGTATGTCCGGGAGAAAATGCAGCTGGCACATTCTATGTTTTTCTTTCACTCCCATGGAAAAAAAGGCCTATGGGGCTCATATTTAACAAAATTTGGATATAATACTCGAGTTTAAAATATAGAAGTTATTGATTTGAGTAGTCAAGTAATTACCAAGCAGTGAAGTGAAACAAAGTGTTTTGACATTTTATAAAATGTTGCTGATTTGACTAGTAGGTACTTTTACCTTTACAACTCAGTTTTAGAATTTATAGAAATAAAATAAAATTAGAAGTTTTAAAAAAAAGGTAAACAAAGTTTGATGTCTTTTCATCAAATATCTTAAAATAAATTAAAGTTTTAGTAATTAAACTAATTTGTCAACAAATATTTTGAAATGTGTTTTTGAATAAAAAAACATGAAACTGAAGCCGGTATTTATAATCAGCTCTCAAGATTGACACCGGGTTCAAGTTCATATCAGAAATGTCATAACATTACAAACTGGCCTGTCAATTCCATACTTAACATCGCTCTCAATCTTGAGATCGCTTTATAAATACGAGCTTTAGTTTACCATTATTCTAAACCTGTGTTGAAAATACTATAGCAGATTTTTTGCTATCATTTAATAGGCTATCATAATTATAAAACCTGTTCGCGTCAACCCTAAGTTATATAAGTCTTCAATACCGCCATTGGGCAGTTAAAAACTGAGTCGACTATACGCTTTGAATACAGAAAGCTGAAGTTGCAACTTGCAAACTTGTAACTTACTTCGTTACGTTCAAAATGGAGGGAAATTGAGCTATATTAATACAAAGTGAAGACAATTTTGAACTAATGGCAAGGAACTGCTTTCTGCAAACTGATAGTAGTTGCTTTGTCAATAAAACTGAACAACTTACACAAAGATCTTTTTCTGGTGTATGTTAAAATAATTTCTTCTGGGAGCAAGAGAAAAATATAGAATATGACACCTGCAATTCCTCCCGGACATGCTGCTAAGGGATCCGTGGGTTTCTATGTATTGCAACTTAGGCGATGGGTTGACAACAAGTCACTACAGAAATATACATACAAATCTATCAAACTTTGTCAGACGTGACGAAATGACCTCTGTTTAGATCGCTTAGTACGCTCTGCCTACCCCATTTTAGGGTTAAAGGCGTGAATATACGTGTATTTGAATAAAATAAAAAAAAAATTACTTTCCCATACAAAACAAAATAACTACTTTGAAAAGACTATTTGTATGGACAATACAAGACCAAAAGAAAAACACATTTACTTAAAAAAAAACTTTGGGAAAGTTGGAAAGTTTCGTTCTTTCCAAATTTTCGAAATACCGTTCTTTACACTTAGTTTGATAAATTTTATTGTAATTTGTCAACAATCTATATATTTTATCTCCATGCATGTTCTCTACTTTAACTGCAGCAACACACAGGCGTTACTTACTGCGCGTAAGGTTGTACCACAGCTCGGGCACTCCTAACTACCATCTCATTTTGATCACACATCGATAGATGTTGTACTTGCCCTGCGTTTGTGTGCGTGTTATAAGGGTAGACAAACGGGGGTTGACTGGGGAGGGGAGGTGAATGTCCAATCTGTATGTAGTACTATTCTATATTCTGTGGTTGTACTCAACACGCTGTCAATGCTTTTTGCATTGCATACAACACACATGCGTCACCTTTTCGCGACTAGCGACAAACTTTACGTCGACGCATCTCCCTGCCAGTACGCGCACGTAGAGCGTAAGGTGACGAATATGTGTCGTAGGCAACGCAAAATGCATTGACAGCGTGTTGCTCACAACCTTACACGCAGTAAATGACGCCTGTGTGTTGCTGCACTTTCTTTCACATACTAAGTGAAGTCATCATCTCCCTAGCCTTATCCCGCATTTCACGGGGCGGCTTCCTAATCTAGGGGATTGAACGAGGGTACTGGTTTTTACACAGAGCGACTGCCATCTGACCTCCGCAACCCAGAAGGGAAACCAGACCCAATCCTAGATAAGGTCAGAGTTTTCAAGCCGTAAATTTTTAGCACTGGCCTCTGATATGGCTTAACGACTAATATCTACGGTATTAAACGATATTAACCGGGACCAACGGCTTAACGTGCCTTCCGAAGCACAGAAAAAGCACCGAATAAACGTACATTTGAATTCGAAAACCGAAAAACACATTGGTACGTGGTGGGATTCGAACCACGACCTCCCGCTCAGGAGGCAGCGGCCCTATCCACTACACCATCGGGCTCTTACATACTAAGTGAAGTATTCTGATAATATCAGTCTTAAGCCACTGATAAGAATTTTCTATAACAGCATTATTTCCTCACATATTTTCTAAACGCGTCCAAGTCATAAACTTACTTTGTAACTCTCCCGTTTACACGTGTTTTGTCGATATAATCCGATGTTGTGTCAGAATAAAGACCGCACTATGATGTAGTTGTAGCGGAGCAGCACTGCAGCGGCGCTACACTGCGCGACAAAATCTGTCAACATGTATGAACTGAATTTGCCGCGTCGCTCCGCTGCAGCTTCAGTGACGATTTAGTGCGGTACATCTCATACATTTTCATACAAAGCATCATTTGTCGCGCAGTGTCGCACCGCGCCTCGCCGCTTCGCTGCATTTACCTCACCGGCACCGGCTAAAACTCAAATGAAAATCGACCTGTCACCGTCAAAATAATCTTATCTTATCTTATTTAGCCCACATCATCCCACTGCTGGGCAAAAGCCTCCCTCTTCTCCTTCCACTTATCCCTATTTTGAGTCTCCAGGCGCCAGTCCTTCGAAACTTGACCGTTAGTGTTGCTGACGGTCAAAATAATAAGATAAGATAATAATTTATTTGCTCTTAAACAAGGTACATATACAGGTGTTACAAATTTAACTATTTAGAATCACTTGTTTAACTATTTACAATAGCATGAAAAAATAATAATATTAATATAATACTAAGCAGCATTACTTAATAATAATAAAATACAAGGTCAGTTAAAGGCAGTATAATGACGTCACTCCTTGCCAGTCAATAGGCAAAGGGAGGAGAAAAAAAGAAAAGGAAAATAGTTTGTCAAATTTGTCAAATACTATTTTACAAGACTGGAAACCCCAGCGTAGTTGCCGTTACTAATAAAATTGTAAAAGGGCAGACGATTTATATTCTATGGCTTACACTTTGTCCGCAAGACATTGACACGCTTTTCACGTTTCCCCAGTGTTTCTGTCAAATTTATCCGCCATATCATATGACGGCGGGTAAAAATGACAGATAACGCATAAAACCACCGACTATAAATAAAAAACTAGAGATAATAGATCTCCTGTCCTTTTCCAATATTTTTAGTCTGAAAGTGACGAATAGATTTTAATTTTAGCCTTAGCCGGCAAATCTAGAATCGAGCCCATTATCTGAACACCATCGATGGTTATGCCATAAACTGACTTTGTAACTACAGTTGCTCATGATTTGTAGTTTAACGGCTGGAGGAGGTGTTTCCAGCCAGATTGCGACCATGGCCAACGTTTTATGGGCTTAAGGGTTGCCAAAACATATTAACTATCGATTTTGAGGAGATTACAGCTTGGTAATTGGTTGGGTAACGTTTCGAACCGTAATTTTGGCGGAAGTTTTAAGATTGCTTAAATTTTTATACATACATAAATACATATAATCACGCCTTTATTCCTAATGCTGTAGGCAGAGCATAAACGACCTAAATAAACGTCGTTCCGCCACGTCTGACAAAGTGTTGAGGGTTATTTAAGATAGATTAGTAAGTATATTGCTGAAGTGACAAGTTGTCAGCCCATAGCCTAAATTACAATATACTGAAACGCATGGATCCCTTAGCTGGTTTTTACAACATGCCCGGGTGGAAATGCAGCTAGCATATTCTATGGTTTTCTCTCGCTCCCAGTCCAGCATGGAAGTTTTAGTTTACCTGGAAGAAATAAGTGAGCTTAACGTGCAAAGAGAGCATAGGTGGTGCCCTCAATTGTAATAAATTAATTGTGTCTACAATACAAACATTTTCATGAATATTTTATGTTTAACAGAAATCCCAAGCAATTTTAAATTTTACAACCCATTATATCATAATTCAAACTAAGCATGTAATATAAAGCTTAAATACTCGAAATGAATTATTAAATCATGGATGTTAAAATGGAAAATTTGTTGCAATTCCCGCGAAATGTAGAATATTCAAGATAATAATTATATTTACAATTAATTTTAAACTTTTTGCGCTACCGACGCGCCACTGTTCATCCCTCAATATATGTTTAATAAGTTACAATATAATCTTAATGTTTAGACCTATTTTATATCCAAAAACTTTACTAACCTTTAAATATTTTGAGATATGTTATAAAATGCCTTTTATCTCCTTATGTGAAAGTATTCCGAAAACGCTGAAATATCAGCCCTGTGCGAATTCTTCGAGGGAAAACTTTGTTCGCATTTCCGTCGCTGAAAACTCTAAAATCACAGTAAAAGTAAAAAGCTTACATTCGATTCTTTCATAGTTCACAATCTTTCAAAATTGTAGCGATCTTATGTAGTTTTATTGATTCCATTTACCTACTAGTTTTGAATATTGATGTTTCCAGATATTAAATTTCATTAATTTCATTAGCAAAAACTAAATAGGTATTTTTTTGTATAAAACCACATTGAAGAACCCATAATTTCCATTGGTCTTAAATCAAAATATCTGGATCACAGATCTGTTTTACTACTTTCAGTCCCACCTATGAGACTCATCATCTCCATAGCCTTATCCCTGATCTTACGGAGTCGGCTACCTAATCTAGGCGGTAGAACGAGGTTACTAGTTTTTACATAGAGCGACTGCCATCTGACCTCCGCAACCCAGAAGGGAAACCAGACCTAATCCTAGATTAGGTTAGAGTTTTTTAGCCAGCTGGCCTCTGAAATGGCTTAATGACAAATATCTACGGTATTACTAACTGGGACAAACGGCTTAACATGCCTTCCGAAGCACGGAAAAAGCGGCAAATAAACTATGAATATCAGAAACCGAAACCCCGACTTCCCCTCTTAGGAAGCAGCAGCCTTATCCACTACACCATCGGGCTCTCCCACCTTTGAGAATAACTAATAGATATGAAAAATATTCAAGTAACTTAAGCTCAGTTATTTAAGGTAATGATACTAGCCAATTGGTGACCCCATTAGTAATTATTATGTTTGTATACTTTTTAGTATCACGGACCCACAGGGACCCGGTCCTTTGAGGCATACATACATACATATAATCACGCCTTTATCCCTAATGGGGTAGGCAGAGCGTAAACGACCTAAACAAAAGTGGTTCCGCCACGTCTGACAAAGTTTTGAGGGTTATTTAAGATAGAATTCTAAGTATATTGCTGTAGTGATAGGTTGTCAGCCCATCGCCTACATTACAATATACTGAAACCCTCGGATCCCTTAGCTGGATCTTACAGCATGCCCGGGAGGAAATGCAGCTGGCACATTCTATGCTTTTCTCTTGCTTCCAGACCGGCATGGAAGTAAGGCATACGAGGCCTTTGAGGCATACGTGGGTTCAAAGCCAACAGCGTACAGGCCTTTTTACACCAAATAATTTATTGTGATGTGTACTATTATTAGCCTTTATAAGCCCACTGCTGGGCAAAAGGCCACCTGATCGTTTTTCCACCTGTAACGATCCTGGGCACCTAATAGGCATCGAGGTCATCCTGCCCATTTTTTACGAGGTCTACCCCTTCTTCCATGCTGGCCTGGGAGCGAGAGAAAAACATAGAATGTGCCAGCTGCATTTTCTCCTGGGCATGCTGTAGAAACCAGCTGAGGGATTCGAGGGTTTCTTGCAGTTAAGGCGATATGCTGACAACCTGTCACTACAACAATATACCTACAAATCTATCTTCCACACCCTCAAAACTTTGTCAGACGTGGCAGAATGACCTTTGTTTAGGTCGTTTACGCTCTGCCTACCCTGTGTCTGTATATGTCAACCCCTTCGGCGTTGACCGTCTGGGGTGACAACTTTGGCCCACCGCTCTCGATGCATACGGCTGACATGCTCAGTCCAGTCACACTTCAACCTTGCCGTCTTTAGGCCTATATTTGCTATTTTTCTTCCTCTTACAACAAAAAATTTTGAATCGCTAATTTATAAGGGTCTAAATTATCGTAATTGTTATTACTTGAGTCTATTGGACCGTTATACCTACAAATCTATTTTAAATAACCCTCATAGCTTTGTCAGAGGTCGTTTACGCTCTGCCCACCCCATTAGGGATAAAGGCGTGATTATATGTATGTACCAGGCCACTCAGAAAGTATTGCGATAAATAGTTTTTATATATGGCAGCTTGGCGTTTAGAATCTTTTTTGAAAATATGATTACTTGTAAGTAAAAATATGTGTGTTCCATTTTCAAAATTTCCCTCCACATTTTTTGCGAGCCAATTTAAAGTATCGTGTCTTACTGAAAAATGGATCTGCGCCGGGAACATTTTAGAGCTATGATTTTTTACGATTTCAAGTGTCGCCTGAAACCGGATGAATCGTTCGATAGACTTCAAATGGCATTTATGGATGAAAGCCCCTCCAAGGCAACCGTGTATCGTTGGTATAACGAATTTAGGCGCGGTCGACCAACCTTGGGGGATGAAGAAAGAAGCGGTCGCCCTTTGACGGCTATTACGGAAGAAAACGTGCTAGCAGTGAAAAATTTAATCCAAGATAATAGGCGAATTACATATCAGGAGATACAGCACATATTAAAGATTGGATCGGGAAGCGTTCACGAGATCCTACACGGGCATCTTCGCGTGAGGAGGATAGTATCGCGCTGGGTGCCGCACTACCTCACCGACGCTCAGAAGGAGGCCCCGATGGAATGGTGCCGTGATATGCTGAACAAATTTGAAGCAGGCTCGTCTCGGCGTGTTTACGACATCGTAACAGGTGATGAGTCCTGGATTTATCAATACGATCTAGAAACCAAGTGCCAGTCGACAGTTTGGGTGTTTCAAAATGAACCAACGCCTACCAAAGTGAAGCGATCTCGAAGCGGGGGGAAGATTTTGATCGCCAGCTTTTTTAATTTGACTGGCCACTTGGCCTCAATTCCCTTACGAGATCAAAGAAGCATTAACGCCGAATGGTATACTACCAAATGTTTACCAGAAAATTTTTCTGTTGTGAGCAACAAGCGACCAAACACAGGGCTCCGCGGACTACTGCTCCACCACGACAATGCGCCTGCACACACCGCGCTCAATACGAGGGACTTCCTGGACAGCACACTAGTCAAACTCCTGGGTCACCCTCCTTACAGCCCTGATCTAGCACCGTGTGACTTTTTTTTATTTCCAAAAATAAAAAATCAGCTCAAGGGGATACAATTTTCGTCGCCGGAAGATGCGCTGGCTGCGTTCGAGCAGGCTGTAAACGAGGTGTCTACGGCGGACTGGAAAAAGTGTTTTGAAAACTGGTTCAGACGCATGAATCTTTGTATAGAGGCTGGTGGAGAGTACTTTGAAAAGATTTAATAAAAATATATGTACCTGTAGAACAATTTTTTTTAGTGTCGCAAATCTTTCTGAGTGTCCCACGTATGTATAGGACCGTTTCGATTCACTGTGTTTTTAGTGTATTATGTTTTTTTTTACGAATGGGGGCGCCATTTTTTTAGACCTGGCGGAACGACCTTTGTTTAGGTAGTTTACGCTCTGCGTATCCTATTAGGGATAAAAGCGTGATTATTTGTATGTATGGGGAGCCACCTGGCTAGAATCGTCACCTTAACATACAAAGTTACTTAATGTTAGATGCTATCGATATAGCTCTAGAGATCGGTGAAGGAAATTACCCTTATATTGGGTTCGTAGATTGAAAGGGAAATAGGTTTCAAAACATGAAAATTAAAAAGTCACAGATTGCCTGAAGCGGGATTCAAAAGCTCTATACCGGGTGTGAGGGTCAGCGTCCCGCAAACTGATAGGGGTTGGTCAGTTAACGAAACTGAACAACTTTTACAAGGAAATTCTTTCAGGAGATGAACAAAGATATTGCCCTTCCCACACAAAATTGCCACCTTGATCAGACATAGAAATAAGCTGTATCTGTTGTGTCGTTATTCCTTGTGTATTGTCTTTCTCATGTTACTTGTCTACAAAAAACAGTAAATAAATAAATAGACGTTACGTATCTTTTTTTTTCCACTTCCTGAAAAAAAATGGTGCTAATATATGTTCAGTTTCGTTAACTGAGCAACTCCTATCAGTTTGCGGGACACTGTCCCTTACACTTCGTATGGTTGAAAGTGCTACAGATGCATTTATGAAAATTTTCTAAAAATATGAACAAAATGTATGAAATTTGTTCACATTTATAAAAAACTTACTTAAATGTAGCCGTTATGTTATAGGGCTTGCTCAGAAATTTAACTATACTGAACACCTTTAACATAAAAAATACTGGAAGCATTAAAAAAAAATCCATGCTGGACTGGGAGCGAAAGAAAAACATAGAATGTGCCAGCTGCATTTCCTCCCGTGCATGCTGTAAAAACCAGCTAAGGGATCCGAGGGTTTTAGTATATTGTAATTTAGGCGATGGGCTGACAACCTGTCACTACAGCAATATACCTATCAAATCTATCTTAAATAACCCTCAAAACTGTCAGACGTGGCGGAACGACCTTTGTTAAGGTCGTTTTGCGCTCTGCCTACCCCATTAGGAATAAAGGCGTGATTATATGTATATGTATGTATGCATTATGAAGTTCATTTTAAAACAACCATTCTTAGTAGAAAAACTGAGATAAAAACCTACCAACAGTAAAACCACTTAATTAAAACACGTTTTGTTTGTTACACGTTGTGCACCTAAACCGCTTAAAACACTTCTAATTCACGTATTATTTTCATGAGAGATTTTTCATACTTTATTTTTCTCCAGGATATAATTTTATCTCTTGATTTTCAGCGGACTCATACATTCAATTAAAAATGTTACGTGTTTGTTACTTATAAATTTGTTTTTATAGGTTTTTATTTACAAACTTATCATTTTTTTTTTACAAACATATAATCACGCCTTTATCCCTAATAGGGTAGGCAGAGCATAAACAACCTAAACAAAAGTCATTTCGCCAAATCTGACAAAGTTTTGAGGGTTATTTAAGATAGATTTGTACGTATATTGCTGTAGTGACAGCATTAATTTTATTTGCTATGATTTTATGTACAAATAGCCAAGATTTAAGATAATATGTAAAAATATACATCACTTTAAGACAAGTATATTTTCTTAGACACAAGTGTAGACAAGCCCCATCAGGTCTTCCCTATATCTACCCGAGATTGCTCAATCAAAAGTTACCGCTGTAAAACCACCCTTATAACCCTCTCAATTACTTGATTTATAGCAGATTTCCCGCAGGTGTTAAATGAGGGATATAATAGGAAAATTGTCTTAATAAAGCAGTTTTAGGGTCAGAAAGGGCTAGAGGAATATTGTTTTTAAAATTAAAATGTACGTTTTATTTTCAATGATTTTGTGGATTTAAATTATCTTGTGATTAAATTCTATCTTGTAATTGGAGTTTAAAAATTTTTAAATTAGTTTTTTAATTTAGTTTTAGTTTTAATTGTACTTACACAAAAATACATAAAATCACGCTTTTATCCCTAATGGGGCAAGCAAAGATCGTTTTGATCGTTATTAGTTGTCAGCCCATCGTCTAAACTTGCAAAATACTATAACCCTCGAATCCCTTAGCTGTTTTTACAGCATGCCCGGGAGTAAATGCAGCTGGCACATTCTATGTTATTTCCTTGCTCCCATTCCAGCATGTAAGATTATTATTTATAATTGTTTGCACCCAATTTTTAATAATCCTTACTTTATTTGTTACAGGTACGTACGTTGTGTGTCAGAACCTGTCTTTTTGGATATCTGGTAGGTGCATCAATATAAATAGTAAGTATGAAAAACGACTAAAATATTGGATAACCAGTTTCTCTTATTCATAATTGAGCAGAACAAATTCAAAGTTAGAACTATCAGAAAGAATTTAATACAAAAACTTCACGTTGGAATGAATAACTGCATAAGTTTCCTTGCGATGGCAAGAGATGGCACCACTTTCTTAGCAAATTTAATTTGATGCTGCGGTCCTCTTCATCCGTAGACCTAGAGCCTCTTTTCGAAAAAAATACAACGTAAAATAACTTTGTTCTTACCTACACACATACATATAAAAAGTCATAGTTTTATTCATTACGAAGTAAACAAAGTTTAACCGCTAGTTCATCTGTTATTTTATAGGGCTTGCTAAGATATTTAACTAAACTGAACACCTTTCACATAAAAATACAGGAAGCATTTAAAAATTAAATTATATTATTTAAATTCTATTTTGTAATCGGAGTTTGTTAAACCCTCTGATCCCTTAGCTGGTTTAAACAGCATGTCCAGGAGGAAATGCAGCTGGCACATTCTATGTTTTTCTCTCACTCCCAGGCCAGCATGAAAGCAACTGAAAACATTTCCAGCATAAAATAAGTTTCTATCAAGTTTGAATAAACCTCGCAACATACAAGCACATTTTCCTACAAACCTTTCAGAATTTCCTCACAGCTCCACTTTGAAATGCATATCTTTTCCACAAGCTTACCGAAGTTAGTTTCCGTAACCAGTCATGCGGGTAAATACCTTAAAATACCATCTCGTTCAACTCAAACTCATGTAAATAATCTTCAGAATAAGAGCGTTTATACCTTAGTTTTTGCGCCACTTTGCAAAAAGTCGGTAAAATATGCATTTTTAAAAGCTTTGTTCTTCCTTACACTTCCATAGAAACAGGAATAACATTTATTTAGAAATAATTTCTTCCGTTTTGTTCAGAGAGCGATAGAAAAACATAGAATGTGCCAGTTGCTTCTCCTCCAGACATGCTGTAATAACGAACAAAGGGAATTGAGGTTTACAGGATTGTAGGTTGAGGAAGAAGAAGAAATAAAAAACATTTTTTTTTATTTAACGAATATTACCACTACTGCTAGGTTATACATACATACATATAATCACGTCTTTATTCTTCATTGAGTAGGCAGAGCGTGAACTACCTAAACAAATGTCGTTCCGCCACGTCGTTGACATAGTTTTGAGGGATATTTAAGATAGATTTGTCGGTATATTGCTGTAGAAACAGGTTGTCAGCCCATCGCCTAAATAAAAATATGCTGAAACCCTCAGCATATTTTTATTTAGGCTCTTTTTACAGCATGCCCGGGAGAAAATGTTTTTCTCTCGCTCACAGTCCAGCATGAAAATCCAGTATGTCTGATCACGGTGAACATTTTGAATGGAAAAGCCTTTTTTCCTATTCCTACAAGAAATTCCCTAATGAAGTTGTTTAGTGTCGTTGGCAAATTTTATATTTCTGACGACTTAGCTTTTACAACTATAATTTTAAGACCAAAGATAAGTATAAAATCGAGATTGATCTCATCAAATCACGAATCTCTAAAATATAAGAGAGGAAATCTCGGCATAAACTTCACAGTCTTAAAATCTCCAAGTTCTGTCATTTCTTTAGCAGAATCTCATCTCAGAACATCCCTGAAAGAAGTTTCATAATAATCTGAGCTAGTTTTATAATAATCTGTGCTAGTTTTGACGAAAATTATTATTTCCTACGCTAGAGGTGCAAAACTTTAAACTTGATATTTTTAGTTGTGGCTTCCTTACAGTTTTCGTGCGAGAAAATTATGCAAGAAACTTCATTATGGAGTCAAGCTAATTTATAATTAGGTATGCGGAGTTCTGTTGTTTTTCTGTTGTTTATGCAGCAAGAAAAATGGAACAATAAAAAAATTGAGATCTTCTTCTTAGCGAGTGGATTCTCGAGTCAATCAACCCGATGAACGCTGGTGTCAGAGGGTTTCAATCGCCTCTGACAAGGTTTGAGTAACAACCACTATCAAAAACAGCGACCAGGACCGACGGCTTAACGTGCCCTCCGAAGCACGGAATCCTTTTTTTTCGACATTAAGGTTATTTAGTCTGCAATGTCCTAACCAAACTGGGGTAAACGTCACAAAGTGATAAATTGACAAACATCAACTTTGTCACCCCCCGGGAATCGAACCCAGGACCTCCGGATCGTAAGCCCATGGCTCTTACCACGAGACCACGGATGTGGTTGATAAAATTGTGATGCACTTGCATTTTTCTCGTTAAAAATATACAAAAATATTTTTCTGATCATATAATTTATACAAAAAATAAAACATGATTTTTGTTATTCTAAAAAAAATCTAGACATTATGATTATGACCCAAGGGATACCTAGACTTGTTAGTAATACCTAGACGGTAATAGCAAGTCTAGGTATTACCCTTGGGTCATTTATGATGCACGGTTTGTTCGGTAAAATATTTTTCTGTTTAGAGAATTTATAAAAGCAAAATAATGATTCTTGTTACTGACGTACTAGTAGACATTGGGCTCAATTCTACATACCACCGGCTAAAACTAAAATTGAAATCTATCTGTCACTTTCAAAATAATACATACATACATACATATAATCACGCCTATATCCCTAATGGGGTAGGCAGAGCGTAAACGACCTAAACAAAGGTCGTTCCGCCACATCTGACAAAGTTTTGAGGGTTATTTAAGATAGATTTGTAAGTATATTGCAGTAGTGATAGGTTGTCAGCCCATCGCCTAAATTACAATATACTGAAATCCTCAGATCCCTTAGCTGGTTTTTACAGCATGCTCGGGAGGAAATGCAGCTGGCACATTCTATGTTTTTCTCTCACTCCCAGTCCAGCATGGAAGATAGATAATAAAATTGGAAAAGGACAGCCGATTTATACTCTATCCGCGTTTTACACTTTGTTCGCTAGATTCCGACGCGCTTTTGCACGTTTCCCCAGTATTTCTGTCAACTTTACCCTCCATATCATATGACGGCGGATATAACCACCAACTATAAATCAAAAACCGGAGAGAATAGATCTCCTGTCCTTTTCAAATGTTTTAAGTCTAAAAGTGACAAATAGATCTTAATTTTAGTTTAAGCCTGTAAATCTTGAATCGAGCCCATTATTACCCAAGGGTAATACTTCCAAGCTGGACTGGGAGCGAGAGAAAAATATAGAATGTGCCAGCTGCAAATTCCTCCCGGGCATGTTGTAAAAACCAGCTAAGGGATCCGAGGGTTTCTATTTATTGCAATTTTTAGCGATGGGCTGACAACCTGTTACTACATACATACATACATATAATCACGCCTTTATCCCTAATGGGGTAGGCAGTGCGTAAACTACCTAAACAAAGGTTGTTCCGCCACGTCTGACAATGTTTTGAGGGTTATTTAGATAGATTTGTAGGTATATTGTTGTAGTGGCAGGTTGTCAGCCCATCGCCAAAATTGCAATATACAGAAATCCTCGGATCCCATAGCTGGTACTATAGCAATATACATTCAAATCTATCTTAAATAACACTCAACACTTTGTCAGACGTGTTTGTTTAGGTCTTTTGCGCTCTGCCTACCCCATTAGAGATAAAGGCGTGATTATTATGTATGTATGTATTGTAATACGAATATACTAGCAAATCATGACTCGTTATTTTGTTAAAATACAGTAACTATGAATTTATTGAATAATTTACAAAAATAAAAAAACAGAAAAAATAGAAAAACAACCTTGTCTGGTGGTCAAAAAAGTCAGTATCGAAAATAACCTCACAAGAAGATTATTGGATTAAAATAATGTCACATAAATTGGTCTTCAATTTGAATTTATTTAAAAAGTATTTTGTCAAAGACCACCCTGAATATTTCACATCAAACAACGAGGTCTACCAGAGGCCTACAAGATACCAGGATCAACTGTATCAGCCGCGACCACGACTGGAGTTGTATAAGAGAAATGCTAACTACGAGTATATGGCAATCCTTGTTTATATCTCCCTTCCGAAGCATGTAAAATGTATTCCTCTCCCATTGTTTAAGACAAAAATCACCGAATGGTTCTTAGAAAAATGTTATTACTCTCTCAATTAATACTTATATCACAAACATAAATAATGGAGTATGCCAATGTCAAATGTACATATGATACAAACATACCCATGTACCACCAATTATTTTACTATGTTCTTGCAAAAAAAAAATTATTTCATAACATGACAAACACACACACACAAAATCACGCCTTTATCCCTTACGGGGTAGGCAGAGCGTTAAACGCTTTCGCCACGTCTGACAAAAATTGGGGAAATTTTAGATTGTAATGTGTATTGCTATAGTGACAGGTTGTCAGCCCATCGCCTAAATTACAAAAACACTGTAACCCTCGAGTCGATTTTGCTGACTTATACAGCATGCCCGGGAGGAAGGGCAGCTGAAACATTCTACGTTTTTCTATCTCTCCCAGTCCAGCATGGAAGACATGACAAATATACTGATAAATCAACGAATAATACTATTTGTTTGTTTAACGGAGGTCTCCATGAAGAAGACTCTCGTAAAGAGTCGAAACGTTGAGGTCTGACACCTCCGTTAAACAAACAAGAGGGTAGTCGTTGATTTATCAGTATGAAATAACACTTGTTCATCATTTGGTGATAAAATAGGACAAATATATTTATACGCAATATACGAAAGATGTAATGTATATACTTCCATGCTGGTCTGGGAGCGAGAGAAAAGCATAGAATGTGCCAGCTGCATTTCCTCCCGGGCATGCTGTAAGATCCAGCTAAGGGATCCGAGGTTTTCAGTATATTGTAATATAGGCGATGGGCTGACAACCTGTCACTACAGCAATATACCTAGAATTCTATCTTAAATAACCCTCAAAACTTTGTCAGACGTGGCGGAACCACTTTTGTTTAGGTCGTTTACGCTCTGCCTACCCCATTAGGGATAAAGGCGTGATTATATGTATGTATGTATGTAATGTATATTGCAAAAGAGAAATTATAAAAAAAATCCTTACATTCACGACTAGCAGCACTTACTTATCTATTTCTATTTATATGCGCACTCAATTTTAGGCCCGTATTTATGAAGCGATCTTTAGTTTGAGAGCAATATTAAGTATGGATTTGAAAGGCCGTTTTGTATTGAAACGACATTTCTGATACAAACTTAACTTACTTAGCTGTCACTCTTGAGAGCTGATTATAAATACGGCCCTTAGTCTTCTTCAACTTGTAGAATAAAACCTTAAAAAATATTGTATCTTATTTTACATAAACTTAGTAGCAATAATCTACCGCACTTACTTCCAGGAAATACGAAAGCTATTAACAACCAATCCTAGTTGTTGCCCCATCGATTAAAAGTCTGGCAACATTGTTCCCGGGCAGGGCGATATTTAAGTTCGATAAACGATAGAGCGATTCACGGTTGTTCGACAGAACTGTATATCGAATCACTTTACCTATAGCGATTCATGCAAGAGCAAAAAAACGTAAGATCGACAATCGATGCAGTTAGTAACACACCTGTGAAACGTTCAACGCCGAAGGTTACGTTAGGATAATCCGGGATATGAGCAAGATCTTCATTTCGGATGTCTGCTGTCGAAATTAAACTGACCTTATCTCTGAAAATAAGTATCGGTTCTAGACTACTGACATTAGTGTAAATCTAACGTGTGTCGTTCAAAAATAATGTTGTTCTTACAAAGTGCGGATTGGTTCACATTATCATCATGGGGTGCCATCTTCATACTGAAGTTTGGAGGCCAGCGTTCACATAGATTTTAAGAATTCCGCGCTTCGACCCGATACAATAAAATACTCGTAATATGAACAAAGCGCTAAAGTGTTAAACAAATGTTGTTCCTACGATTTTCACTCTAGCATCAATTCGATGTAAAGTGATTCGATTTACAGTGAATCGCTATATCGTTGGTCTGTTCGCACCCCTGTTCGCGGGCAGTGCATATTTTAAAACTATTTACTTTGCCGGCGGCAGTTCAGAAATTTCGTTTCAGGTTTTCAAATTCATGTTCCAAAGTTGGTGGTAGCGACAAAATTTTTGAGTGCTCCTGTAAATTTGTTTGTTCTCGTCCTTGTTGGGAGAGGTGGTATTTTGTACAGAAATATTCTATGCTGGACTGGGAGCGAGAGAAAAAACATATAATGTGCCAGATCCATTTCCTTCCGGGCATGCTGTAAAAACCAGCTAAGGGATCCGAGGGTTTCAGTATATTGCAATTTACATTGAATTTGGGCTGAAACCTATCACTACAGAAACTTACCTACCTACAAAATCTTAAATAATCCTCAAAACTTTGTCAGATCTGGCGGAATCTTTGTGTAGGCCGATCTTTGCCTCTATCTACCCCATTAGGGATAAAGGCGTGATTATATGTATGTATGTATGTTTGTTGAGTATACTGTTTAACATTTTTAAGGTCGACTACTAAACTAGTCAGCAAAAGGGACTCGAGGGTTACAGTGTATTGTAATTTAGGCGATGGGCTGACAACCTGTCACTAAAGCAATGCATATTACAATCTAAAATTGCTCTCAATTTTTGTCAGACGTGGCGAAAGCGCCTTTTACGAGGCGTTAAACGGGGTAGGCCCGTAAGGGATAAAGGCGTGATTTATGTATGTATGTAAGGTCGGCTACTTATTTTTTTAATTGAAGGGTTAAGTAAAACGCTTTCTTGCTGGACTGGGGGCGATAGAAAAAGATAGGATGGTTCAATATCATCTTCCAGGAAATGTGTAAAAATCTGATAATGGTTTCGAGGCTTTCAGTAAAATATTATAATTTTAAGATTGCTGACAAACTGTCACTACAGTAATATCGGGTCTAACTGATATATTAAATCTATCTGAAATATCAAACCTGATAGACCATTGTTTAAGTTGTTGAGGCTCTGCTATATCCCATTGGGGGATACAGTTATGACTAAATGTATTTAATGTGACCTTCTGAGAGTAGTTCCCAGTTACTTTATAGTGATTGCTCATAATGTTTTGATCTAAAACAAATTTAATTAATTATTACCTCACTTGTTAACACCTGCAACACAATTAGAACACAACAGGAACACTCAAATTTCCATCACCGAATATATAAACCACCACCCGTATAACCGCCTCTTTCACACCTACAAAACTGTCGTATATCTGTCCCGTTTTGTCAAACCGTTGCGAATTTAATTTGGGTAAAAGCATGGATTTATGCTCTCGTTTGGAGAGTGTGCCAAAACTCGAATAAGAAGCCATGCTTTACGACTTACTAGTTTTCAACGTCGCGGTTTTACCCGCGAATAAACGACATTTTCCGTGGGAATAAGGTGTTTTCCCGCTGTTAAAACTAGCCCAAATTAGTCTCTATGAAATTGTCTATCGTCGTGCTTAATTTCATTCAAATCCGTCAAGCCACGAAAAGGCAATAAACAAACACACAAAATAAATTTCACTTTTATTATTTTTATATGAAAGACTTTTCAAAAGTAATGTTCCATCGAGTTGCATGTAAATTTATGGAGTTTGAAATTTAATGACCCAAGTTGCCTGGATATTTGGATGGATTTTTCAATGATTACCGTTTGTCATGCAGTTTATTTATGAATTCAAGGTCTTCTCTTGTATTTCCCGTTTAATTATATTTTAGAACAACGTATTTTTACAGTAAGTAAATGCTTTAAATTAATTGAATGTGGTTTTGAGGATTTTTAAGCCCATATTTTTGTAATCAGCATTTGAGACTGACAGCAAGTTTGAGTTCGTATCAGAAATGTCATTTCTGTACATTATGAACTGTCAAATCCATACTCAATACTGCTCTCAATCTTAGGATCGCTTTATAAATACGGGCCATTGCACTTACAATGCTAGTTCATACTATATAAGCGCTATTATTCTCGTTTGTATTGTTCAGCTCTAGGTCAGAATAGCATTAAATTATTTTGTTAAATAGAGTTTCAGAAACTTTTTACGGGATATTGACGATCTGCCTACTCCGTGAGTTTTAAGGTTAGACTGCACAACGATAAGCTGCAGCAGAGCGGCGCGGCACGGCACTGCAGCAGCGCGACACTGCGCGACAAAACCGTATGAATGCCAAAATGTATGAACTGACATTGCCGCGTCGTGCAGCGCCGCGCCGCTTCGCTGCAGCTTCAGTGACGCTTCAGTGCAGTACATCTTCTACAAAAAATAAGAATAAGAATAAGAATTTGTTTATTGCCATAACATAAAGTACCAGGCCACTCAGAAAGTATTGCGATAAATAGTTTTTATATATGGCAGACTGGCCAGATAGATTCTTTTTTGAAAATATGATTACTTGTAAGTATAAATATGTGTGTTCCATTTTCAAAATTTCCCTCCACATTTTTTGCGAGCCAATTTAAAGTATCGTGTCTTACTGAAAAATGGATCTGCGCCGGGAACATTTTAGAGCTATGATTTTTTACGATTTCAAGTGTCGCCTGAAACCGGAGGAATCGCTCGATAGACTTCAAATGGCATTTATGGATGAAAGCCCCTCCAAGGCAACCGTGTATCGTTGGTATAACGAATTTAGGCGAGGTCGACCAACCTTGGGGGATGAAGAAAGAAGCGGTCGCCCTTTGACGGCTATTACGGAAGAAAACGTGCTAGCAGTGAAAAATTTAATCCAAGATAATAGGCGAATTACATATCAGGAGATTCAGCACATATTAAAGATTGGATCGGGAAGCGTTCACGAGATTCTGCATGGGCATCTTCGCGTGAGGAGGATAGTATCGCGCTGGGTGCCGCACTACCTCACCGACGCTCAGAAGCAGGCCCGGGTGGAATGGTGCCAAGATATGCTGAACAAATTTGAAGCAGGCTCGTCTCGGCGTGTTTACGACATCGTAACAGGTGATGAGTCCTGGATTTATCAATACGATCCAGAAACCAAGCGCCAGTCGACAGTTTGGGTGTTTCAAAATGAACCAACGCCTACCAAAGTGAAGCGATCTCGAAGCGGGGGGAAGATTTTGATCGCCAGCTTTTTTAATTTGACTGGCCACTTGGCCTCAATTCCCTTACGAGATCAAAGAAGCATTAACGCCGAATGGTATACTACCAAATGTTTACCAGAAGTTTTTTCTGTTGTGAGCAACAAGCGACCAAACACAGGGCTCCGCGGACTACTGCTCCACCACGACAATGCGCCTGCACACACCGCGCTTAAAACGAGGGACTTCCTGGACAGCACACCAGTCAAACTCCTGGGTCACCCTCCTTACAGCCCTGATCTAGCACCGTGTGACTTCTTTTTATTTCCAAAAATAAAAAATCAGCTCAAGGGGATACAATTTTCGTCGCCGGAAGATGCGCTGTCTGCGTTCGAGCAGGCTGTAAACGAGGTGTCTACGGCGGACTGGAAAAAGTGTTTTGAAAACTGGTTCAGACGCATGAATCTTTGTATAGAGGCTGGTGGAGAGTACTTTGAAAAGATTTAATAAAAATATATGTACCTGTAGAACAATTTTTTTTAGTGTCGCAAAACTTTCTGAGTGTCCCACGTACATACAATATTAAAAAGAAAGACAAAACAAAACATAAATTATGGCAAAAGGCAGGGACTCAGTTGTTGTCAACATGCTGCCGGGGACAGCACTGTTGACACTGATTTTCAGCCCTTACCCTTTTCTTTCATTACTAAAAATACAATGTACTTAAGCGAGGGCAAGAAAAAAAAAAGATCTAAAACAGAGTTATCCAAAATAATAAAATCTAAAAAAAATAGCTCGAAAATAAAGCAAATGTAAAGAAAAAATAAAAAAATAAACAGAATGAACGTGCGTGATTATATGTATGCATACATACATACATAAAATCACGCCTTTATCCCTTACGGAGTAGGCAGAGCATCAAACTCCTCGTAAAAGGCGCTTTCGCCACGTCTGACAAAAATTTAGGGCAATTTTAGATTGTAATGTGTATTGCTATAGTGACAGGTTGTCAGCCCATCGCCTAAATTACAATACACTGTAACCCTCGAGTCCCTTTTGCTGACTTCTACAGCATGCCCGGGAGGAAGGGCAGCTGGAACATTCTATGTTTTTCTATCTCTCCCAGTCCAGCATGGAAGAATACTATTATATTATATGTATGTATGTATGTATTATGGTAATCATTTGTCGCGGAGTGCAGCGCCGCGCCGCACCGCTACAGCTTCGTCCTAGTGCGGTCTAGCCTAAGGTTATTTATTTACGTAATAACTTACAACATGACAAACACAAGAGGTGTTTAGACACATTATTATAATCAAGTAGTGATACAGGGTGTTATGCTAATGAGCTACGTGCTAATAATGGGTAGCATTTGTATTAATTACACTTAAGCATAGAATAGATTATAGATCTTGAAGATGGAAGTACTATTTTCTCTAATTTACATATATACATATAAACACGCCTTTATCCCTAATATGGTAGGCAGAGCGTAAACGACCTAAACAAAGGTCGTTCCGCCACGTTTGACAATGTTTTGAGGGTTATTTAATAGACTTTATACATACAATCACGCCTTTATCCCTTATGGGGTAGGCAGAGCGTAAACGACATAAATAAAGGTCGTTCCGTCACGTCTGACAACGTTTTGAGGATTATTTTAAGATAGATTTTTAGGTATATTGCTGCAGTGTCAGGTTGTCAGCCAATCGCCTTAATTACAATATAATGAAACCCTCGGATCACTTAGCTGGTTTTTACAGCATGCCCGGGAGGATATGCAGCTGGCCCATTCTATGATTTTCTCTCGCTCCCAGGCCAGCATGGAAGTGAAGAGTACAATAGAGTATATTGTAAATACAAGCAATTAAATTCATGAAATAAAAAATAATGACATACCAAAACAGCGACATTGAAAAGCTTACACTTCTTAGAAAATGATATGACGTAAAACTATGGTCAAATAAAATATTGCGTACTCTTTCTTTACCAACTAGAACAAGACTTACCAATCCAACTAGTGGATCTTGGCCTTCAGAAAAAGACAAAATCTAGTTAGTAGTCTTAGAAAGAAGTAACAAAAAAGTTGAAGTCTCTACGCTAAAAATATTGTCTTATTTTGCCTTAATGATGCTTTTAGCTCGAAACACTTACAATGGGCCGTATTTTTGATTCACTCGAATCGAATTCGCATGCGCAAGAGCAACTTTCTTGAAATCGCATGCGAACTTTACTATTTCGTATGCGCATTAAATTTCGAGCGGTTCAAAATACGACTCCAGGTCCTTTCTTTCCGAACCATTCACTCCTAAGGGCCATGCCTCATTCATTTCGTACAATATCTCATTCAATTCATTCAAACACTTTGCTCTGTAGAAATTCATTTTACAAATGTGTTTGTTATGGACCTTAAAACGAAAAGCGTTAGTTTATCATTGACATCATAACAAGATAAGACTTTGTTTTAGAAAATTGACCGATCAAAGTGCTCATTTTGATTAGGATGTTTGATGTTTTTACTAGTTTTTATATGACCGTTGTTTGATTGAGACATCCTTTTCAGTCTTCTTCTGTCTTCTTCTGTCGAGTGGGTATCGAGTCTATCGACCCGATGAACGCTGGTGTCAGAGTTTTAAAACCGCCTAGTAGCACAACTATCAGACCTCTGACATGGTTTGAGTAACGACCACTATCAAAGACAGCGACCTGGACCGACGGCTTAACGTGCCCTCCGAAGCACCAAATCTTTTTCTTTTCGGACAACCAGGTGATTCAGCCTGCATTGCCCTAACCAAACTGGGGAAATATTCACAAAGTGATAAATTCTCAAATATCAACTTTGTGTTTCGCCCCTGGGAATTGAACCCAGGACCTCCGGATCGGGAGTCCATGGCACTAGCCACTAGACCACGGAGGCAGTTTTAGCTTCCAGTAGAAGAATACTATGTAATATATGCTTTTTAATTTTGTATTTTTGACGTCTTTGTTTAATTGTCTGCCAGACAGCATTGAATTGAAATCAGTTAAGTCTACCGTGCATTTGTATTTTGAAGAAGTGGTCTCTCCGTCTAAGGCAAGCTAAAATATTATAAAACGTGGTAATCTTACGGAACGGAACTATTTACACTAAATATCAGGAGCAGTAACAGTCCCTACATGTGCTAGACATGTACAAAACAATTATTCTTCAAGATTGTTCTTACTTTTATAAACTCGTCCACAGAGCTTATCTGTTTATCTTGTCTTAACAGAGTCTTCTCCTTCGTATACAGTCGGTATTTTTCCGTCTTCTCCACTCTCCAATCGAGTTGAAATCTCTCAATACTTTATTATTTACTCACTTCAACATCTTGTTAGTGGAGTTTTATCAAGATTTTTCTCAGGATTTTCTGTCGAGTCCGCTGGTTTTAAGATTATTGAAACTTTAAAGATTTCTTGAGTGGACTTTACTTGAAAATGTGTTTTTATTTTTAGTTTAAGTGTTTCTCTGCTGTTGAAAAGATGTGAAAGCAGATTTAAAAATTAATGTAACTAAAAGCTGTTTCATTTTGTTTTTATAGTTTTTGTAACAGAAACAAGATAACGTAGCAATATTTTTTAAATTACTTTATCTTATTAATTCAGCGACATTTAGAAAATAACACTAAAACGAGACAGAGTTAGAAAAAAGAATAAGAAAGTAAAAAGGTCCAAATTTACTCCCTTGCGGAATCAACTAGTAAAATATTATCTGTGTTAAGATTGGATCGTTTGTAAAAATGGATAGTAGCTAGTATTATTTTACATGAAAGCTACGAAGAAACTCATAAAGAAAGACGCAAAAATTGCACCAAACTTTAAAAAGTATCCTTTTGTTGGATATTTCATAAAGAGTCCCAAACTTTTTGACAATCCGCATTTAAATATCAAATGCGCGAACAGAGAACTTTCTAGAATCCACTCAAAAGCAGTTCCATCGAGTCTGGACCGGCCGAAACTTGAATAAAGCTAGTACAAAGTGTCTCTAAGTACAGTATGTTATTTAAAACAAAGTTGCTCGAATGCTCTGATGTTATTATGTACTCAAACTCCGGGAGTTTTAACTTAAATTTATGTGCGTCGCAAGAGAGAAAGAGACGGCAAGTGTAATTATGTTAATTGTGCTAAAGAACTGATTAAATTAAAAGGAGGAAATGTTCAGGATTATGTAAAAAGACGCAGTGCCTTAAGTAGTGGTTATTTAAAATGGAAAGAATACATTTATTAAACTGTATTTAATAACACAAAAAATCAGAGAACTGGCATTAGATCAAAAGAAATGGAATGAGAAGAGAGAGGCCCTTGCCCTGCAGTAGGATACCACAACCTCATAAATATAAATTAAAAAATACACAAATTGTAATAGGGATGAAATTAGTCTAAAGCCACACTGACATGCATTTAGACACGCCTTAATTCTTTATGGGGTAAACAGAGCTTCAATTTCAAGAGATAGTGGTCAGCCCATCGCTTCAGTATATCCGGAAAAAAATTAACACTCTTGTAGGTCTATTTGTTTGAATCAGTTTGCCATTGGCCTTAAAAGCAGCCCTAGTATTTTTCAAATTTCTATATTTCCACGTTCCCTAATTCATCTGAAGCTTGCACTTGACATGATTCAGGTCAAGGGTGTTTTTTATCCAGACCCTCCATTTACTGGGAACAATAGGGTATATTCGGGAGTATTCGGGAATTAAACAAAAGGTTCGGCGTTTTTCCACTAGAAAGTACGGCAACGGAAACGTCACGATACCGTGGAAAAGATAGTTTGTGATGTTTACACAATCAAAATTGTATGACATATCTTTCCACTTGCTAGCACGGCAACGTCACGGCAACGTCACGGCAACGGCGTAGCATTGATCCCACCGGTATCGTCACGATAACATCGTCGTTGCCGGTCAGCCTGCCAAACTACATGTTTTAGGTATGTATTCGCGTAGCACCCGCGCGCGTTTGTGTATTTACATAGAATCGGCTGCGATACCGTCCAAGTGGAAAAACAGAGCCTCTACATCAATGCTTTGCCATTACCGTGCCCCTGCCGTGCCGTCCAGTGGAAAAACGCCCATTCAGGAGTTAAACAATAGGTTGGGAGGAAAATCGCGCGATAAGGTGTATTTTGGTGTAGGAGAGATTGAGGAAAAAATTCAGCTGAATTGAAGGGTCGATGTGTTGATACAAAGTGTTTGTATAACTGCCAAAATTTTCAAGAGATTGTTTATTTGTTTGCAGCATGTGTAAGCTAAGAAGCGTACGAGAAATGTATTAGGAATATGGAATACTGTAATACTAATGTAAAGAAATGAGTAATGACGAACTAGGCACTATATAACTTTAGAAGCCAAAGTATTTACATTATTTATACTAAAACATAACACTGAATTCATCGCATCTCTTGGCCAGTTATTACAGCTGCGAAGGAAAAGTATCTGGCACATTCTATGCTTTTCTATCGCTTCCAGTCCAGCAAGGATGAAACATTTGGTAATATTCCCACTCAATTTAAGGAATTTGTAGGAAAGCTTTAAAACAAACACATTTTTGGGTTATTATTGCCCATGGGTTATTAAGTTTATTTACGATGCAACCGCAAATCGCATATTGCACAAAATCTTGGCTGAAATATGCAATTTTCCGAGCAGTTTTGGCGTCCATATGGATTGGGGCAACAAAGTTTACGAACTAGCTACATTGAAAATATTATTCATATGCTAAAAGTGTGACCTATATTTTGGAATGGATGAGTCAATTGGGTAGAAGAGGTTAATTAAAATCGTATATCAATTTTATTGTGGTGCAGTCGAATGGTAAAATAATTTGTTTTGTATTGCACTTTCTAAATATCGCAAAAATATTATTAATGAACTGAATGATGGACATGTACAATTCTTCCATGTTGGACTGGGAGTGAAAGAAAAACATAGAATGTGCCAGCTGCATTTCCTCCCGGGCATGCTGTAAGAGTCAGCTAAGGGATCCGAGGGTTTCAGTATATTGCAATTTAGGCGATGGGCTGACAACCTGTCACTACAGCAATATACCTACACATCTATCTTAAATAACCCTTAAAACTTTGTCAAACGTGGCGAAACGACCTTTATCTAGGTCGTTGACTAGGGTGTTTGTTTCTTAAAGCCACGAAAAAAATAAATTCTTAAAACTAAATTACCTGCTTACCTTCTATATTTGATAAACTTTCTAATACAAGAATATGTACTTTAAAGATAGAAGTCTCTTCCTATACATGATTGCATATTATAATCACGCCGCTATCCCTAACGGGGTAGGCAGAGCGTAAACGACCTAAACAAAGGTCGTTCCACTATCTCTCTGACAAAGTTTTGTTTGAGGGTTATTTAATATAGATTTTTACGTGTACTGCTGTAGTGACAGGTTGTCAACCCATCGCCTTAATTGCAATATACTGTAACCCTCGTATCCCTTAGCTAGTTTTTACAGCATGCTAAAATGCAGCCGGCACGTTCTTCGTTTTTCTCTCACTCAAAGTCCATCGTGAAAGTTCCTATACATACGTAAATTACACCTATATCTCTTCCAGGAAATAAACTTCTGTGTACAAATGTCAGACAAGTCATATTTTTGTACATTTCTTAAGACTTCACCTTTATTTCGTTTTACTGAGTTGGCACCTTTACTGCTTCCACAGGCTAAGTATAATATAACTTGGCTTATTTTTTACGGCCTGCCAGTTTATTCTTTGGTTAAAGTTTTGGTGTAAATTCCAAGATAATGCAAAAATAGTAAATTGACCACCAGTCGAACAATATCTCTTTTCCAAAAAAGATAGAACTCAAAAAAAAAAAAAGATAAACCCATCGATAGATCAATGTAAAAACGTGGCCAAGTTGTCTTTCAGTTATTGGCTGAACAATAAAACTTTAATACAAAAAGTTACTGTAATATTTGAAACTTTTGAAAATATTTTCTGTATTTTAAAACAATGCAGGTATTCCAGTGTTTTGAAAGTAGGAGATTAGATAATAATAATTCATCTGGAGCAAAAAGATCAATAGATACATTATGGTGTTTTTAATAGCTTTTCTAATTGCATAATATTGAGTTTGCATTTACAACCTGCAAAATAATAAATATATTAATCTGGGTGAAGAACGCCAAAAGCTAAACCAGAAAACTGTTATTTTTTTGTGTTAAATTACACAAATTTCAACTTCGCCGTCCTAAACTTGGCCAGCGCACCACCGTGCACTTAAATCCTCAGAACCTCGTATATAAACGGCCGATACGCAACGTCTTTTGAAGTGTCAAAATGAATGTCATCTCTTTTGCACTCGTGTGAAGATAAATCTTTTCTCTCTTTCGAGTGGAGTCCTTGGTGTTTGACTAAAAGGAGCGATTTGTTATGTTAAGAATGGATTCTGCTTTCCAAATGGATGTTGGAGTGGTGTACAACGCTTTCTTACTTTATATTTTGAAGGAATAAAATAAAGTGTGAGAATAATAGTTTAGATGTTTTTCAGAAAGATAATAGTATTTGTGAGAGTTATTTTAGAAGTCCTCCAAAAAAAAATCGAAATGAAAGTCTCCTTTAGTTCAAATATGGTCTTGCAATATATTCAGTTTAATAATATTTCTTCCATGTATCCCGAGTATGCTGTAATAACCAGCTAAGGGATCCGAGGGTTTCAGTATATTGTAATCAGGCGATGGGCTGACAACGTGTCACTACAGCTATATACCTACAAATGTATCTAAAATAACTCTCAAAACTTTCTCAGACGTGGCTGAACAACCTTTGTTTAGGTCGTTTACGCTCTGCCTACCCCATTAGGGATAAAGGCGTTATCATATGTAGGTATGTATAAAATATAGTGTGAGAATAATACTTTTAGACGTTTTTCAGAAAGATAAAACGAAGTTTTAACAGGCACAGCTTATTAGTTTAAAAATGGTCTTGCAATATATTCAGAACTCACTTTTCACCCGCCGCCGTTGCTCTCGGTCGCTGTCTTTGATAGTGGTCGTTACAAAAACAATGACAGAGGCCTGTTAGCTATTAGGTGGTTTAAAAACCTCTGACACCAGGGTTCATCGGGCGGATGAACTCGATCACACACGACACAAGAAGAAAACCGCAGACTTATGGGAGGAAGCAGATGAATTTGTCTGAAGATCGTTCGGTGCAGTAAGAACAACTTACAAACTAAAAAAAATGCTTAAATACTAATTATTTACATAGATACATACATATAATCACGCCTTTGTCCCTAATGGGGTAGGCAGAGAGTAAGACAAAGTTTCGGGGGTTATGATAGCTTTGTAGGCTGTTGTGACAGGTTGTCAGCCCATCGCCTAAATTGCAATATTCTGAAATCCTCGGATCCCTTGGCAATTTTTTACAGCATTCCCGGGAGGAAATGCAGCTGGCACATTATATGTTTTTCTTTTGCTCCCAGTCCAGCATGGAAAAAATAAACATTACCCTAATAACACACAAAACAAAACAGCCTAACTGATGTAATCATTCCCACACTCCTGATATAGGTTATGAGTGTCTGGCTTCTGTCCAAAGCATAGCATAGAGTAGCAGTTACCCGCAGCTTCACTTCGGATGAAAACTACGTTAGCTTATTTGCATATGCTTTACAAAACGGTTCCTGTGTGCTGTAGCTACGTAGATGTAAGGCACAAAATGGTCTTAGTTTATAATTTCGTTATTAAGTCAAATAAGGACGTACCAAACAGCCGTTTATATAATAGTAAAGACTAAAAAAATAATTTAACTTTTCATCAGTTTTTATTTTCGGTTGAATTGTTTTGGGTATATTCACTTACAAATGACAATATACATAATTCATACAATATACATGATTCTTTGACATGGTATGAGTAACTACCACTATCAAAGACAGCGACCAGGACTGACGGCATAACGTGCTCTCCCGGACAATCAGGTGACTCAGCCTGCAATGTCCTAACTAAACTGGGGGAAACCTCACAAAGTGATAAATTGAAAATATCAATTATGTATTACCCCCCCTGGGAATCGAACCCAGGACCTCCGGATCGTAAACCCATGGCCCTGACAATTACCACGAAAGCAGATAAAACAATTATAACATTCATTCATTCGCCTACAAAAACTCGGTATCTTTTTAAGGCCATCCCAGCTAACCCATTCTTCCATGCTGGACTGGGAGCGAGAGAAAAACATAGAATGTGCCAGCTGCATTTCCTCCCGGGCATGCTGTAAAAACCAGCTAAGGGATCCGAGGGTTTCATTATATTGTAATTTAGGCGATGGGATGACAACCTGTCACTACAGCAATATACCTACTAATCTATCTTAAATAACCCTCAAAAATTTGTCAGACGTGGCGGAACGAACTTTTTTAAGATCGTTTACGCTCTGCCTACCCCATTAGGGATAAAGGCGTGATTATATGTATGTATGTACTCATAAAAGAATGGCCTAGCGGTAGTCGTGAGATGAAACAAGTATAACATTCATTCAATCGCCTTAAAAAACTCGGTATCTTTTTAAGGCCATCCCAGTTAACCCCTTCTAAAATATTTTCATCGGAGGCACTTACAGCATAGAGCTGGCAACCAGCCAGGGCTCTGACCCTGCTGCAGGTCATGTATACCATATGCTGCTGCTCAGCTAAGATGAGATGTACTTAGTTACGCGAAGAATATATTTCTGGCGTTTTTGGACAATATTTTGGTTTGATAAATAGTTGTGCTCGGTTTCAATACCTTTTCTGTAGAGTTCCTGTCGGGTTATCGATAGTGGAGTGGATTTATTTCCTGCTGGACTGTGAGCGAGAGAAAGACTTAGAATGTGCCAGCTGCATTTCCTCTCGGACATGCTGTAGAAACCAGCTAAGGGATCCTGGGGTTTCAGTATATTGTAATTTAGGCGATGGAGTGACAACCTGTCACTACAGAAAATCTATCTTAAATAACCCTCAAAACTTTGTTGGACGTGGCGGAACGATATTTGTTTAGGTCGTTTATGATCTGTCTACCCCATTAGCGATAATGGCGTGATTATATGTATGTATGGGTTATCGAGTCAACTCTTATATCAGCGCTTTATACGTAATATGTGCTTAATTCAGTTTGTGACAACCACAATCAGTGCCTTATAGGTAGCGATCAGACTACAACTTTTCATAGAATACATTCATATGATCACGGCTTTATCCCTAATGACCTAAACAAAGGTCGTTCCACCACGTCTGACAAGCTTCGAGGGTTATTTAAGATATATTTGATTTTGTGGGTATATTGCTGTAGTGACAGGTTGTCAGGCCATCGCCTTAATTGCAATATACTAAAACCCTCGGCACCCTTAGCTGGTGTTTACAGCATTCCCGGGAGGATTTGCAGCTGGCACATTAAAGGTTTTTCTCTAGTTCCCAATTTAGCACGAAATAAATAGAACAAGAGGAATATAACTAAAAGGGATTATGAGTTTTAAGAACGAAATCAGTTTATATTTTCAAATCAAGACGTTCTATTCTAAAGTCTGCAAAAAAAATTCTTACCTAAACTATCAAAGCAAACCGATTTTAAATAGAAAATTGTAGTTATAAATTTGGTAGGTACTATTATTTGAACTTGTAATAATATTTCTAGATGTCAACAAATCTCCAGACAAATTAATTCCTAAAGACCAAAACGTTGAAGTGAAATCTACAGAAGTTCCCATAGAGATACAGACGAAGATTAAGAAATTATAACAATCACCTTAAAGGAGGAGACGAGATTTCTCATAATAAATTGTACAGCAGAATAGACAAAAGGAAGCTACGGTCTGTAGAGCGTGCCTTATCTAGACGGACACACACTGGCGCAGAGATAGACGAGCTAAAACTACAGAGGCCTATTAAAAAAACAACTTTTTAAACCACCTAAAAGTGCACAGATTTTATAGGCCTCTGACATGGTTTATAGGAGTGGAGAGTGAAGGTGGCTTTTTAGTTCTTTTCACAACCATCGAAGCAACCATAGAATCCGACTTCGAAACAGGACAATTCTATTCATATCTGGTAGCCAGCTACAAAACGGGATATATACACCCGGGCCGATTTCGGCTACGGTGACTGCTATAATCCGTAACGGAAGGACCAAGGTGGTTTGCCCCATCATGTGCCCTTATGTGGCTACAATAGCCAATTTTATTGCTAAACGTGTGCAAACACTGGGGACACGTAAGGACACCGTCCAAAAAATGGTAAAGAATGGCCGCCGGTGGTCTGGCCTTAAGAGCATCTCGTTTCGCGTCAAGTTCCAGTCGCCTTTGCTCTTCAAAGTCACTCACTTTCAAACGCACCAAGCGTCTTCATTCTGGACGACAACTCACTTAAAACGTGATATTTCAAAGCTAGTTACAAAATGAGACTAAGGAAGGACAGACAGCGACTGGGAGCGACGGCTTTCAAGCTTCAGCGTCCTCCGAAACATGGAATGCTTTTTAAAAGAAAGCAATGTCCTAACCAAATTCAGAAACAACTCACATAGTTTTGTTTGATAAATGTCACCTTTGTGATCTTCCCGTGGTAATCAAACCCATCCCATGGCTCAGACGACTAGACCTCAGAAGATTATAAAAAACAAAAACCCACTAAAACATTGGCATGTCGTAATTTTATCTCCTTATGTGTTTTCCTTTCTCCTAGAATAACATTTTTGGCAGTGTCATTAAATCCACAGCTAAAAGCACAGCTAATAGCTGACATGGTTTTTATAATAACCATAATTGGGGACAGCGACTGGAAGCGAAATCTTAAACGTGCCCTCCGTAGCACGGAATCCTTTATTTTGACTTGACGGAATTCAGCCTACATTGCCCTAACCAAACTGGGGAAAATCTCACACAGTGTTAATCAACATTGTATTTTTCCCGTGGGAATCAAATCCTCTTATTTCTCATGATTTGGACCGTTAGACCATATAAGATTCTGCCTTCTGCTTCTTCTTTTGCTAGTGTATTTAGTCCACGGAGGATTACAAAAATATTACTTTATTCCAACGCAGAAAAAAAACAATTTAAGGTCAAGTAAATTTGACTCCAATCTCTAAAAAAAAAATATTCCTGACTAAGAAGTCCGCATGTCGTTATTTTATTTCCTTCAGTTTTACAGCGAGTGCCGGCGGCGGAGCTTTCTTCTAGAATAACATTTTTGATTGTGTCATTCCTTCCTAAAAGCACAGGTAATAGCTGACATGGTTGTTATAATGACCACTGTCGAGGACAGCGACTGGAAGCGAAATCTTAAACATGCCCTCCGTAGCATGGAATCCTTTATTTTGACTTGACGGCTTTGTGTTTTTCCCGTGGGGATCAAACCCTCTTATGTCCCATGATTCGGACCATTAGACCACAGAAGATTCTTCCCATGCATTTTTCTTCTTTTGGAAGTGTTTAGTCGATACAGGATTACATAAATAGTATTTTACTTCGAGGCCTAAAAAAAACAATTTAAGGTCAAGTAAATTTGGAAGGCCGAGACTCTAATCTCTAAAAAAAATGTTTCCTGACTAAGAAGTCTGCATGTCATGTAATTTTATCTCCTTCAGTTTTACAGCGAGCGCCGCCGGCGCACTGTGGAACGAAAATCGGGTTTCATAGACTTAGGGACTTGAATTTTTAAGTGCCACTTTTTTTGATGAAAATGGATACTGTTCATCATCATGATCCTCAAAAACATCATCTGACTTACTTTGACTTTGTATTTATTGAATAATATTTTTTTTACGAATAATTTGTATGGAGCCCGGATGAAAAATCAAGATATCTCCAGACCCGCAGAATTTCCCGTTATATCCTCGCACACTATTTTAGAACTAATTATTTATGATTTTTTTACATACTACATATAACGGTATCTTCTGCGGAACTTTTTTTAAAAATACGAAAGTGATTTGTATGGAACCGGAACAAGAATAACTTTTTTTACGGATCCGCTGGTCATACTACTATATCCTCGTACGTGTTTATAGAACTATTTTTTTATGATTTTTTGACATACTTGATGTTACGGTCTTTGCGGAAAATACTTTAAAAATACGAAACCAAATTTGTATAGAGCTGGGAAGAAAAATACCTATTTCTTCCGAAGCGCAGTTTATACCGTTATGTTCTCGCACATTGTTATAGTACTATTTTATTATGATTTTTTGACATACTATGTTACGGTATTTATTGCGGAAACTATTTTAAAAATAAGAATTTATGCAACTGGGAAGAAAAACACCTATTTCTTCTGAACCGCAGTTCATACCGTTATGTTCTCGCACATTGTTATAGTACTATTTTATTATGATTTTTTGACATACTTCATGTTATGGTATCTATTGCGGAAAATACTTAAAAATACTAAGCCAAATTTGTATAGAGCCGGGAAGGAAAATACCTATTTCTTCCGAATCGCAGATCAGTTACATTTTTCGACCTTACCGTTATAGTACTATTTTTTGTTACTTTTTTTTAATCTTCATACATACATACAACAGTATTTACTGCGGAACTTCACATTTTGTGTGGAGCTGGGCTGGAAGCCTGGAACGAATTAGCTGTTGTGTTCTCATTCTCTGTGTTTTTGTTCTGTTTGTGTTTCGTGTGTTGCAATAAATTGGTAAATAAAAATAACATGTATATCATTGTTTTTCCGAAACCGTAGGTGATACGGTTATAATCCTTGCATACGGTTATGTATGGTACTATTTTCTTCCCAGCTGCATACATTCGTATTTTAAAAGTATTTTTCGCAATAGATACCATAACATGAAGTATGTCAAAAAATCATAATAAAATAGTACTATAACAATGTGCGAGAACATAACGGTATAAACTGCGATTCGGAAGAAATAGGTGTTTTTCTTCCCAGTTGCATAAATTCTTATTTTTAAAATAGTTTCCGCAATAGATACCGTAACATGAAGTATGTAAAAAAATCATAATAAAATAGTACTATAACAATGTGTGAGAACTTAACGGTATGAACTGCGGTTCGGAAGAAATAGGTTTTTTTCTTCCCAGCTCTATACAAATTTGGTTTCGTATTTTTAAAGTATTTTCCGCAAAGACCGTAACATCAAGTATGTCAAAAAATCATAAAAAAATAGTTCTATAAACACGTACGAGGATATAGTAGTATGACCAGCGGATCCGTAAAAAAAAGTTATTCTTGTTCCGGTTCCATACAAATCACTTTCGTATTTTTAAAAAAAGTTCCGCAGAAGATACCGTTATATGTAGTATGTCAAAAAATCATAAATAATCAGTTCTAAAATAGTGTGCGAGGATATAACGGGAAATTCTGCGGGTCTGGAGATATCTTGATTTTTCATCCGGGCTCCATACAAATTATTCGTAAAAAAATTATTATTCAATAAATACAAAGTCAAAGTAAGTCAGATGATGTTTTTGAGGATCATGATGATGAACAGTATCCATTTTCATAAAAAAAAGTGGCACTTAAAAATTCAAGTCCCTAAGTCTATGAAACCCGATTTACGTTCCACAGTGCGGCGGTGCTTTCTTCAAGAATAACATTTTTGATAGTGTCATTCCTTTTGCGGGCGCGATGGGACCGCCTGTTTTGATGTACTCAGCTTTTTGTACATTTTCATACCGTGTTTTTTTATCAGACGCTAAGAATTTTCGTAAGAACAAAGGGTGGCTTGGGTAAAGATAGTTTTTGAATTGTTAATGTTTGTTGTGCTATTATTTTAAGACTGTTTTATGTTTGTACGTACTATGTTCTTGATTTTATGTTCAGCAGGGAGCGCTGACGCTTTTTCTATTCCACATAGAATACAGGCGTGACTATAATTATATGTATTTAAAATCAAATAAAAAAAGGGTGAATTCTTATCATCAAACTGAACGACGTTTATTAGTAACTTTTTCTCGAAATAAAGAAAGAAATATACCTCCCGTACTATTTGCTTCAAGATTTTTATTTATATTCGGTTTCGCGACGGCTAGGTCAGAGTTTTCAAGACGCCAATGCTTAGCACTGGCCTCTGTAATGGCTTAACGACTAATATCTACGGTGTTAAACGATATTAACCGGGACCAACGGCTTAATGTGCCTTTCGAAGCGCGGTATAATCGCCGAATAAACATACATATGAAATTAAAAAACCGAAAAACACATTGGTACGTGGTGGGATTCGAACCACAACCTCCCGCTTAGGAGGCAGCGGCCATAGCCATAGCGGGGATAGCCCGTACACCATCGGGCTCCTCACAGCAAAAACTTAATTGCTACCTGGACTTATCAAAGAATTACCAAAACTTTGCCAGTGTTTGGGCTGTTTTTGGTGAGATTAGCACTTTCTCACTCTCACGCAAAGACGGAATTAAATGATAAAACTTCTGCCGAGTCCGAAGCGTTTATTACAATAAACTTAGATTTCTAACGAGTTAAATGTACAGTCGAACGGAGAAAATTTTAAACAATGCTCTAAATTTGTTAAATAAAATAGGAATTTCGGTACCTCCTGTCATTCTCTATGTGGGGATAAAAAAAATAGTGTAAATACATGAATATTGTATATTTTTAAAATAATAAGTATGTAAGCTTGTAAAGAAACAATAAACATTTAACTACGGCACGTTTTAATCTGGAATCAATACTAATTTCGTATCCCACTGACTTGACAATTTTGCAATATTCTTTCGTCAACAGTTTTGAAGATGTTGAGTTAAAGATGAGAAAAAGCAATATTGTATTCGAAGCAAAGCAAAATCAGTAACTCAATTGATTTAACCTTTAAATATCTGATATTAAAGTGTCGCCGACGCCATTATTGATTTATAACACCAATTCTTATGCAAAGTAGGTTTAATCTCTGAGGCGAGCCATCACTCAATCTAGGCGAGGTCTTTGCAAAATGACATTATATTTGAATTTATCACCGATTAGACAAATTGCTTTGAATATTTTACGCAATTTCAAGGTTTAAGCAGAAAATTTGAATGTAAAAGGGCTGTCTCTGTAGAATGGTCGTAAATTGAAATCATAATATTTATAAATTCAATATTATATAAACTGACGTTGACGTTTTACTGTTTTTATTAGATAAAGAACCGAAATAAACTTGAAATTGTTAATTTTGATGTATAAAATAATGATTATAATAAATTAAATAATAACAAAGAACCGAATTTGACGAATCTTTATATACTTAATTAGATATTTTTTTTATCCAGATTAAAATTACGTCACTTAAACGTATACAAACTTGTCCAGTCGACTGTACCATTAGATTTCTAAAGGAGTTTAGAAAGTTTCAATTTTCTACAGCAATTAAAATTTTGAAAGGAAAAGTTAGACAACATTCGTTCGTCCTGCCATCTTAGATCGTCGTAAGGAATTTTCGGTCTGAAAACTTTATTGTATTTTCTAAAAGTGTACTTTATTGTTTTGGACTTCAGTCTGCGAGTTCACTTTGTTTTTAACAAAGTTACGAGCACCTGGACATTTCGTAATTTTCTTAATTGCGTTAGTGTGCAGTTTTAAATTGATCGACCCGATGAATGCTAGTATCAGAGATTTTAAACCAACTAATAGCACAGCTATTAGGCCTCTGACATGGTTTGAGTAACAACCACTTTCAAACACAGCGACCGGGACCGACGGCTTAACGTACCCTACGAAACACGGTTGTAGAAGACGACAAATAGGAAACGAGTATTTGCATACTTATGTATAAAAGGTATGAAACAAAACAAATTGGTGTAAATTGACCTATGTCTTTGACGCTTTGACTAATCCGTTAGGAATTAAGGTATATGCAAAATAACGAAGCGACTATATTTTTGTAACGTACTCATTCCTTAAAATACATACATATCATCATCATTCGCTTGCCCTTATCCCATTTACTTGGGGTCGGCGCAGTACGTTTTCTTCTTCCATTCATTTTGCCTATATGACTTTCATCCCTCCGCATAACATGGCCATACCACGCAAGGCGATTTCCTCTTACTGTGTTGGTAATTGGCGCAACTTTCAGACTTCCTCTTATATAATCTGACATACATATAACCACGCCTTTATCTCTAATGGGGTTGGCAGAAAGTAAAAGACCTAAACAAAGGTCGTTCCGCCACATCTGACAAAGTATTGAGGATCAGTCAAGATAAATTTATAGGCATATTGCTGTAGTGACAAGTTGTCAGCTCATCGCCTAAAAAACAATATTAGCTAGTTTTTACAGCATGCCCAGGAGGAAATGCAGCCGGTACATTCTACGTTTTTCCCTCGTTCCCAGTCCAGCATGGATTAAAGTTTATGTAAAATATCGAATCGTCAATTTTTTACTCAAATTTGTTATATACTCAATTCCCGAAACACAGCAGGTTATAAGCAAATTCCTTCCTTTTCTCATAATCCACTGACTTCACTCCTTTCTTATAATACCAACTCTTCCCGCTGATAAATGGTGAAATTATACCATAGCACTATAATCATGTACCGTCGTAATACTAACACAGGGTGTAAAAGCAATTGCTTGGTGGTAATTGCTCCCGTAGCAATAAGGCTGCCTATATACGTAGTTCTATAATTTATCTACGTAGTTCTAAAATTAATACACAATTCTAAAGGTGTGATAATTAAACATAGAATAAATACAGACATACATACAATCACGCCTTTGTCCCTAATGGTGTAGGCAGAGCGTAAACGACCTAAACAAAGGTCGATCCGCCAGGTCTGACAAGTTTTGAGGTTTAAGATAGTTTTGTAGGTATGTTGCTGTAGTGACAGGTTGTCAGCCCATCGCCTAAATTGCAATATACTGTAACCCTCTGATCCCTTAGCTGGCTTTTACAGCATGACCGGGAGGAAATGCAGCTGGTACATTCTATGTTTTTTTCTCGCTCCCAGGCCAGCATGAAAGAATATAACATAGAATAAATACCAGGTGTAAGGGACAGCGTCCCGCAAACAAATAGGGGTTGCTCTGTCAACGATACTAAACAACTATTAGCAGGAATTGTTGGGGCATATCCCCGTTTCTGTTGCTGAAAGAATTTCCAGGTGGAAGTTGTTCAGTGTCGTTGACTGAGCAACCCCTCTGAGTTTGCGGGACGCTGTCCCTTACACCTGGTATAGAAGTCAAAAGAATCAGGAGGGGGTTTCTTTGTATTTGAGGTGATGAAATGATTGAAATTTAGGTGATGGAATGACTACCAAAACTTGTCAGGCGAATCGAAAACGCACTTTATGTGGTTTCGTAGCTGCTCTGCCTACCCCGCAGAAAATACAGGCGTGCCTAACTATACCTAGCCCGTATTCAACAATCAACTTTTCAAAACGTTTTTTTAACCGTTAACACCATCGATAAGTGAGGTTATTTGTTTGCTATCAAAAACGAAAGATGTTGTTAAATGGCTCACAATATTTTCCTTACACCCTGTATACCCTTGTGATAATACGAACATTATGACGTGACAAAAATCCCGTATAAAGGGTATTAACGTCATGACTGGTGGAACTGCTGATCAACGTGATAAACAACCGTGACGCCATGTTCAAGATCATGTGATATAGTCACGCCCTTACCCTTTGTTTCTTCCATGCTGGACTGGGAGCAAGAGAAGAAAATAGAATTTGCTAGCTGCATTTCCCCCCCGGCATGCTGTAAAAACTAAGGGATCCGAGGGTTTCAGTATATTGTAATTTAGGCGATGGGCTGACAAGCTGTCACTACAGCAGAATACCTACATATCTATCTTAAATAAAACTCAAAACTTTCACTGACATGGCGGAACGATCTTTGTTTAGGTCGTTTACGATCTGCCTACCTCATTAGGAAAAAAAGGTGTGATTATATGTATGCATGTATGAATGATTGCCTAGGTTTGGATCTAAAATCACAATGAAGCGGTTCAAAAAGTCTAACACTAGAGTTACTTGGGTATCAATAAGAAAGACAGGCTTTTACAATATGAAGTAGCTGGAACATTCTATGTCTGTTATTAGTTTAAGTCCAGCACGGAAGTACTTATCATCAAATGAATTTATATCCATAAATCAAACTGAAACTGTGAATATTTTCCCGTCGGTCCCTAGATTAACATACTTATGGGCAATTTCTCTGAGCCGTCTCAATTCCCACGGGAAATTGGCGAAATGGGAGAAAATTGCCTTCTTTCACACTTGTATTTCAGTCAAGATGTATTATGGCGTTAGTAGCTAAAAGAGTTCTTCTTCTTAGAGAGTGGATTCTCGAGTCGGACAACCCAATGAACCCTGGTGTCAGAGTTTTCGAACCGTCTAGTACTACAAATTTCGGGGTGGAGTAGGTATTCTGCAGAATAATTCTACAGAAGTCAAAGAAATTCCATTTATAAAAGAACTAGCCATAGAAAAAAGTTTTGAATGCTGCGGGGTGGAGTTATCTCAATATAAATTAATAATTGTTTGTATTTACAGGACACCAAATTCAAATGTAGGGGTGTTCTTCGACAAGCTAGAAGTCATTTTAGATAAATTAAAGAAGAGGAGAAATAGGAAAATTATTTTAACTGGAGATTGGAACGTTGACACCCTCAGTTTAAAACCACATAGAGTCAAACAAGCAAAAAAATTAAGACTTATACTAGAAAGTCATAATTTTGAGTTGCACATCAAAACGGCAACGCGGAAACGTGCTTGCTTGGATCATTTCGCAAGTAATATAACAAAAGCAACAGGCGAAACTCTACAATTACAGATTTCAGACCACAATACGTGGGACACTCAGAAAGATTTGCGACACTAAAAAAAATTGTTCTACAGGTACATATATTTTTATTTAATCTTTTCAAAGTACTCTCCACCAGCCTCTATACAAAGATTCATGCGTCTGAACCAGGTTTCAAAACACTTTTTCCAGTCCGCCGTAGACACCTCGTTTACAGCCTGCTCGAACGCAGCCAGCGCATCTTCCGGCGACGAAAATTGTATCCCCTTGAGCTGATTTTTTATTTTTGGAAATAAAAAGAAGTCACACGGTGCTAGATCAGGGCTGTAAGGAGGGTGACCCAGGAGTTTGACTGGTGTGCTGTCCAGGAAGTCCCTCGTTTTGAGCGCGGTGTGTGCAGGCGCATTGTCGTGGTGGAGCAGTAGTCCGCGGAGCCCTGTGTTTGGTCGCTTGTTGCTCACAACAGAAAAAACTTCTGGTAAACATTTGGTAGTATACCATTCGGCGTGAATGCTTCTTTGATCTCGTAAGGGAATTGAGGCCAAGTGGCCAGTCAAATTAAAAAAGCTGGCGATCAAAATCTTCCCCCCGCTTCGAGATCGCTTCACTTTGGTAGGCGTTGGTTAATTTTGAAACACCCAAACTGTCGACTGGCGCTTGGTTTCTGGATCGTATTGATAAATCCAGGACTCAACACCTGTTACGATGTCGTAAACACGCCGAGACGAGCCTGCTTCAAATTTGTTCAGCATATCACGGCACCATTCCACCCGGGCCTGCTTCTGAGCGTCGGTGAGGTAGTGCGGCACCCAGCGCGATACTATCCTCCTCACGCGAAGATGCCCTTGTAGAATCTCGTGAACGCTTCCCGATCCAATTTTTAATATGTGCTGAATCTCCTGATATGTAATTCGCTTATTATCTTGGATTAAATTTTTCACTGCTAGCACGTTTTCTTCCGTAATAGCCGTCAAAGGGCGACCGCTTCTTTCTTCATCTCCCAAGGTTGGTCGACCGCGCCTAAATTCGTTATACCAACGATACACGGTTGCCTTGGAGGGGCTTTCATCCATAAATGCCATTTGAAGTCTATCGAACGATTCATCCGGTTTCAGGCGACACTTGAAATCGTAAAAAATCATAGCTCTAAAATGTTCCCGGCGCAGATCCATTTTTCAGTAAGACACGATACTTTGAATTGGCTCGCAAAAAATGTGGAGGGAAATTTTGAAAATGGAACTTACATATTTTTACTTACAAGTAATCATATTTTCAAAAAAGATTCTAACCGGCTAGTCTGCCATATATAAAAACTATTTATCGCAATACTTTCTGAGTGGCCTGGTACTGCTCAACTACTAACAATTCCAGTATCCAAACAAAAATCGATATTAAATCACTATTTCGAATTTAAGAGAGATTTTAATACCGAAAATTAAAACAAGTTTAAATATTTTATACAAAATTATCCATGGCACAATATTATCACTTCTGAGGACATTCAATCAAACTTCACTAACTTCCACAAAGAACTTCAACTACTATACAATTTATGCTTTCCTAAGTATAGAGTCAAACGCAAAATATCTAACAATTATAAACTTCGATGGCTGACGCGTGGGATACGAAAATCTTGCTTAAAAAAACGCCAACTCCGTATGTCTTATTACACCTCAAAAAGTGCATACAGGAAAGGAGAGTATAGATCATATAGTAAATTACTAAAGAATTGTATAAATACAGCACAGACGATCAATAATAATAAATTCATAACTAATGCTAAAAATGCATGCATGGTGACCTGGAATGTAATAAACGATAAAAACAATACACATTTTAATAATCAATATGATATCAAATACATAAAACATAATAATAAAATAATTAATGATCCCGTAGAAATTGCAAATTTATTCAATAATCAATTCATAAATAATAATAATAATTGTAACAGATTTGACATCAGCCTATTAAAAAGTAATAATTCAAGTATCTTTCTAAGACCGACCGACGAAAATGAAATAATAAGAATCATTAGATCATTAAAAAACACAACCTCTACTGGCTATGACGAAATCAATACGAAAATAATAAAAAAATGTGCGGAAGAATTGGCCCCTTTGCTTGCATATTTGATAAACCTGAGTCTCCTTCATGGCATTTTTCCTACAACCTTTAAAATTTCCATTGTGAAACCTTTATATAAAAAAGGCGAGAAGGATATCATAAACAACTATCGCCCAATCACTCTCATACCAATCTTATCAAAAATATGGGAAAAAGTAATCCATGAAAGATTGATGTCGTTTATTACAAAATACAACATAATATGTCCTGAACAGTACGGTTTTCAGAAAGGCAAGTCCACGGCTCATGCGTGTTACTCACTTATTAAACGTGTAGCTTCATTTATGGACAAAAGGTTATCTGTAACATTAGTTTTCTTTGACATGAGCAAAGCTTTTGACTTTGTTTCTCATGAAATCCTTTTAAGCAAGCTAGACAAGTATGGGATTAGAGGCATAGCTAATAAACTCATTAAAAATTATCTCAGTGAAAGATCGCAATGTGTTGAATTGAATACTGTTAACGACCAACCAGAAACAACCAATTACAGGTCAGATTTGAAACGGAATAACGTCGGAGTTCCTCAAGGCGGAATTTTGGGACCATTGCTGTTTGTTTTATATGTAAATGATCTACCGGCTATCACAAAGTACCCATGTATACTATTTGCAGATGACTTATCAATAGTGATACATGGGACTCCTGGTCTAGATTACGAAAACGAAATTAATTTAACTATTAGCAAAGTTGTATTTTGGCTCAAATGTAATAACTTCAATATTAATCTTGACAAAACCACATTCATACAGTTTGTAAATAGAAATAAGCAACCAGAGATTTTGACCATATCGAACGAAAACATACTAATTTTGGAGTCCTCTGAGACAAAATTCCTCGGTATTGTACTGGACGCACATCTGTCATGGAAACAGCACGTAGAAGCAGTTGTTACAAATATTAATAAATTAATCTTTGCTGTGTACCGCTTACGAAACATCTGTAGCGAAAAGACTGCCCTGATTGCGTACCATGGCTATGTGTGTTCTGTTTTACGATACGGACTGATAGTGTGGGGGAATTCTGTAGAAATGCAGCAACTGTTTATAATTCAGAAAAAATGTGTTAGAGCCATATGTGGTGCTGGGCCTATTGAACCATGCCGCCCGCTATTCAAAAGGCTGAATCTTTTGACTCTACCCTCAATGTACATTTACGAGGCTTGTATATTTGTAAAAAAAAAACAAACTTCTTTTTGAAAACAAGACGTTCAGTTTTCGAACTATGTATCCAAACCGACTGGCCAGGACTATGCACACTACCACTTGCTTTGCCAGAAACAGTGACAACATGTGTAGAAAACTGTACGATCTGTTACCTGACTGGCTAAAAGAGCTGCCTGTAATTAAATTTAAAAAATGTTTATTCAATACACTTAGAGATAACTGTTTTTATTCAATTAATGAGTTTGAGAAATTTAAATTTTAGGGGCGCCCAACACGACATTCTATTAATTTTTTTTTATATTTTTCTTTATTTTAATTATTATTGACATATGTATTAAGCTGACGTTTTAAATTTGACATTTTTATTAATGAACTAGAAAATCTTGACTTTATAAATATAACTTCTTTAATTATTATTGAATATTTGCATACCAATTGTTGGTTCACCACGCCTGTACTATATATAATGTGATTTTATCTATACTGTTATTTAACCGTGTGTGTCTGCAAATAAATATTTTCATTTTAATTTCATTTCATTTCCGAACCACGGAATCCTTTTCCATTTTTGGACAATCAGGTGATTCAGCCATACTGGAGAAAACGTCACAAAGTGATAAATTGACAAAAAGGAACTTTTTTGTTCCCCCTGAGAATCGATCCCTGGACCTCCAGATCGTAAGCCCATGGCTCTGACCACTAGACTACGGAGGCAGCTAACTCTATATGTATTTTTATGTAACGAATAAACTCAAAAATTACTAATTAACCGATTTCAGTTTTTTTTTTCACCATTCAGAAAGCTAAATTCACTCTGAGTAACATAGGCTACTTTTTACTGCGGGAAATCATCTGATTCCCACGGGAAATCTCATCAAGTAAGCCATGGGTGAAACTGCGGCGTAAAGGCACCGTTGTATAATAATTCGCGTAAAAATAGTATTATAAGAGACGTGGCTGTGTGCGTGTATATTTTACTTGTATAAATATCTAATAATTTTGTTATTGTTGCAGGTAAAGAAGCAAAAACAAAGATGGCATCCAGAATTCACAACCTTCTGTTAGAGAAGTATAAATAAAAACATGAATTTTACAACATAACTTATAACGATTTTACTACAAAGCTTTAGGAAGTAGCATCTATAATTTGAGCCCCATTTTAGCTGTAAACTAAAACTTCGTAATTAAATAAAACCTATGCACAATTTCAGCTCAAAGTTGTTTACATATTTAAACAAAAACCACACTTAATTCCGACCATTTCACTGTGTGCTGTTCTGGTGCAAATATGGGTCTGTCTCCACTCGTGCGCTTTCAACTTGCGACAATCAGGACTTTGCTGAATTACGTCTTAAAAAAAGGAAAGAGAGAGAATGATAAAAATAGGCTTATATTCTAAAACGACACATTTGAAAATAGAGTTTAGTTTAGTAAAAAAAAAACAAGCTTATGTAGCAGACCCAAGCGGGAAATGTTTAGCTCACTTATTTTTTTATTTTACAAGCTTTCAATTATTTTAACCTTTCCTTGTATTTCTGTTTGTGTGTATGGAAAGTGCAAGGGGGTACCCCATTTGGGCTCATGTTGTTGTTGTCTTGAGCACTTTCTATTACATATTAAGACGTAGGTCTCAAAATTGAGACGACGGCTGAAAGGCATTAGAACTTTCTAATTCAGTAGTTAGAATAATTATCAGGTAGTACCTAATACTTTCATGCCGGACTGAGAGTGAGAAAAAAAACATAGAATGAACCAGCTGCATTTCCTCCCGGGCATGCCGTTAAAACCAGCTAAGGGAACCGAATATTTCAGTATATTGCAATTTAGGCGATGGGCTAACAAACTATCACTAGTGTAACTACAGCAATATAAACTTTGTCAGAGTTGGCAGAAAGACCTTTGTTTAGGTTGTTTACGCTTTGCCTACCCCATTAGGGATAAAGACGTGATTATATATATGTATGTAAATAGTTTCAAGGAAAATTTATAAACGCCCAAGTGTTGATGAATCCTCTGTAAAATCTGCTAGCGACCGCATCTAAACATGTCCCGACATGAACTAACTTGTAAATTATTCTCGGACTTTAGAATTGGAACCAGGCCTAACATGTCTGACATGGCTGCTTTAGTTGTTCGGTCGCTATTTTATTGTTGATTAGAGTTTGTGAATTAAAATAGGTATTTCTTAGTTTTCTGATGAGACAAAAATAGACAAAAATAGCTGCATTTCCTCCCGGTCATGCTGTAAAAAACAGCAAAGGATCCAAGGGTTTCAGTATATTGCAATTTAGGCAATGGGCTGTCAACCTGTCACTACAGCAATATACCTACAAATCTATCTTAAATAACCCTTAAAACTTTGTCAGACGTGGCGGAACGACCTTTGTTTAGGTCGTTTACGCTATACCTACCCCATTAGGGATAAAGATGTGACTATATGTATGTATGTATTTTTTGATTTATCTACGATAAGATTTACAGAATTTCTAGGTTTAGATTTGTTAATGCAGGCAGATATTAGAAAAAAAAAAGCTATCGTCAGTGTTTGTGATGTTTTTTAATAACGTTTTTCACCTCATACAACCGAATCAAAAATGATGTCAATCTTAAGTACTCTGAAATAGTTTGTTTAACAAACCTTGACTTCAAAGTAGCTCACTAAACGAAGGAAACGAGAAATTTAATTTTTTCTGAGTAAACAAGAAACTCTTAAGTTATATTTTGTATTTTCTGTATATTTTTTGTAAATAATAAACGCAGTGGTTTATTTAACAAATACCATAAAGAAACTCTTTATATATTCTACTTTGAATATCAAGCTAAGGGTAGCAATTCACAGGCGTCACTTACTGCGTGCAAATTGCGCTTAACACGCTGTCTGTGTGAAAGTAAGTGCAAAATCCCGTAAGTATGAATATCAGTCCGTAGTACATATATACATACATATAATCACGCCTTTAACCCTAATGGGGTAGGCAGAGCAAAAACGACCTAAATAAAGGTAGTTTCGCAAAGTCAGACTAAGTTTTGAGGGTTATTTAAGATAGATAGTGATGTAGTGAAAGGTTTTAAGCCCATCGCCTAAATTACAATATACTGAAACCTTCGGATAACTTAGCTGGTTTTTACAGCCCTAGTAGGTTTTAAAAATAAGCAGATTAAGTTCCCTACAAAGCGGTGGTAGACTCCGCAAGGGACCGACTGGCTCGAAACCACACAACTACCGGAGTCCGGCGCCAAACAGCATACTGTGTTCCGTCGGTGTGTGAGATTGCCAGTGCCATAACAGGCATCTTCTGGGTGATCACGCTACATCGTCGAATCTGTCGCGGTCATCCGTGACCTAGTGTCTAAAATCAAGAGCATATCAATGTCCCAAAAAAAAATCAGGTTACTATCCCTGAAATTAAAATATAAATAAAAAGTAAGAAGTAATCCACTTCACGAACCAGATTCGTTGCATTCATTTATCTGTTTAGTATTTCAAAATGGCGGCTCTATTGTGCACCGTCTTACTGCTGCATTTCCATTCCTGAGCAAAGCTACACAGATCTAGAATAAAGTTGACCACGCAACCTCTTCAAATTCAAACTATATTTGTCTCGTCTCGTCAGGATTCTGATCCCCATAGTTCGATACACACGAGGGGATAATGTCGTTAGCATATTCCTACATCCTGAATCGTCAGATTGTTTGTCAAGAAAAAGATAATGAAGGCGTTTAGCAGTCGGTCTTGATCGCAATCTATGATAGTGGTCGTAACACAAAACAACGATTAAAGCCTTAAAAAACTCCTGACATAGTTTACATGGGATTCGAAAACCCACAGATAGAAGAAGATGAAACCCATTTAACTGTATAAAAGCAAGCGTCACACTGCTTTGTTTTACTTTGAAAATAAATATTTTGTTTTGTTTTTCAACTGAATTGATAAATGCGTTATAGTTATGTGTTTTTAAAATATATTTAAATCATTTTTTTTTACTGACCGACACGGTTTTACACACACAACGAATTACCAAACACACTGAGTTTTCACAGGTCTCAAATTACGATAGACAAAGAAGTTAGACTTGCGGAATCTACTCTAATCTAGGTCTATGACTTTCAAGGAGCTTTTTTGCATTTCGTGCCCGGTGGACGAGAAAAAATGGAAATAATAAAGTGAGGAGTAACAACCAAGAATACTTTGTTTACACTGTCTTGGATGAACATTATAAGAGGCAGGGATGTTTTACACAAATCGTTTATTTTTCTTCGAGTTACAGTTTTATTTGCGATACTGGCATTCTTGCGCACAAACAGAAAACAACAAGAATTTAAAAACATACTTTAAGGCGGGACTGGGAGCGAGAGAAAAACACAAAATGTGCCGGCAGCTTCAGTTCTTCAAGTCTGAAAAATATCAAGAGCAAGTTAAGATCGAAATATGTATCGCAATAGTGACAGTTTCTCAGCCCATTGCCTAAATTACTATACTATGGTTATCTTACCTTACCCTCGAATCCTTTCGCTAACTTCAGAAATACCTGGCACAATAATGTGGAATACAAATGTTTTTCTATCACTTCCAGTTCAGCATGTGTTATAATAGCCGAGTTTGAGTTTAAGAGTGTATCTCTTAAATATTGTATTCCAGAACCTCAAACGCGTAACCAGACTCCAAAACGTTAGTCACTAATTAAGGCAAGAAAATTTGCAAAGTTTGAGGCAGTTACACCCCGTAAATATTTTCATTTTACACACATAAAATAATATGTGAAACTAGAATATATGCCCAAGAACATGGTTTGCTTATTAATTCCATATTCTCAAATTTTATTAACAAATATGTTTGCAACCTCAGGTCTGAAAACGTTTTGACGAAGTTTTATTCTTTAACTATAAGTCAGAACTTCGTAATTGTTACTGAGTATATTCCTCAAAGTACAAGCTAAGACATGGCATTAGGTCACCTGTTTGATATGTGCGCATATTTTTAAAATCGCATTTTTGTGCGATTTTTTGCAAATTTTCGGCGTGACCATGGTCGTGAGCTGTAGAGTGCGCTAATTCAATGGCGTAACGTTCGATATTGGAATAGCTCGAAATGTTGTTGCTTATCTGACCCTGGTATAACTCTTAACAACTTTATGAAACCTTCTCCACACTAAAACTAAAGGTCCTTTCACACCGAAACTAAAGGCCCGCCCAAACAGGCGACAAAACGCTCCAGCACAATACCGACAACGCTCACACTCGGCCTAATTAAATATCCCACTTCTTGTCGGATTATTCCTGTTTGCGCCGGTTTGCGGCGGTTAATGGTTGTTTGTGGTCGCAGGATAAGTTAGAACGTAGTGCTTGCTTGGAACGTAATGTGGTTTGTACGATGAATCTCTATAACCCTAAGCCAGTTTGCATAAAGAAAAACATGATTGAAATGTAAAAGTTTTGAAATTGTAGCGGATGTTTACTAGAATTGGATTGTTATTTTGACCGCGATAATATTTATTTAAAATAACTTCGATATTTCAGAACAGTTATACGCTCCATGTTCATGTGTAGACTGGCATGGCGAATGATGACATGGGAATGAATTATATTTATCTATGAATGAATTTAGAGGCCTTCAATGAAAAATGTTTTCTCTTTTCTTTTTAATGACAGGTTGTTTAAAAAACAAAGGTTGTAACGTGGAGTGCCTCAAGGCTCAACACTAAGACCTGTATTATTTGTAATGCTTATTAAATATTAAGATCCGAGAGTTTTGGTATCTTGCACATTAGGCGTTGGGCTGACAACCTGTCACTACAGCAATATACCTACATATGTGTATAAAACCCTCAAAACTTGTCAGTTTCTTTTCTTTTAAGTTTTTAAAAGGAATGATTGAGGAGAGAATAGGGAGAAGTAGAAAAAGGTCAAGTCGTATAGAGCGGTTAAAGGTTGCCTGGAAGAAATTGCTACCTTAGCAATAAGGCCGCCTATGTTGTACTTGTTTTTTGTTATCTTTTGTGTTGTATGTTGTATTATTAAGTGCAATAAAGTATTTTTATGTTATGTATGTTTTATGAGGTTAAAGAGAAGGCTGGATCGAGAGAAATCTGGCGATTACTCCACCGACAAGAGCAAAGCTCTTAAATTTATATTTATGATGATGATGATAATTTCTTCCATGCTGGCCTGGGAGTGAGAGAAAAACATAGAAAGTGCTTGCTGCATTTCCTCCCGAGCATGCTGTGAAAAGTCAGTTAAGGGATCCGAGGGTTTCAGTATATTGTAATTTAGGCGATGGGCTGACAACTTGTCACTACAGCAATATACCTACAACATACATACAGCATGGAAGAAAATATACCTACAAATCTATCTTAAATAACCCTCAAAAGTCAGACGTGGCGGTCGTTATCTTTATTAAGGTCGTTTTCGCTCTGCCTACCCTATTAGGGATAAAGGCGTGATTATATGTATGTATGATTAAGTTTTTCAGTTCAAACAAGAATACACCATTTGGAAATATCACTGAACATCTAATTATCTGAAATTCCACCGCGAACCGAGTACACTTCAGTCGTCCGCTGTCATACGCAATGCGCTTCAAAAAGGTCCCAGTCGTTTTATTTGCTGGTGCTCTTGCGTCGTTTGCGGAAATGTCAATGAGACACTATTGCCACCTAAAGTAAGTACATACATACATATAATCATGCCTTTATCCCTAATCGGGTAGGCAGAGCGTAAATGACCTAATCAAACGTCTTTCCGCCACGTCTGACAAAGTTTTGAGGAATGTTTAAGAAAAATTTGTAGGTATATTGCTGTAGTGACAGGTAGTCAGCCCTCAGAAACCCTGGGATCCCTTAGCTGGTTTATACAGCATGCCAGGGAAGAAATTGCTCTGGCACAATTCTATTGTTGACATAATAGTACCTATTGTAAAATTTTACTAATATTTGCATGTCACGAAAATGACGAATTTATGTGATTCTAATAAAGTTTGATTGACATCTATTGTACCATATTTACAAGCAAATAAATATCATTTCATTTCATGTTCTTCTCTCGCTCCTAGGCCAGCATGGAAATTTTGTGATCTATATATATTAAACAGGACAGCATTTATTCTTTCACCGGGTCTGTATTTGCAGACAATATTTCCTATATTGTACTAAACTATTTATCACTTATGAATCAGTTCCAAAAACATTCATAAACAAGCAACACACAAAGTGCAAAGTTGTAAACAAACTTTAAACAGAATATAACTACACTGGGTTAAACCCTTAACACGATGTTAAAACACTCGAAACACTACAAACAAGTATTAGATTAGTTTGAAAATGCCAACTGAAATCCTGAAATCTGCTGAAATCTAAAACTAAAAGCTTCCAAAGCGGGCTGGGGTGTTGAATAGCATTTGGGAGTAGAAATTAAATATGCCACAGTGGAACTTGAAATAAGCATAGAATATCAACGGTGTAAAAGACAGTGTCTCCAAAACTGACAGAAGTTAGTCAGTTAACGAAACTAAACAATTTTTTCCAGAAAGCAAACAAAAAATGAAAAGAAAATTTTGACTACCTCATACAAAAAGAACTGTCTCCTTTTTACACAAAATTCACTTGATTTTTCATTTCCTGGAAGAATTACTTTGTTGAAAGTTGTTCAGTTTAAATCCGATGAGTGTTTTATGTAACAATACGAAATCTCTTTCTGAAATGACCTTCAAATTTGTTGGACTATGCCTACACGTGAACATGAAATGTTCATAGCTTCATCGTATGTTAGTTTTCATAGTATCTAATCAAAGCTTTGTTTTATTACAGATTTAGAGTAAGCTAGATACCGTTACTAAATTATTTTTCTTAGCGACTGGATTCTGGATTCATACAACCCGATTAATCCTGGTGTAAGAGTTTTTCAAACCACCTAGTAGCACTTCTATTAGGCTTCTGATGTGGTGTGAGTATCGAAAACTATCAAAGACAGAGACCGGGACGAAGGGCTTAACGTGCCCTCCGAAGCACGGAATATTTTCAGACAATCAGGTGATTCAGCCTGCAATACCAACCTGAGGAAAACATCACAAAGTGATAATTTGACAAATAAAACTTTTGTGCTCCCCCTAGGGAATTGAACTCAGGACCTCCGGATCGTTAGTTCATGGCTCTGACCGCTACGCCACGGAGGCAGTTCTACATTAATTGGGTGGTATAAAAACTGAACTAGTTTTATTTCATATTTTCAGGAGACGAGTACGTCACGCCACCTTCTTTTGTGACTTTAGTTTTTATACTAATTGTTATGAATAGGAACAATTTATTATCATGATCATTGAGTATAGTTAACGGCAGACTTTTTGGGAATGTAAAGCACAATGGGAAAAAGTATGCACATCTCAAAATTCATATGATTTATAATCGTTCGTGCTCTGTGTGATGGACGCCACTTTTAAGTGCGTGTAAAATTCATGCATGTCATAAAAAACGTGGGCACATTAAAACGAATGACTTGCGGTATCTATCCTACATTCAACATTGTGAGTTATGCATACGTTAGTGTAACGTGGGTATGCCTGTGCTTCTATTTCAAGTGTAATCCTATAAACCAAACACGATTAAACAGGTTTAATCCATCTCAGGAACGTCTCAGTTATACTTTGTACATACATACATAAGACAAACGCGTGATTATAGTATAATCACGCTTTTATCCCCAATGGGTAAGGCAGAGCGTAAATAACCTAAATAAAGGTCGTTTCACCACGTCTGACAAAGTGTTGAGGGTTATTTCAGATAGATTTTTAGGTATATAGTAGTAGTGACATAATAGTACCTATTGTAAAATTTTACTAATATTTGCATGTCACGAAAATGACGAATTTATGTGATTCTAATAAAGTTTGATTGACATCTATTGTACCATATTTACAAGCAAATAAATATCATTTCATTTCATGTTCTTCTCTCGCTCCTAGGCCAGCATGGAAATTTTGTGATCTATATATATTAAACAGGACAGCATTTATTCTTTCACCGGGTCTGTATTTGCAGACAATATTTCCTATATTGTACTAAACTATTTATCACTTATGAATCAGTTCCAAAAACATTCATAAACAAGCAACACACAAAGTGCAAAGTTGTAAACAAACTTTAAACAGAATATAACTACACTGGGTTAAACCCTTAACACGATGTTAAAACACTCGAAACACTACAAACAAGTATTAGATTAGTTTGAAAATGCCAACTGAAATCCTGAAATCTGCTGAAATCTAAAACTAAAAGCTTCCAAAGCGGGCTGGGGTGTTGAATAGCATTTGGGAGTAGAAATTAAATATGCCACAGTGGAACTTGAAATAAGCATAGAATATCAACGGTGTAAAAGACAGTGTCTCCAAAACTGACAGAAGTTAGTCAGTTAACGAAACTAAACAATTTTTTCCAGAAAGCAAACAAAAAATGAAAAGAAAATTTTGACTACCTCATACAAAAAGAACTGTCTCCTTTTTACACAAAATTCACTTGATTTTTCATTTCCTGGAAGAATTACTTTGTTGAAAGTTGTTCAGTTTAAATCCGATGAGTGTTTTATGTAACAATACGAAATCTCTTTCTGAAATGACCTTCAAATTTGTTGGACTATGCCTACACGTGAACATGAAATGTTCATAGCTTCATCGTATGTTAGTTTTCATAGTATCTAATCAAAGCTTTGTTTTATTACAGATTTAGAGTAAGCTAGATACCGTTACTAAATTATTTTTCTTAGCGACTGGATTCTGGATTCATACAACCCGATTAATCCTGGTGTAAGAGTTTTTCAAACCACCTAGTAGCACTTCTATTAGGCTTCTGATGTGGTGTGAGTATCGAAAACTATCAAAGACAGAGACCGGGACGAAGGGCTTAACGTGCCCTCCGAAGCACGGAATATTTTCAGACAATCAGGTGATTCAGCCTGCAATACCAACCTGAGGAAAACATCACAAAGTGATAATTTGACAAATAAAACTTTTGTGCTCCCCCTAGGGAATTGAACTCAGGACCTCCGGATCGTTAGTTCATGGCTCTGACCGCTACGCCACGGAGGCAGTTCTACATTAATTGGGTGGTATAAAAACTGAACTAGTTTTATTTCATATTTTCAGGAGACGAGTACGTCACGCCACCTTCTTTTGTGACTTTAGTTTTTATACTAATTGTTATGAATAGGAACAATTTATTATCATGATCATTGAGTATAGTTAACGGCAGACTTTTTGGGAATGTAAAGCACAATGGGGAAAAGTATGCACATCTCAAAATTCATATGATTTATAATCGTTCGTGCTCTGTGTAATGGACGCCACTTTTAAGTGCGTGTAAAATTCATGCATGTCATAAAAAACGTGGGCACATTAAAACGAATGACTTGCGGTATCTATCCTACATTCAACATTGTGAGTTATGCATACGTTAGTGTAACGTGGGTATGCCTGTGCTTCTATTTCAAGTGTAATCCTATAAACCAAACACGATTAAACAGGTTTAATCCATCTCAGGAACGTCTCAGTTATACTTTATACATACATACATAAGACAAAGGCGTGATTATAGTATAATCACGCTTTTATCCCCAATGGGTAAGGCAGAGCGTAAATAACCTAAATAAAGGTCGTTAAACCACGTCTGACAAAGTGTTGAGGGTTATTTCAGATAGATTTGTAGGGATATAGTAGTAGTAGGTATATTATTTCTTTGAGGAAAGTTGTTTAGTTTCATGGGTAGAATCACACCCTCAACTATGATCAGCAATTCTTTTCTCAGTGTATAACCTGGTATAACTGAATTAGTCTCGTTCACCGCAAGCACAGCTCGGACACTCCTAACTATAATATTATTTTGGTCACACATCGACAGACGGCATGTTGCACTTGGCATGCGTTTCTGTGCGTGTTATAAGGGTTAACAAATTTTGTTGTACCGGTCATAATCATCACTTTATTCATCTGGTTCTTGATTAAACCAACGTTTTAAAGTAGTCAACTGTAACTGAATAGTTAGAATAGGTTAGGTTGCATATTTTGTATGAAGTTACTTACCGTCTCTCATCAATTGGGATTCTAAAAAAAATACTATTGGAGCTATATCTTGTAGTAGAAAGACATCCATACACGGAACAGTACCTAACCATCTTAAGAACACAAAACTTTATTATTTCGGTTACACTGGGAAACATGCGCGCGCCATACCCGCTAAGCGTACGCTCAATGTGGCCCACAATCCGGTTTGGATTGTGACGTATGTCGGATTGGGGAAGGAAGGTGAATGTCCATTCTGTACGTAGTACTATTATTTATTCTGTGCCTATACCATGGCATATTGTCGTTTTTATATTAAGTAGCTTTCGACCACTCATAAATTATTTGAAAATCCAATTCATTTATATTCCAATCATCTTTTTTTATCAACGGACAGCAAAATCGTTACGTAGACAGCCGACCATAACTTAAGGTCGGCTATAAACGAGAACAAGCTTACTAAAATAAGGCTGGCTACAGATTATGCAGGTCACGGGTCAAGTTTGTATCGATCCTTAGCTTAATATATGTAAGTGGGGAGCAAAATTATGCTATATTGTGAACAGGGCGGAATACCAGCGCTAAGACAGAAGAATACATTGCTTGTTTAGAAAATAACTACTCGTATTTTATCTTCTCTTCTCCTTATCAAATGGGATTTTTAGCTCAACGAATGACCCAAGGGGACGCTCTGATGGCCATGGTGTCAAAGTATTTAATTCACCTATTAGTAAGGTTTCTAGTATGCAATTATTAACGTCTACTAACAAAGAAAACGACTGGTACATACACACACTGAGGTAATAATGGCACCTTTTTTTCTTACAATCAAATAATTATAATAATCTTATATTATCTTATCTTATGAAGAAGGCGAGGGAGGCCTTTGCCCTGCAGTGGGACACCTCAGGCTGTTAATAATAATAATATATTATCTTATCTTATGTAGCCGTCATGTGTTCCACTGCTGAAATTATGATAGTAAATAAATTATTTCTTTTAACAAATTACATCATAACATTTTTGATTGACGCCTCCTTTTAAGCCAAAAACCTGTCAGGAGGCACCGCTCAAATGATTCAGCCTGCATTGTTGATTCAATCTCTTATTGTGTTATATCTATAAATATCAACTTTCTTCAATTCAACAGTCTTCCATGCTGGACTGGGAGCGAGAGCAAAACATAGAATGTGCCAGCTGCATTTCTTCCCGGGCATGCTGTAAAAACCAGCTAAGGGATCCGAGGGTTTCTGTATATTGCAATTTAGGCGATGGGCTGACAACCTGTCACTAGAGCCATATACCTGCGAACCTATCTTAAACAACCCTCAAAACTTTGTCAAACGTGGCGGAACGACCTCTGTTTAGGTCGTTTACGCTCTGCCTACCCCATTAGGGATAAAGGCGTAATTATATGTATGTATTATATGTGTCAACTTTGTACCCCTCGGGGAAATCGTACCGACGACCTCTGCACCGAGATCCTGTGGCTTTAACCACTAGACCACAGAGTTACCCTCTGCTCACAATAAACAAAACAGGCGTTGGACTATAATCTGTCCTACCCTCACTATGACAATGCCAAAGGGTCCCCAGCTCTACTGAGAGGTCAAGTGGAGCTTAGAAATTGTGCAGTTTACGGCCCAAACTTGATTAACAATAAAGCCAGTAGTTTACGGACCATCCCAGAGGGGCCGTGGCGTGAGATGGTTAAATACAGATGATAAAATGGAACTGCGTCAACGACTTTGGGCCATGATAATGTGTTAACTGTTTCGAAGTGATGGTATTTGTGGAGTTATTATTCTTGTATTTTATATCGACCGTAAGACAGAAAACTATGAGTAAATTAGCAGGGCTATGATGTGCACTGTAGACTTTGTTTTGTCTACACATTATGGAGAGCTGCTGGACTGGGAGCATACATACATACATACATACATATAATCACGCCTTTATCCCTAATGGGGTAGGCAGAGCGTAAACGACCTAAACAAAAGTCGTTCCGCCACGTCTGACAAAGTTTTGAGGGTTATTTAAGATAGAATTCTAGGTATATTGCTGTAGTGACAGGTTGTCAGCCCATCGCCTATATTACAATATACTGAAACCCTCGGATCCCTTAGCTGGATCTTACAGCATGCCCGGGAGGAAATGCAGCTGGCACATTCTATGCTTTTCTCTCGCTCCCAGACCAGCATGGAAGTACTGGGAGCATAGAATGTATAATGTTGTAGTGACAGGTTGTCAGCCCATCGCCTAAATTACAATATACTGAAACCATCGGATACCTTAGCTGGTTATTACATCATGCTCGGGAGGAAATGAAGCTGGCACATTCTATGTTTTTCTCTTGCTCCCAGTCTAGCATGGAATAAATAGACCAACCCCTTCAAATTTAATCATAATCATAAAGCAACGTATTCTGATTACTTCACAGTTATATTGTGCACGTGGTCTGAAAATATCTGTTATTCCCGAAATGTTTGGTATTCAGATTGCAACGGGTTTTGTGTGGATTGAATGGTTTTTACAGTTGACAAAAGAGGCGGTTTTCGGTTTCCAAATGTGTTTCCGGTTTTTATTATTTTTATTTGGAATATGAAAACTTGAACATACATACATTATTTGTATAGGATAAAGGCTTGATTATCCGGGGTGTAAGGGACAGTTGCTAGACAACGAACCTGAACATCTATCAGCAGGTTTTATTGTCAGGAAGGTAAAAAGAAAATTTGGTTACAGTTGTTCAGTTTCGTTGACTAGCAACTCGTTTCGTTATCAGTTTGCTGGCCCTTAAACCCAGTGTTATAACTTCTTATTTTGTTTGGCTGTATGGCTTTACTTTCTTTGCATTTATTAGTAGATACGTACGTTTGCACTAGTGCACAAAATTCAATTTAGTGCAGCCTACAGCCTGCACAAAATAGCACTATCAGAGCATGATAAGTAAAAAAGCATTTGTATAGTAGGTATAAGGTGTTTATTAATAAAATAAAATTTACCACACGCAAGTTCATTGATTGATTGATTAGATTGATTTTGCAGACTGGAAAAATCTACCACCCACGCAATAGAAATAAATAAAAAAAATAAAAACAAGTTAGAATATTTAGCTTGCTTTGCTTATTCAAGATACACTAATCGAATTAAATGCTTACATTGAAATAAGTTATCAACTTCAAAGGAATTTGACTTCTATTTCACTTTAACAAGTTACGTTAAATGTCAAAATGTCACAGCCTCAAAGAAAAAGTCTTATCTTCGAAATTTAGTTCTGACGTAAAGTTTATTTTCCAATAACCTTAAGCTCCCTTTTAATTACAAGTAATTGCATATAATTAATTAAATGAACAAAATATTAGAGTGATTAATGCCTGATTCAAAGTTTTGGTACTTCGTATTCGTAAAGAACAAAGTGATCTGATTAGTTCGATCACTTTATACCCTGTATTTTGTGCAAGAAGAATTTACACATTACTCCGAGGCCGAAAAAGAAGCAATATATGCTCCAGAAATTTTGGAATGCCGAGACGCAGTCGAGGCCATATAGTGCTCCAATGTAAACGAGACCATATAGTGTTATTTTTGCTGACAGTGGTATAGTACTACATACATACATATATCACGCCTTTATCTCTAAAGGGGTAGGCAGAGCGTAAACGACGTAAACAAAGGTAGTTCGGCCACGTCTGACAAAGTTTTGAGGGTTATTTAATATAGATCTGTAGGTATACAGAATCTGCATTCCACCCACCAGGGTTGTTTTTTGACTTTACAACCCAAACGACAAAAGCCAGAAATCCCCTACCATTAAAATTACGTATGTTGGTACGTAAGTAAGATATTTCCTCCGGCAATAAGTCATCCACGAATGGAGAGTGTCGCAAAAACCCCAAATCGGCTCTTGAGTCGAGTAGAGGTCGTATATCTGGAAGATTGCTTCGCTGTAATATCCTTAAGTCATCATAAGACATTCTTGGAGTATCTGGTGTCGCGTGAGGTTCTGATGTATGATTTTCTTTGATAAGGGGTTAGTTGCTTCTTTAGGTGTCGAGAACAGTCATATAATACTGTTCGACAATATTTTACTTCTAGTATGGAATGGGAGTGATAGAAAAACAAAAAATGTTCCATACATACATATAATCACGCCTTTATCCCTTATGGGGTAGGCAGAGCGTAAGCGACCTAAACAAAGGTCGTTCCGCCACGTCTGACAAAGTTTTGAGGGCTATTTCAGATACATTTGTAGGCATATTGCTATAGAAACAGGTTGTCAGCCCATCGCCTACATTACAATATACTGAAACCCTCGGATCCTTTAGCTGGTTTGTACAGCTTGCCCGGGAGGAAATGCAGCTGGCACATTCTATGTTTTTCTATCGCTCCCAGGCCAGCTTGGGAGAAAGAATGTTCCAGCTGTTTTTTTTAGTATGCAGTAGATATCAGAAGAGGGTACAAGCGAGGCATTTAGTTTTTATCAATATAGGCGAAAGGCTGACAATCCATCACTGTAGCAATACTGTATTCGTATTGCTACAGTGATGGATTGTCAGCCTCAGTCAATTTCTTACGTAACCGTCAAAAATTTACAAAAGTAGCGAAAACGCCCTAGGTATTATGAGGTCGATGACGCTTTGCCTACCACGTAAGTTATACAGGTGTGACTTGTATTTAGAGTCTGTTCTGTTTAATTATGTAGATTAAGTAAGATCTACTTTTTTATTAAGTATTGTTTTTTTTATTAGTCATCTTCCTAGCCTTATCCGGTATTTCTCGGGGTCGGCTACCATATCTAGGTGATTGAACGAGGGTACTGGTTTTTACACAGAGCGACTGCCATCTGACCTCCGCAACCCAGAAGGGAAACCAGACCCAATGCTAGATTAGTTCAGAGTTTTCAAGCCGCCAATGCTTAGCACTGGCCTCTGATATGGCTTTACGACTAATATTTAAACGATATTAACCGGGACCAACGGCTAAACGTGCCTTCCGAAGCACGAAAAAGGGCCAAATTAACGTAACTGTGAAATTCGAAAATCGAAAAACACATTTGTACCTGGTGGGGTTCGAACCACGACGTCCCGCTCAGGAGGCAGCGGCCACATCCACTACACCATCGGGCTCTATTGTATTTTTATTAGTATGAGTATACAATACCGTATTTACAATAATTTATTGAAATAAATTAAACCGTTGACTTTATTTTAATTTAATTTATTTCTGTTGTAAGCATGTAGGTACGCCTCAAACAACTTGCTTTCATTATTATAAGTTGTGATTATACCCAAAGGCGCGTAATTTCTGCTGCTCAAAACGATAAGGCCTTATAATCTTCTATATTTCTAAAACTGAATATCAAAACACTATTATAACTTAACACAGCTTATTATGAACCATAACACCGAAACTATACTTCAGAGCAGAGGGTGTCTAAGTTAGTTTAATTATCAACATAAGCTAAAGTTGCCAACTTAGCCTAACTTAAAACATACTTTAAGGATTAGAGAGAAATTTGCATAGGAACATAGAAGCTGGCTTAGATATTATAATTAGTTTGGAGTTTAAAGAAAATAAGGTTAAAACAGACATAAAATGAAAACTGTTTTGTGGTCAAGTGGTCCTAGCCATGAGATAATGATGGTCAGGGTTTTGATTTCCACAAAATGAATATATTTAATATTAAGTCAGTTGGATTTTGCCACTACTTCCATGCTGGACATCGAGTGAGAGAAAAACATAAAATGTGCCAGCTGCATTTCCTCCCGGGCATGCTGTAAAAAACAGCTAAGGGATCCAAGGGTTTCTGTATATTGCAATTTAGGCGAATCTATCGTAAAAAACCCTCAAAACTTTGTCAGACGTGGCGGAACGAACTTTGCTTAGGTCGTTTACGCTGTGCCTACCCCGTTCGGGATAAAGGCGTGATTATATGTATGTATGTATTTTCCGCAGTTTGATCAGAAAAATAAGGACAAGCTAAGTAAATCTCCACATTGAAGTTATGTCAATGAAGGTAATTGTGATACATACCATGTCTGAGGCTCGTATTTATGAAGCGAACTCAAGTTGAGAGCAATATTAAGTATGGATTTGACAGGATATTTTGTACTGAAATGACATTTCTGATACGAACTCAAACTAGCTGGCAATCTCGAGTGCAGCTGTTTATCAATACGGACCTTATTCTTTCACTTAAAAACTGACTTGCTCCTCTATATCTGGCGGCATGTAACAACGATTGGGCAGCCTAAAACTCTTAAACGTTTCTTTTTGTGTCGGCTAAAATTACATACATACATAACGTCACACCTCTTTCAGGGGTAGGCAGAGATCACATTCTTCCATTTGCTACGATCCTTGCAAACTTCTTTCGCTTCATCTACATTCATCAATCTTTTCATGCACGCTCGTCGGTTTATGGTACTCCTGACCTGACCTTTCCCTAGGACGTCCCCGATTTGATCGCAGTACGTTCGTCGAGGTCTTCCCCTTCCAACATTCCCACTCACACTCGCCATGTATATCTGTTTAGTTAATCTCTTTTCATCCATCCTCTCAACATGACCAAACCACCTCAGCATTCCTTTTTCTATACCTGTCACTATATCCTCTTTCACACCACAACGTTCCCCTATCACGCTATTTCTTATACTGTCACTCAGCTAAAATTAAAACCTAGTAATCATTTTACCGTGGTAAAATTTCAAATCCGTTCAGCAGAAACTGTTTATGCAGGTTTGATACCTTCTTTTTTCTAAAAAAAAATCAGTTTTGAAACATTTTCGCTTGCCCCAATTTGCAGCTACCAAGTTATGCGTTAGTTGTGCCCGTATTTCAGTACTTGAGACTGACAGCAAATTTAAGTTCATATCAGAAATGTCATTTCAGTACATTATGAACTGTCAAATCCATACTTAATATTGCTTTCAATCTTGAGATCGCTTTATAAAAACGGGCCTTAGTGTCCCTGACCCTGGTGTCAGAGTTTTCAAACTGCCTAGTAGCACAGCTATTAGGCCTCTGACATGGTTTGAGTAACGAACTCTATCACAGACAGCGATCGAGACAGACGGCTTAATTTGCCCACGGAATCCTTTCACTTTTCGGACAATCAGGTGATCCAGCCTGCAATGTAAAATAACCAAACCGAGGAAAACCTGATAAATTGACAAAAATGAACTTTGTGTTCCCACTCTGGGAATCGAACCCAGGACCTCCGGATGGTGAGCTAATGGTTCAGACCACTAGACTACGGAGGCAGACATTTTCAGTATCGAAAAAATTAGTTTGCCCTAGTTTGCAGCTCCCAAGTTATGCGTTAGTTTACGTAGTTTTTTTGCTGAAATCCAGTTTCGGGTTGAATGACAAAGTCTAGCTTACAGTGGATATACGGGCTCATATATCACACAGTTTTGCATAAAGTTGAGGGGGTTTGAACTCCGCCGTACACAACAATATAGTGATATGCCTTAGTATTTTTCGTTGTTTTGCCTAGTTTCATTTTAGGCAAATGAGCACTGTTTTCGGGGTATAAAAGTTTAGAATGATATTTCGCCGTTTTGTTGGAAAGACATTGAAGGTTGAATCTCCTAGTTGAGCGAAAACGATAAGTATTCCGTGGCTCGGCGGGCACGTTAAGCCGTCGGCCTCCATCGCTGTCTGTAAAAGAGGTCGTTACTAAACCTATGCCACAGTCATTAGCCAGCCCTACGTATTAGCTGTTGCTAATAGGCGGCTTAAAAACTCTGACACTAGGTTTGCAAGTACTACGCTCTTGTGAGCTTAGCTTGTTTGGGTCGGAACGGAATCCAACTCTTTAGGAGCATCCGTCTTCTTCTGTCGAGTGGGTATCGAGTCTATCGACCTGATGAACCCTGGCATCAGAGTTTTTAAACCGCCTAGTAGCACAACTATCAGGCCTCTGACATGGTTTGAGTAACGACCACTATCAAAGACAGCGACCGGGACCGACGGCTTAACGTGCCCTCCGAAGCACGAAATCTTTTTCTTTTTCGGACAATCAGGTGATTCAGCCTGCAATGTCCTAACCAAACTGGGGAAAAATTCACAAAGTGATAAATTCTCAAATATCAACTTTGTGTTTCCCCCCTTGGAATCGAACCCAGGACCTCCGGATCAGGAGTCCATGGCACTAGCCGCTAGACTACGGAGGCAGTTAGCAGGAGCATCCGTTAAGCATGATCTCAGAGTGGTCTTCCCTGTAAGGGCCCCCTTTCCTAGGTGTATCACTGTCGAGATAATGCAATGTTTAGCATAAAGGCACTTAGATCTTTGTGATGACTGTGAGAGGAAACAAAACGCACCGGTTGATCGTTTTTTGATCACTGTTTCGTCTTAATTTCGACTCATCAGCTGCGGAATTGTCCGCATTATAGTTGGTTTGCAAGTGCTTCGCTCTTGTGGGCTTTGACACCAGGGTTCGTCGGGTCGTTCATAGACTCAAGAAACGTACTTGATTAGAAGAAGACTTAACTAAAAGAGTCACCCAACATAAGTTAATGTCTAGAATACGAACCCCTTAAACAAATGCGTCTACAAGCCCCCAAATAAGAAAGGGTGTAACTCAAGACTTGCCATTTCACCACAAGACACCAGCAAAGATTAAGTGGTCTAGTGGGATTTATTGCATACTGCCTCCTTGGTCTAGTAATTTGAGCCTCGGGCTCGAGTTTAGGAGGTCGTGGATTCGTTTCTCCCAGAAACATTAAAGGCTTTTTCTCACAGATACTACACAGTGATAACAATACTTCCATGCTAAACTGGGAGTACAAGAAAAACATAGAATGTGCCAGCTGCATCTCCTCCACGGCATGCTGTAAATACCAGCTAAGGGATGGACTGGCAACCCGTCATTACTACAATATACATAATCATCTGCAATAACCAAATTTGTCAGACGTGGCGGAACGACACAGGTAATTTTTGTTCTACCTATCCCGTTAGGGATAAAGGCATGATTTTATGTATGTAATTATAATATGCAGACCAAGTCTCCTAATTGCCCGTCAAGAAAGATGATTCTAAACAACGAATTGCTCGTTTAACCTTCTCGTTGTCGCTTTGACAGTGGTCGTTACACAAACCATGTCAGAGGCCTATGAAACGAAAACTCTGACAACGTGCTCCGTGTCTCAGACGATAGAATAAGAACCGCAAAATCCGGCAAAGACAAAGTGCTCTAGTGGGATTTATTGCGAACTGCGTCTGTGGTCTAGTAGTTTGAGTCTCGGGCTCGCGAGCAGAGGATCGTCGGGTTGTTTCGCACAGAACAAACTTACCGTTTGTGAAGTTTACTTTAGTTCACTTACGACAATGCAGGCCAAGTCTCCTCGTTGCCTGTCAAGAAAGATGATTCCGAACATTCGTCGTCCCTTTCAAAAAACCATATCAGAGGCTTATTAAACGAAAGCTAAGGTGCCTTGTGTCTCAGACGATAAAATATACACAATACTATTTATACACTAATTACACAATGCAGACCAATTAGTCTCCATATTCCCTGTCAAGAAAGATGATTCCAAACATCGGATCGCCCGTTTAAAATCCTCGTTATCGTTTTGATAGTGGTCGTTACACAAACCATATGAGAGGCTTACTAAGGATCGTATTTATGAAACGATTTCAAAATTGAGAGCGATATTAAGTATGGATTTGACAGGCCAGTTTGTACGAAAATGACATTTCTGATACGAACTCAAACTCGCTGTCACTCTTGAGAGCTGATTACAAATACGGCTCTAAGGTGCCTTGTGTCTCAGACGATAGAATAAGAACCGCAAAATCCGGCAAAGACAAAGTGCTCCAGCCAGATTTATTGCATAGAAAATTGTCTATTACTGCGCGGCCGCGACGTAAGTCAAGGGGCGTGTGGAACACGGTCGGGATAGTGTTATGTATTGCGTATTGAGGTGAGATTGTGACTTTAGACATTTGCAGTGTTAACACTCGCTTGCAAAATAGCATAACTACTATAAACGCTAATCTTTTAAAGCAGTTCAGCCAGAAACAATGATTGTGGCTATGGAGATTTACAGTGTTAACATACATACTACGGGGTGTAAGAGACACCGTTTAAACTGTTAGGGGTTGCTTAATTAACGTTACTGAACAACTTCGAGCAAGAAAAAAAATGGCTTTTCTATTCAAAATGTCCCTCTATCAGACAATGACTGAGCAATCTCTTATCAGTTGAGGGACGCTGTCCCTTACACCTCGTATAACAAATAATATACCTTCAAAATCCAGGATTGTGTAAAGGAAAATTGCAACGCCTTAGTTCAATTTACTTAATCCGAGAATATCCCTCAGTCTATCAACTATCTCTGAATCAAAGCCTCAATATATTTCAAATATGCTGAATTCAAACTAGTTTTCATGCTCTAACACATCCATGGATTATGCTGAGGACGGATTTAGAGAAAACTTGGGGGTCCTGGCGCTCTTCAACTTCATTCAAATTACATTTGTTTTCTATTTACCTACTTTCGCCACTTCAAAGTTTATATATAGGTTGATTATTACTCCTACGTGACCTCTGTAATAAAATTGTGTCCTAGCCAGTTATGAAATGAGGTTATTTGAGTCCCAATTAGAAGCCAGCTTTGATGAGGGATTTTTATTTCCCATTTCGAAGTTGCTACGACATCTGACTTTTACCATGTAAGCCAGTTTCTTTGTTTGGTGGCCTAGGTATATATCGCGATCAAATGTGTTTCGCGGACTGAGCTCTCCCGCAAAGTCGAATAATTTCAATTCCACAAAATTTGGAAATCAATCTGTGATCCCCCCTGAACGATCACCTAAGTCCGTCCCTGTGCAATATTCTGGCAATGTTATTAATATCCGATTTGGGATTACGAGAGTTCACCACTGCTACATACTAGTTATTTCACCCGGGCTCGCCTGGAAATTGTCCCATAAGCCGCTGATCGATCGTTGTTTGTAATAGATTAATGACTTGTTATACAGATTGGTGTTGATATACATACATACATATAATCACGCCTTTATCCCTAATGGGGTAGGCAGAGCGTAAACGACCAAAACAAAGGTCGTTCCGCCACGTCTGACAAAGTTTTGAGGGTTATTTAAGATATATTCGTAGGTATATTGCTGTAGTGACAGGTTGTCAGCCCATCGCCTAAATTGCAATACACTGAATCCCTCGGATCCCTTAGCTGGTTTTTACAGCATACCCGGGAGGAAATGCAGCTGGCATATTCTATGTTTTTCTCTCGCTCCCAGGCCAGCATGGAAGTGTTGATATAGTGTTTATTTATAACTTATAACTGCCTCCGTGGTCTAGTGGCTAGTGCCATGGACTCCCGATCCGGAGGTCCTGGGTTCGATTCCCAGGGGGGAAAACACAAAGTTGATATTTGAGAATTTATTAGGACATTGCAGGCTGAATCACCTGATTGTCCAAAAAGGAAAAGATTTCGTGCTTCGGAGGGCACGTTAAGCCGTCGGTACCGGTCCCTCTTTGATAGTGGTCGTTACTCAAAACCATGTCTGAGGCCTGATAGTTGTGCTACTAGGCGGTTTAAAAACTCTGACACCAGGGTTCATCGGGTCCATAGACTCAATACTCACTCGACAGAAGAAGTGTGTATTGATAAACTTGTAACATAAAGATAAATAACCCTCAAAACTTTGTCAGACGTGGCGAAATGCCTTTATTTAGGTCGTCTACGCTCGTTGATTTATCTTTTTACATTCATATAATCACGCTTTAATCCCTAATGGGGTAGGCAGACCGTACACGACCTAAGGTCGTTCCGCCACGTCTGACAAAGTTTTGAGGGTTATTTAAAATATATTTTTTGGTTTGAACCTACAGATTTGAAACTATTAAAACAAAAATCGTACCTGTTTGCAAAAAGTTGAACCTTCGACGTTTCGGTTTTCTCTGAAAACTTTTAATGTTAACAAGCAAACAAAGAGATACAAAGTTTTAAGTAAAAGTAAACAATTTGCTTAAGATTTTGCGGTAATCTGACAAATACGCTCCGGGCGCTTTAACTTTATTGAAGATCAAAGATTATCATGATTTTCTTTGCGAAACCTTCAAGTATTAACTGCCTCTATGGTGTAGTGGTTTAAATCATGAGCTCTAGACTGGAGACCTCCCATGGTCCAAAGACGCCAAGTACTTGGGGGTTACTCTTGACTCCCAGCTTAACTTTGCGAAGCACATCAGGAGAGTCCGAAACCGCGCCAAATTTGTCATGGGCCGGCTCACCCCAATCATACGCAAACGCAGTAAACTCTCCCTTAGAAATAAGGTGAGGCTTTACACTACATGCGTTCGACCCATAATGACCTACGCCAGTGTGGCCTTCAGCCACACCTACCCCACTTATCTGAACACCCTCCAGGTAGTTCAAAACAGCTTCTTGCGGAGGGCAACCGGGGCCCCCTGGTACCTCCGCAATTCTGACATTCACATCGATCTCGATGTTCCGTCTCTCAAAGAGTTCATGAAGCAAGCGGCCATACGCTTCTTCGACAAAGCCCCTCACCACCCTAACCCTCTTGTAGTTAGCGCCTCTAACTACGTTCCCCAACCTGCGACTCGTTACAAACGAAGGCCTAGGCATGTCCTTACCGACGGCGATGACCAAATTACCCTTGCGATTAATGCTGCCAATATTAGTCGAGCCACACTCTGCACAAGCTCTTCCAGCAACCGCGCACCCGCGGGGTCGCGGAGGTCCCTCCTTTGCTCCCCACTTTGGGGTTTACCGACACGTACCGGGCAGATACTCTCCGATAAGGAGTCCCCAGGCAACGCCATAAGCCGAGGTTCGAGCCCTAGTGGGCGCCCTTAGGCAGTTGCCATTTCATTAAGGGTGTAGATTGCGTGTAGCAACTCCCCGCCTTAGCCCGGTGACGCATTATATACACTTTGTAGTATTTTGCAAAAAAAAAAAAAGACTGGAGACCGTGGATACAATTTCCACGGAAGGAATACAACGAATTTTCCAGTTTCATGACAAAGCAGGCAAACAAAGCAGCAATCACCTGATTGTCCATTTAAAAAGGTTTCTCTGTACATTAGCCACGTATTTTTTGCGTAAATGTTGTTCAATTTCGTTGACTGAACAAAATTTTTACATTGCGTTTTTTTTTCGTTACTTGTTCAGCTTGGAAGTAACCGCTGCGGTAAAAAATTACGCAATTTCCTAGCCTACGAGTAGTTTTCGTAACTCAGCATTAGTAATGGAATATGTCGATAGATGTCGCCATTCGTCAAGTTGCTCCCGCGCTCAATATCTGCCTTTATGAGAAGTATAAACCGTCAAATAGCCTCTGACCTACTTATACCAATGTGCTGGGTGTAGGGTTGCCACATTTGCATGGTCTTAATCCATTATCAATTACAGAAATGTTTATTTTAAATGAAAAACATAGAATGTGCCAGCTTCATTTTCTTCTTCAACTTTCTTTTGCAACGCAACAATAAAATTATAGACGATGTTCTGTTTTACCTCTACCGTAAAAATGGGTCAAGATATTTGAAATATTTCAAGATATAAGAAATATTCATACAACAACAGATAACACAAAGACAAGTACAACATAGGCGGCCTTTTGCTAAGGTAGCAATTTCTTCCGGGCAACTTTTGGGTTAAAAAAAAATACGAAATAAGGTATCAAACTAAAACATTTTTTTTAATGAATGCTGTAGAGTACGCGTGGTTTTCTAGATTAGGTTCGAGGTCGAAAGGCAATAAAAAAAAACGAAAATATTTCATGAAGTAATGAAATGTGCTGAATTGAATGTAAACACTGTAATTTATTGAATACTTGCATTGTAAACAAATTTGAATGCCAATAATTCATTCTGTGTATATTCTTTAGACAAATAACTAACCAATTTCGCAATTTATGAGAAAAATAAATATTAGGTCTTGCAGAAATTAGGAATCAGCTATTTTGATGAGATAAAATAATTTTCAATCACAGAAATAAATAAGTATTAGCTTTATTTATCGTCTCGAGGATTTTATTGTTGTTTAGAATAAGAAAATGTACTTCACTTGAACGACTATTGTAAAGTGACAATGTAATATAGTGTATTGAGTGCTATACATAAAGAACACAAGAACAAAGTGTCTTCCCCTTAATAGAGACAATAAGAAACGTGTTAATGGACACATTCTTAGTTTAGTCTACCTAGCAAATTAAGTCATAGTAAAATTACTCATTAGCTTTAGATTAGGCTAGATCGTAATTTTTAAATATTGTTACCTTAGTAGGTAAAATATTTACAAAAAAAAAAAAAAAAACTTGAACGACTTGTTTTATATATTTTTGTTAGCAATTCATATAAGTGTATAACTATAGTCAACCAGTATAGCGTATACATACTTATCCAAAATAGACTTTGACGTCAAAGAAATAAGAAATCAGTAATTTTAGTGAATATTATGATTACTTAGTTACCACATACTACAAACTCCGATCGTGGCATGCGTTCTCTACAACATATTATACAAATAAAAGTTTAAGTAGGTATATTTCGTTGTTTTGTCATACGTGGCGGCTGGCGGAACGACCTTTGTTTAGGTCGTTTACACTCTGCGTACCCCATTAGGGATAAAGGCGTGATTATATGTATGTATGTATATTTAATCTGTTCTAATAAAACCGTGTATATTTTTTGAAGGTGGCAACCCTGCCCCAAGCCCTATAAATCACCAGTATTATGCTCGGAAATAAGCGACAGCAGAAAAATGATGCGTTTCGTCGGCGATCCACCCGACTCACAATAAATAATATCCACTTTTTCCATCCACTTCCCGTTTTTTGCTATCTCTACTCTAATCCTGACACCTTTGCGGTGTAGTCAGTAGGCTTTCTATGAATTTTGTCATAGATTCGATTCCAGGTTGTGTAAAGATTTTGTATTGAGATATTAAAGATTTTTATAGTTAATTTTGCTATACAATCTTAACTCCCTTCAAACTGATAGGGCGATTGCTCACACAAGGAAACCGAACATCTTTCGAGAAGAAACTATTTGAGAAAATATGATTAATTTAATTATCTTAATTTTTTCTTCTTTTTATTTGGGGAGCTTATAGCAGCATTTACAAATTATTCAAGTATACATATTAAACAAATTCCTGTTACAAGATTAGATTAGATTTATTTAATAATAAAAATGTAAGCTTTCACATACATATAAAAGGAAAATGATAGGGTTTGCTAAGTCGATCCATATTAACACCCTGTATAAGGCTGTGAAGATATTACAAGCGAATATTTTTTGTTTCTACTAAAGAAATACATCCATACTGCCAGGACATAGGTCGTTACCCTCTGGCTTTTTCAGTCGTAGGAAATTGATATGGATTTGACAAATGATTCTCTTTGTAACAGAATACTCTAGGTATTCCATTTAGTATTATTTTGTCGAAGGTATTTGAAATAAAACAATTGCGAGAGCCCGATGGTGTAGGGGATAGGGCCGCTGCCTCCTGAGCGGGAGGTCGTGGTTTGAATCCCACCACGTACCAATGTGTTTTTCAGTTTTCGAATTTCATATGTACGTTTATTCGGTGCTTTTTCCGTCTTTCGGAAGGCACGTTAAGCCGTTAGTCCCAGATAATATCGTAAAATATTAGTCGTTAAGTTATTTCAGAGGCCAGTGCTAAACATTTGCGGATTGAAAACTCTGACCTAATATAGGATTGGGTCCAGTTTCCCTTCTGGGTTGCGGACGTCAGATGGCAGTTGCTCTGTGTAAAAACCAGTACCTTAGTTCAATCCCTTAGATAAGGTAGCCAAGCCCGTTCGATACGGAATAAGGCTAGGGAGATGATGATTTGTAATAAAACAATTTTTACTTCTATTATAGACGTTTTTTTTAAATTATAATCTATAGTATAATCTTATATTATAGTAATCGGGCGCTTGGGGTACGGAAGCAAAAAAGTTTGTCCATCAGATTGGGCTTCGCTTGCAGGACCGCTTGGTGGTGATCCTCGGGCCGGCTCATACTTGGTCCAACAAATTTCGTTGGCTATTCAACGTGGCAACGCGGCCAGCGCAATGGGCACGTTTGGACATGGTACGAGTCGGGACGGGATGTTAGATTTAGTTTAATTAAGAAGCTAGGAAGTTTTCTTTTAAACTTATGTTTATAATCTTATATTTTAATTCTTTTATAGTAATTATAGTATAATCCGCTAGTTTCCTTCTAGTCAAATCAGCAACTTTTTATGAAATGTCAAAAACACTTTAATGTATGATAATAGCGAGGTATGACGTCACTCCTTGGTAAATACTTGACTACTCAAATGAATACCTTCTATATTCTTCCATGCTGGACTGGGAGCGAGAGAAAAGCATAGAATGTACCAGCTAAATCTCCTCCCGGGCATGCTGTAAAAACCAGCTAAGGGATTCGAAGGTTTCAGTATATTGTAATTTAGGCGATGAGCTGACAACCTGTCTTTACAGCAATATACCTACAAATTTATATTAAATAACCCTCAAAAATTTGTCAGACGTGGCGAAACGACCTTTTGTTTAGGTCGTAGGTGATTATTTGTATGTAAATATGTTACTTTTAACAGTCATTTTATAAATACCGTAAATCTTGTAAACATTTTGCGAAAATCTTAACGAGTTATAAAACTTTTAATACGTTGCTAATTTCTTCCCGTTTGAAAAAAGTCAGCACCATAATGATAAGGAAAAGTGAAGCTGCCTTCGTGGTTTATTGGTGTGAGCATTGGGTCCAAATCTGGTTGTCGAGAGTTCGATTACGAAGGTTATAATCACGCCTTTATCCCGAATGGGGAAGGCAGAGCGTAAACGATCTAAATAAAGGTCGTTCCGCCACGTCTGACAAAGTATTGACGGTTTCTTAAGATAGATTTGTAGGTATATTGCTGTAGTGACAGGTTGTCAGCCCATCGCCTAAATTACAATATACTGCAACCCTCGGATCTAGTTTTTACTGCATGCCCGTAAAGAAATGCTGCTGGGACGTTCTCTGTTTTTTTCTCGTTCCCAGGCCAACATGGAAAACAAACAATAAATTTACATACATGAAATAAAGTATTACTTATGGCCTTATTGCTAAAGTAGCAATTTCTGCCAGGCAACCACATAAATATTTAAAACGGGAACACCCCCGAACGCATTCTCTAAGAATCTTTTCCAAAAGTTTGTTTCCGCAAAGTTTGAAACAACTCATATTAATCAAAGCTGCTTTCTTGTTCTATTTACGTTAGATGCTAACTTTAGGTTTTTGCTGCAAGATTAGTAGGGAATTAAAACTTATAAGTTAAGATCTGGTAGCGGAGGTGATAAACTAAAATTAGCTCAATCATTATACTTAGGTAATGTTCTCAAAAATAATACGGGGTGTCATTACACATTTTAATTGCCTCCGTGGTCTAGTGGTTAGTGCCATGGACTCCTGATCCGGAGGTCCTGGGTTCTATTCCCAGGAGGGAAACACAAAGTTGATATTTGAGAATTTATCACTTTGTGAATTTTTCCCCAGTTTGGTTAGGACATTGCAGGCTGAATCACCTGATTGTCCGAAAAGAAAAAGATTTCGTGCTTCGAAGGGCACGTTAAGCCGTCGGTCCCGGTCGCTGTCATTAATAGTGGTCGTTATTTAATACCATGTCAGAGGCCTGATAGCTGTGCTACTAGGCAGTTTCAAAACTCTGACACCAGGGTTTATCGGGTCGAAGGACTCGATACCCACTCGACAGAAGAAGATTACACATTCTGAACAATTTTTATTGATATGCCAACTTTATTTCCTTCATACAAAATGTCTATCTACCTCGATCAGAAATTTTTTATGGAAAAGCCAATATCTTATTTTTATCTCCTGAATTTATTTCCTTGTGAATGTGGTTCAGTTTCGTTGACTAAGCAACCCCTATGAAGGAAATAAAATTTGGCTTATCAATAAAAATTGATCACCTCGATCAGACAATTTGTTTGGAAATCCAAATTTATTTTTCTTGTTCTGAATGAATTTCCTGGTGGAAGTTGTTCAGTGTCAACAACTATCAGTTTGCAGGACGCTGTCCCTTTCATCTGGTATTACGAACAGCAATAACAACATACCTGTGTAAAGTTCGGTGCAGAATGTTCCGTTCAACAAACTGTAACTACTTTTTGAATACCTAGCCTAGCTTCTTCTTGTTCTGTCGAGTGGGTATCGAGTCTATGGATCCGATGAACCCTGGTGTCAGAGTTTTTAAACCGCCTAGTAGCACAATTATCAGGCCTCTGACATGGTTTTGAGTAACGACCACTATCAAAGAGCGACCGGGACTGACGGTTTAACGTGCCCTCCGAAGCAAGAAATCTTTTTCTTTCCGGACAATCAGGTGATTCAGCCTGCAATGTCCTAAGCAAACTCGGGAAAGTTCACAAAGTGATAATTTCTCAAATATCAACTTTGTGTTTCCCACCTGGGAATCAAACTTAGAACCTCCAGATTAGGAGTCCATGGCACTAGCCACTAGACCACGAAGGCAGAATACCTAGCCTATTACACACCAGGAGCCGATTTTTTTATCAGTTGAACTCCAATGCGCATACTATACGAAAGAGCAACTTTCGCATGCAATTTCTATACAATTTACCATACGAATGTTAGCCCCGTGTGTATAAACAGCACTTAAAGAGTATTTTTTTTTAATTGATATTGGCTTCCATCGTTTTTAGACGATGATTGTGCCAAAGTCACGGTTCAAAGAAAACACTGACATAAAGAAAAAAAAAACTTATAAACATTGACACTTTCCAGTAGTTTCATTCAGTACACCCGGTACGCCCGGTTTGAAAATTCATACTTAATATCGCTCTCAATCTTGAGATCGCTTTACAAATACGAACCGAAGTCTTTTCTACGTTAAATCGTTTCGACTTATTTAAAAATTCGGCTCCTGCTACGCGGCCTATAGCGCTGAACTTTCGGTCAAGCCGATACTTTCGTTGGTACGCATTCCCCGTAACACCCTTTATAGTTAGACACCCAGTATTTATCCATAATCAAAATCACGCCCATTTATACCCTCAATGATCAAAATACACCTACCTACTAGCAGTTGAAGTTCTACCTTCCCCGTAGAACATAAGCGCGTGATTTTATGTTTGTAGCATTACTGTCACCAGGAAACATAGTCTATAATGTATTGATGGCATCATAATTCTCAAGCAAATGCTGGACCAATAGTTTAGGTATAGATGGTATACCGGGTGTAAGGGACAGCGTCCCGCAAACTGATAGAGATTGCTCAGTCAACGAAACTGAACAACTTCCATCAGCAAATTCTTTCAGGAAGTAAAAATAGATATTGGCTTTTCCATACAAAAAGTCAAACAAATGGGAAAGTCGTGTTTTTTTTCACTTCCTGAAAGAATTTCTTGGTCGAAGTTGTTCAGTATCGTTGACTGAGCAACCCCTATCAGTTTTCGGGAACGCTGTCCCTTACACCCCGTATATCTATACTTAATAGTAGTATAGTATCACAATATAATATGTTAAGTAAATAGAATGTGTCGATTAGTAGCTGCCCGGATTGAAATATGAATGTGCATGCTTGTGTGCTTAGCTGATAGTGATGTGACATTGTTATCGATATTTTTTATTTATCCGTGCCCTTATTTTTAATGCAATCTGCTAAAATAGTCAATCCCATTTTAAGAATGACACAATCTAAAAATATTAGACAGCATATTTAATACCTATTGCTACTAGAAATTGGTTACATTCATTGTTTATAATATGAAAGAAAGAAAATAATAGATTTGTCTCGCTCAGGACTCGAACCTGAGTCTCTGGAATGCTTGTCCATCACGGGTTCATAATATTATTATGAAATATAATAGCATTGTGAGTGCTAAGAATCCTGAAGAATATAATAACATTTACTGACAAATACATGTTTCATTTTAAACAAAACAACGTAAATAAAAAAAATAGCTTTGCTATTTTGAACACCAAAAAGTTAATAAACTTCTGCAGTTATAAGTTAAAGTGAGACTGTTGGGAGATTTTTGCAGAAAGTTCGACCGTGTGAAATATATTAAATACGGGAACTATTTAAAAACAAAAGGGATTTTTATACTAAAAGAGATCGTAACTTAACTATCTTTTTACATATTTTTGAGGATTTTTTATTTTATAAAATGATAAATAAGAAATTAAACATTCGCCGCGGACTGGGTTTGAACCTGCTACCTTTGTATTGTCAGAAAAGTAAAATACGTGGGACACTCAGAAAGATTTGCGACACTAAAAAAAAATGTTCTACAGGTACATATATTTTTATTAAATCTTTTCAAAGTACTCTCCACCAGCCTCTATACAAAGATTCATGCGTCTGAACCAGTTTTCAAAACACTTTTTCCAGTCCGCCGTAGACACCTCGTTTACAGCCTGCTCGAACGCAGCCAGCGCATCTTCCGGCGACGAAAATTGTATCCCCTTGAGCTGATTTTTTATTTTTGGAAATAAAAAGAAGTCACACGGTGCTAGATCAGGGCTGTAAGGAGGGTGACCCAGGAGTTTGACTGGTGTGCTGTCCAGGAAGTCCCTCGTTTTGAGCGCGGTGTGTGCAGGCGCATTGTCGTGGTGGAGCAGTAGTCCGCGGAGCCCTGTGTTTGGTCGCTTGTTGCTCACAACAGAAAAAACTTCTGGTAAACATTTGGTAGTATACCATTCGGCGTTAATGCTTCTTTGATCTCGTATGGGAATTGAGGCCAAGTGGCCAGTCAAATTAAAAAAGCTGGCGATCAAAATCTTCCCCCCGCTTCGAGATCGCTTCACTTTGGTAGGCGTTGGTTCATTTTGAAACACCCAAACTGTCGACTGGCGCTTGGTTTCTGGATCGTATTGATAAATCCAGGACTCATCACCTGTTATGATGTCGTAAACACGCCGAGACGAGCCTGCTTCAAATTTGTTTAGCATATCACGGCACCATTCCACCCGGGCCTGCTTCTGAGCGTCGGTGAGGTAGTGCGGCACCCAGCGCGATACTATCCTCCTCACGCGAAGATGCCCTTGTAGAATCTCGTGAACGCTTCCCGATCCAATCTATAATATGTGCTGAATCTCCTGATATGTAATTCGCCTATTATCTTGGATTCAATTTTTCACTGCTAGCACGTTTTCTTCCGTAATAGCCGTCAAAGGGCGGCCGCTTCTTTCTTCATCCCCCAAGGTTGGTCGACTGCGCCTAAATTCGTTATACCAACGATACACGGTTGCCTTGGAGGGGCTTTCATCCATAAATTCCATTTGAAGTCTATCGAACGATTCATCCGGTTTCAGGCGACACTTGAAATCGTAAAAAATCATAGCTCTAAAATGTTCCCGGCGCAGATCCATTTTTCAGTAAGACACGATACTTTGAATTGGCTCGCAAAAAATGTGGAGGGAAATTTTGAAAATGGAACACACATATTTTTACTTACAAGTAATCATATTTTCAAAAAAGATTCTAACCGGCCAGTCTGCCATATATAAAAACTATTTATCGCAATACTTTCTGAGTGGCCTGGTACATATCACTAAAACTCCAATAACATAAGCGATCAGTAAATGAAGATACCTAATTTTAATTGCTTTCCAATAAATACCGGGTGTAAAGGACAGCGGGACGCAAACTGATAGGAGTTGCTCAATCAACGAAACTGAACTGCTACCAATCTCAAACTTATATAGTTTGTTGGACGTTGTCCCTTACACCCTGCGTAATATCGATAATTCGATAGCCCTATAAGCAGCTAAACCTATGTTGTTCCGCTGAGATATACTGCTTTATCGATACCACTAAATCATCGACTACTTTCCCATCCCTAGTGAGATTAATGTAAGTCTCCATGAATGTGTAACTCTGTTTGCTTGCCAATTAGAGCTGGCCCTAACAAACATACAAACAAACAAACTCGACATAGAACTGTGTGTATAGTCGGGTCATTCATTAATATAAGGGTTTCAAGACTCAATATTTTTTACACTTCCATGCTGGAATGGGAGCGAGTGAAAAACATAGAATATGCCAGCTGCATTTCCTCCCGGGCATGCTGTAAAAACCAGCTAAGGGATCCAAGGATTTCTGTATATTGCAATTTAGGCGATATCCTTCACTACAGCAATATACCTACAAATCTATATTAAACAACCCTCAAAACTATGTCAGACGTGGCGGAACGACCTTTGTTAAGGTCGTTTACGCAATGCCTGACCCATTAGGGATAAACGCGTGATTATATGTGTGTATGTATATTTTTAATGTTTCAGTAAGGTTTTACAGAGATTAAGACATACATACATACATACATATAATCACGCCTTTATCCCTTATGGGGTAGGCAGAGCGTAAACGAGATTAAGACTCGTACTTAAAAAGCGATGTCATGTTTGAGAGCAATATTAAGTTTGGATTTGAGAGGTGGTTTTGTACTGACTTGGCATTTGTGATACGATCTCGAACTCGCATTCACTCTTAAGAGCTGATTATAAATACAAAAAACTTGACAGAAGAATAAAATTATGACTAAACAAAATGTATTTTTATCTTTCACTAATATTGTACTTAAAGTTTAAATAATTATGCTATAAAAAGCTCTATTATTTTTTATGATTAACAAATAAATTTAAATTATAATTAATTATTTATTGTTTCCAATATTTATAATTGTGTACGTTGTATCTACGTCTCAGAATGCTATTACACTTGCCTAGGTCTGCTGGAAGAGATTCATTTTTAGAAATAAGCTGTGCTTGTTATGTCTTTGTTTTATATATTACTAGCGACCCGCCCCGGCTTCGCACGGAAATCATCAGTGTTACTCTACTACATTATGCATGTATTACACATATAAAACCTTCCTCTTGAATCACTCTATCCATTTAAAGAAACCGCATCAAAATCCGTTGCGTAGTTTTAAAGATCTAAGCATACATAAGGATATAGGGACAGAGAAAGCGACTTTGTTTTATACTATGTAGTGATTATTTTATTGTGTACAATAAACTGGTAAATAAATTAAAAAATATAAAATAAATATGATGTAATATACATGTACCAACATAAAAATAACTGATGTTTTTTTGTTACGAGTACATTTTTCCCTAGTCTAACACATTTGTTCTCTAGTGAGTACTTTCAGAATCATTGAAGCACAAACTTGAACGTCTTCAACTTTTTCTTCCATTTCTAAGTGTAGTTTCATGTTTATCCCTTTCTTCGAGTTATATAAAAATGTTGCTTAGTCGTTTTCAATAAGAGGCAGTTTGTGAAATATCATAAAAATGTTTTTATGAACAATATTTACTGCAATATAACTGTCTCCGTGGTCTAGTGGTCAGAGCCATGGGTTTAAGATTTGGAAGCCCTAGGTTCGATTCCCAGATGGGGAGACAAAGTTGTTATTTGTCAATTTATCATTTTGTGAGGTTTTCGTCCGTTTTGTCAGTAAAGAAAGAGGGTTCTGTGCTTCGGAGGGCAAGTTAAGCCGTCGGTCTCGGTTGCTGTCTTTGATAGTGGTCGTTACTCAAACCATGTCAGAGGCCTAATAGCTGTGCAACTAGACGGTTTAAAAACTCTTCTTCTTCTGTCGAGTGGGAAACTCTGACACCAGGGTTCATCGGGTCGTTCGACTCGGGAATCCACTCGCTAAGAAGAAGATAAACAGTACATGGTATCCAAAAACTGAAGAATTGACTCAGTAAAAGAATAATTTTAACAATTTCCACCAATAATTATTTTCTTGATTTCTCTATACAAAATACAACATTCATTAGACGACTTTTAGGAGGAATCTAAATATATAGTTTTGTTTTTTGATAAAACACCGCAGACATTAGTCGTTAAGCCATGTCATAGGTCAGTGCTAAGCATTAGCGGCTTGAAAACTCTGACCTAATCTAGAACTGGGTCTGGTTTCCCTTCTGGGTTGTGGAGGTTCGGAAGCAGTCGCTCTGGGTAAAAACCAATAACTTCGTTCAATTCGTGAGATACGCGGGATAAGGCTTGGAAGATGTAAGATGGTATTTCTTTAAAAAAGTTGTTAACTGATCAACCTCTATCAGTTTAAAGGATGCTTTTTCTTTACACCTTTATGTAATAAACAAACATGGTATATTGTGTGTCGTTTCAACACAACTAGTCGTAACCTTTATACTATTTTGTAACAAAGTAACGCTTCATATGAAACTTGGGAATAAAATCCTTTATTTAACACTAGCTGTCCCGCGCGCAGTTTCATCAACGGCTAAATGAGATTTCCCGTGGGAATACGGAATTTTCACATGGTAAATTTAGTCTGTTGTATTCTTGGTATAGCTTAACTACTAAAAATAGTTCATAAAAATCTGTCCAGCTAGTTTAACATCTAACGATCAGGCGTTTACCTTGCATTCATACTGGGTATAATATAATGAAACGATTAAACATTAACAACGTGGAAGAGAATCGAACCAAACGACCGCCCGATCGAGAAACTACATTGAGATCACTAGGCCACAGAGTTCAGGCAGCAACACACAGGTGTTACTTACTGCGCTCAAGGTTGCGCTCAATACGCTGTCAATGCTTTTAGCATTGCCTACAACACACATGCGTCACTTTACAGGAACTAACTACTTAGGAGGAACTTTACGTCGGCGCAACCCTCTGCCGGTAAGCTCGCGTAGCGCGTAAGTTGACGCATGTTTGTTGTAGGCAATGCAAAAACATTGACAGCGTGTTGAGCGCAACCTTACGCGCAGTAAGTGACGCCTGTGTGATGATGCACTTACTTAGCAGTTTTAGTACAAAATTGATATTATAACAAACAAAATTTCACATATAAAGAAGTTATGTTGGAGTAACACTTTATTAAAGCTTAAAACTATATTTAAATGAAGTTTTTGACGAAGGTAGTTTAATGTCCAGCGAAATTTAACTAGTTTCGGAGTTCACTTGTTATGGATTAATTAGTGAAAAGTTAGTGAAGTTAGTTCAGTTAAAGCGCTGTACATTTTGAAATAATAATTTAATTAAGTCTATTCTTTAACTAAATTTTTAACAGAATATAAAATAACTATTTTTGACATTAAAAAGAGGTTTCTTTATATTACTGCATTTTATTATAACAGTATGTGAATATCATGTTTGCTTTCATGCTGAACTGGAAAGCGATAGAAAAAACATAGAAAAAGAATATTGAAAACTGTTTGGCTTACTCATTTGCATTGAAAGGAGAGTTATCCCTCGACGTTTCGATCCTATACGAGGATCTTCTTGTTTTTCTCTCCCTTCCAGTCCAGCATGGAAAAACAGTTTTCACTCATCATTCGCTTGCCCTTATCCCATTTACTTGGGGTCGGCGCAGTACGTTTTCTTCTTCCATTCATCCCTGTCAGCCGTCAATTCAACACTCACACCTGTTTTAGACATATCATCTTTCACGCAGTCCATCCATCTTTTCTTTGGTCGTCCTCTCCCAACATATCCATCCACATTCAATTTCATTACCATGACTTTCATGGAAAAGCAGTTTTCACTATGAATAACATTTGTTTATCGTTTAGTGTTAAATATAAATATAATGTTACAGCGGCTTTTCCCGCACATAAGAAGAATAGAATATAATAGAAAAACGTTTCTTCATGAAACAACACAAAACTCAACATACAGTAAGTAGACTTATTTTACATAATATTTTTTTTATTGAATGCTGTGATCTATATTATGAAATATATATGAAATGGAGCTGATTCAGCATTTGTTACAAGCTATATCTATAACCAGTAAGTAACAAAATATCAGTTAACACTGATAGGCTAAAGTCGTGGAGGCGGTGTAATACTACAGTGATACATAATATAATAATACAATGTCAGTCGGAGTTTTATTGTTTCGCAATGTAGGCGACAGGCTAACGGCTAAAATGACCCTTGAAACTATGAGGTTGTTGACGCTCTACGAATGCCTACCCCGCATGGAATGCAGGCGTGATATTATGCGTTTTTATATGATTATCAAAATATTTTAAGATCGACGATATGGATCAGTTGACTTTGATTTATTTATGAAAAGTTTTTAACCAAGGAGCCATAAACTGTTCCGAATGCACCAAACCGATGGCGAGAAATTCCCCTAAGCCATTAAATAACAGAGACATTTAACCTTTTAAAAACTATGGCAATAAAAAAAGAAATATTCCGGAAAAGACGAAAGAAGTTCAGCAGTAAATGTGCTGCTCTGTAATTGGCTGGAGATTTATCGTTCGGAAGTCTTCGGGTATCTTCGGGAGTGTTGCAACTCAGAGTGAAATTTGAGTAGACCTTACATCTTCTTAAAGTATAGTGCTGTCCTGCCCCGTAGCCAACACTGCTTGTGTAAGAATGCCTCTGGCTGACGAAAATTTGTCGTTTGATAGTGTTTTTAAACTTACATACATACATACCGTCACGCCTCTCTCCCGGAGGGGTAGGCAGAGATCACATCCCTCCACATGCTACGGTCCTTGCAAACTTCTTTCGCTTCATCTACATTCATCAATCTTTTCATGCACGCTCGTCGGTTTAGGGTACTCCTGATCTGACCTTTCTCTAAAACGTCCCTGATTTGGACGCGGTACATTCGTCGAGGTTTTCCCCTTCCAACGTTCCCACTCACACTCGCCATATATATATCTGTTTACTTAATCTGCTTTCATCCATCCTCTCAACGTGGCGATATATTCGGACAATTTCCAATGGAACATTCAGAAATGAGTACAGTACGCAAATCAGCTTTACTGTCACTGTAGAGCCTTTGGGTATATTCTAAACAATAAATACAAATACACTAGATTATGTTCTATCAAAAATCTTCAGTATTTATGATTTTACAGCCATTTGAATTTCGTGTAAATTGTCGTAGTTTGGCCTTATTTGCCAAGGCCCGTAATTATAATCCGCACTTGAGACTGACAGCCAATTTGAGTTCGTATCAGAAATATCATTTCAGTACAAAATGGATTGTCAAATCCATACTTACTATTACTCTCAAGTTTGATATCGCTTCATAAATACGAGCCTAAGAAACAGCGGCCGCGCGTTGACATGCCAATTGTTTAGTGAAATTGTACGTTTTACTAACACTACCTAGAATAAATCAATTTAAAGTTTTGCTAACAACTGTGGATGTTTCCCAAAATTAAATTATTTTGTATTTGAATTTGTTGACTTGCGATATCTACTCCACTCTAACTCTGTATTTTAGGGCTTTTCCGACTACCCTCAAAGTTTGGTGACAACTTTTATGGAATTCGGAAGTTATAAGTGACATTTATTGTTTGATAGTTTAGTGATTGAGTGGAGTCGGTTTCAAGGTTCATCAGTTAGGAATTTATAAAACACACGCCTGTTTCCACTATAGGGTAGGAATAGGGTTCTTTTTTCATTACCTGAAAGAATTATTATTTATTACATGAAAGTTGTTTAGATTTATTTGACTAAGCAATTCATATCAGTTTGCAGGAATCTGATCCTTACATCCTATATAATGTTCGACAACCCCAACCAAATTAGGTTCTAAATTAGCAAATTTTTCAAAAGTACTTATTCATGAAGTTTTTGGCGCGAAAGTAATTGCAAAACTTTGTAAAGAGGAGCCAAAAGTTAAGTTAATTTTTTGGGGATGAAAATATATTCATACAACGTTCATACATACATTATAGTCACTCCTTTATCCCAAATGGGGTAGGCAGAGCGTAAACATCCTAAACGAAGGTTATTCCGCCACGTCTGACAAAGTTTTGAGGGTTATTTAAGACAGATTTGTAGATTGATTGTCGTAGTGAAAGGTTGTCAGCCCATTGCTTGAATTGCAATATACGGAAACCCTTGGATCCCTTAACTAATTTTTACAGCATGCCCGGGAGGAAATTCAGCTGTTTTTCTCTCGCTCCCAGTCAAGCACAGAAAAAAAAATGTATGTCCGTTTATGTGTTTCCGAAGATAGTATTATTGTATATGTTTAAAAGCGAAAAGCCGTAATCTCTATACATCTATATATGTGTTTTCGGTTTTCGTATTTCATATGTTCGTTTTTCGGCGCTTTCTTAGTGCTTCGGAAGGCACGTTAAGCCGTTGGTCCCGGTTAAGATAGTTAAATACCGTAGATATCAGTCGATACGACATGTAAGAAGCCCAAGGTTCTGACCACTACACCACGGAGGCCGTTGAACCAGACAAACGTAGTACAATATCTTTTTACCTTCACAGAAGTAAAGTTATATTCGAGGTCGTTCGTTGGCAGATAAATTTGCTTTTAGTACGTAATATTTTATTTGAGATACCGCTGAAAGTGTCTAATCTATGTTTTTCAGGCTTTCCCTTGAATATCAAACAGTTCTGCGGAGTTCCCGTGGAAAATTAGTTTCCATAAAAATGTAATGAGGTGAATGTAATTTGAGTTCGTTACTTTCCTTCGTTATTCAGCCTTTTACTCTTTGCACAATATTTTTTTTTTACTAAAGTAGATTTAATTATTAGAAAATTAGGAAGGTCGTTAGTTTCAGATATAAATTGTCAATGTATTGGTACAGATTAAAATAAAGGTTTTTTTCTAGTTTTTTTTGCTTATTAGTTGGACTTTGTGCCAGTGTCAAGTTGATAATTATGTTACCAGTTTTTTTAAAATATTTTGTATTATTTTATAATAATTATCTAACATAAGTTCTTCCATGCTAGACTGGGAGCGAAAGAAATAGATAGAATGTGCCAGCGGCATTACCTTCCGGACATGCAGTAAACCAGCTAAGGGTTCCAAGGGTTTCAGTATATTTTAATTTAGGCAATGGGCTGACAACTTGTCACTACATCAATATACGTACAAATCTAGCATAAATAACCCTCAACATTTTGTCAGACGTGGCGGAACGACCTTTGTTTAGGTCGATTACGCTCTGCCTACCCTATTATCGATACAGGAATTATTATATTTATGTATGTATATAATTATCTACTTGAAATAAAACTCAAATGACCAATATACGATTTCCGAATCGGCTGATCACTGCGCAACAGATGCATTCATAATCAGTCCACCGATGCCATGAAAGTGTAATAACGTATATTTTATATACAGGGTGTAAGGGACTGGGTGTATCACCAGTTTTTCATTTTTATTTTTTTTACATACATACATACATAAATCACGCCTTTATCCCTTACGGGGTAGGCAGAGCGTTTAACGCCTCTTAAAAGGCGCTTTCGCTACGTCTGACAAAAATTGAGGGCAATTTTAGATTGTAATATGTATTGCTTTGGTGACAGGTTGTCAGCCCATCGACTAAATTACAATACACTGTAACCCTCGAGTCCCTTTTGCTGACTTTAACAGCATGCCCGGGACGAAGGGCAGCTGGAACATTCCATATTTTTCTATCACTCCCAGTCCAGCATGGAAGAATTTTTTTTTTTTAGGGAATGAAAAACTATTTTTGCTTTTGCATAAATTATCTGATCGAGGTGGTTATTTTGTATGTGCAAGTATTTGGTTTTTCATCTCCTGAAAGAATTCCTTGGTGAAAGTTGTTCGGTATGGTTGCCTGAGCAACCCCTATCAGTTTTACACCCGGTCTATCAATATTATAAAACCTTCGACAAAAACTGGAACTTACTCTGAACCTCTGAAAAGTAAAATAGAATAGAAACGTTTCTCATGCTCTACCTTTTGTACTAAATCATTAATTCCATGTAACAAACATTGTAAAAGCTATTTCGCAAAACAAAAATACTACGAAATCCTTTACATGGAGAACATCCCAAACTAATAATGCACAGTAGATGAGATCGTGTTTACCTTAACTTACTCACACTGGAATTTTGGCAAAGATTAAAGGGTAGACCGTAATTTGTATGAAATGTTTTTTTTTATTTTTTTGCATTTGACATGGGTTTGGTCTTGACTTAAGACACTAGGTCAGGGATGACCGTAACAAAGTACACGATGGAGCAAGCTCAACCAGAAGATGATTGTTATGTCAAAGGCATTCTCACGCACCAACGGAACACAGCAAACTGTTTTTCGCCGGACTCCGAAGAGAGGGTGGTCGCGAGCCAGGCGGCCCCTTGCGGAGCCTACCAGCGCTTTGTTGGGATCGTTCAGCCGGACTTATTCACAGGCAAGCCTGTGTTGCCGTTGCCCAGGGTGGACCACTAGGAGGTAGATCCCATCACACCCCAATACCTACAGATACAGATTTTGTCGCGCACAGCAGTGGCGCGATACTGCGCGACGAAATCTGTCAAAATGTTTGAACGCCGCGCCGCTTCGTTGCAGCTTCAGTGCCGCTTCAGGGCGGTACACCTCATAAATTTTCATACAAAGAATCATTAGTCGCGCAGTGCCGCGCCGCGCCGCTCCGCTTCAGCTACGTCTTAGTGCGTTCTTACCTTAATAATTACAAAGAGAAAAATATTGATAGGTAGTTTACTTAAGAGTGTAAGGGTCATTTCTTCCATGCTGGACTGGGAGATAGAGAAAAACATAGAATGTGCCAGCTGCATTTCGTCCCGGGAATGCTGTAAAAACCAACTAAGGGATCCGAGGGTTTCTGTTTATTGCAATATAGGCGATAGACTAACAACCTATCACTACAGCAATATACCTATAAATCTATCTTTAAAAACCCTAAAAACTTTGTCAGACGTGGCGGAACGACCTTTGTTCAGGTCGTTTACGCTCTGCCTACCCCATTAGGGATAAAAGCGTGATTATAGATATGTATAGTTTCCCTCAAACCGATAGGGGTTGCTCAGTCAACGAACCCGCCGCGCTCATAAGTAACTAATCTGTGAAGAAACTGAATAAGTATTAAGAAGAAATTCTTATAGGAATTGGAAAAATAATTGGCTGCCCCTAAAAAATCGAAAATGACCGCCTCTATTATTGTACAAAATCTAAACAGCCGCTAGCAGTAATTTTTTTTATGAATTTTTGTATATTTATAATATTACGTAATATGTAGATGGAAACCATTTTTTTTTTGCTTCCATGCTGGACTGGGAGCGAGAGAAAAACATAGAATGTGCCAGCTGCATTTCCTCCCGGGCATGCTGTAAAAACCAGCTAAGGGATCCGAGGGTTTCTGTATATTGCAATTTAGGCGACAGGTTGTCAAACCTGTCACTACAGCAATATACCTATAAATCTATCTTTAAAAACCCTAAAAACTTTGTCAGACGTGGCGGAACGAACTTTGTTTAGGTCGTTTACGCTCTGCCTACCCCATTAGGGATCGGATAGGGCGTGATAATATGTATGTATAGCTTTCCTCAAACCGATAGGGGTTGCTCAGTCAACAAAACCGCCGCGTTCATAAGTAACTAATCTGTGAAGAAACTGAATAATTAAGAAGAAATTCTTATAGGAATTGAAAAAAAATTGGCTGCCCCTAAAAAATCGAAAATGACCGCCTCTATTATTATACAAAATCTATATAGCCACATACATGGCTGGCAGTATTTTTTTTACTGGTTTTTTTATATTTATAATATTACGTAACATGTAGATGGAAATCTTTTTTTTTTCCTTTCCTAAAAGATTTTCCTGGTAAAGGAGAAGAAAGCAGGCGGAAAGTATCTGCTTTATACGAAATATACTTATGTAATTTTCAATATATCACAATAAAGCATAAAAAACTGAAGACTAATTCAAATCTATTTTATTTCAGGCATAATATATCCCATATTTTACAATACATACATTTACAAAATAAATAAAATAAAAATTAAATTATAAAAGGTATCAAACTAACAATAGAATAACAAATAAAATTAAATTTAAATGTCAAAAAATTATATAAAATAATTAATCTATCAGTGAGTGAGGTGCGCTTGGACTTAGGCATTTTACATATTATGTCCTTATTATTCAAACAAACAAATATTAAATGCCTAACGCAGCCTCTTTACTATTAAATACTTTTTTACTCTTTGCCGTGATAAACACACGTGTTCCAAACGACAAATGAACAAACTTTTCTCATAAAAAACTCCATACAAAAGGGATTCGTATAATTTGAAAAGTTCTCCGCTCACTGATAACGAGATTATGATGTTCACGGGTTTCTATTCCATTTTTTTTTACTTATTTCTAGTCTGCGAACAAGTTTTGCGAATCAAAAAGTGTAGTTGTCATTGTCATACAATAGATGTCGCTGTATCGTTGCAAGAAAATATTGATTCGCGGTGGTGAGATTTTTACAACATCATATAAAGCTTCGTTTAATATTAGGGTTTTTTTTCATTTCTTACAAATACAAAATAGTTTTTCGGAATCCGCGTTATTTTTTTATAGTGAAAATAAAATATGATTAATAATAATAAAAAAAAACATACATTATAAAATACGCTCTGCCTACCCCGTAAGGGATAAAGGCGTGATTTATGTATGTATGTATGTATAAAATACGCCTTCAAGTAATACACACAGATTTTTCTTACTGAGTATATTTTTGTAAGAGATTTCTTTTTAGAGATAATCTGTATTTGTTGTGCTATTATTTTTATGTTTGGTCCTATGTATGATCATGTGTGCAATCAACTGTTAAATAAATAAATATATTATGTATTTTTTTCTTTCATTTTAAGTTCTTTTGTGCAGTATGTTTTCTTGTCTCATTCATCCCTGTCAGCCGTCATTTTAAGATCTTATGGCTTCTAAATTCATTTGCACAAACAACAAAATAACTCTCATAAGCAAAGCACTTTAACTACACTAAAAAGTTGCGTAACAAGTGAAATTTCCGATATTATACGAAACGCCCGAGCGGGGAATATTATCCGCAACATTAACATCTTCACCGCTCGATAAATTCTCGGCTAATTCGCGAAGTTCCCGGCTTTTTGGCACTACCCACTGAATGTTACGGTGCAAGTTAGAGATTCAGTACTTGGCACATAATAGGGCATATTTTTTATGAATTTCATGAGGCGCAAACTTTTTATGATATGGGGGACATTTTGGTATGTAACTCATTGTATTTTTCGTAAATAAGGTACAAAACATGTTTTGTTTAGTAATAACGTGACGTCAGAACGTATTCTCTATTATTATGAATAAAAACCTGCGAACAAGGGTAGTTAAAAACAGTAGTGATAGCTACTGGATTAATGTTTGCGTTTACAATTTTATTGTTAGTAAAATTGTACACCTTTGAAAAATAAAACATTTCAAATATTTTTGTACGATAACGTAATTGAATTAAATCAATAAACTAGTTTTAAATATTTTGTTTTCTCATAATGCGCCTCAAAAAATATCTTTCTTCTCTCTTTTCCAACTTAGTTTTATGATAAAGGTAAAAAAACTTTCATGTCCTTTTATTCAGAAACACAGCAGGTATAAATGATACGTGTTCGCAAATTAGTTAAAATACTAAAACTACTATTTCATTATGTTGTAATATCTAAACTTTATTTTAGAAACAAGATATACATACATATAATCACGCCCCTATCCCTAATGGGGTAGGCAGAGCGTAAACAACCTAAACAAAGGTCGACTGGCCACGTCTGACAAAGTTTTGAGGGTTATATAAGATAGATTTGTAGGTATATTGCTGTAGTGACGGTTGTCAGCCCATCGCCTAAATTGCAATATACAGAAACAGTTTTTACAGCATGCCCGGGAGGAAATGCAGCTAGCATATTCTATGTTTTTTTTTCGTTCCCTGTCCAGCATGGAAGATGAATCAAAAAAATCATTAGCTCTAATTCGAAGAAAATTGTAGAACAAATTTTTAAAAGGTTATATATATTTTAACAAATGGTGGCGCCAGAACTTGGTAAAAACGCTCTGAAACCAAAAATCCTCAGCATTTTATTAAATTTTAAGCTGCTTTGCAAAGGCTTTTAGTTTAGGAATCAAAAAATAATGTGTAATAGCCGTAGACAATATAGGACGGGGGATACGGACAAACATACAAGGCCGATGGTGTAGTGAATAGCATATGCGTCTTGTGCAGGTCTTGGTCCGAATCCCACCACATACATACATATAATCACGCCTTTATCTTCCATGCTGGCCTGGGAGCGAGAGAAAAACATAGAATGTGCCAGCTGTATTTCCTCCCGGGCATGCTGTAAAAACCAGCTAAGGGATCCAAGGGTTTTAGTATATTATAATTTAGGCGATGGGCTGACAACCTGTCACTACAGCAATATACCTACAAATCTATCTTAAATAACCCTCAAAACTTTGTCAGGCGTGGCGGAACAACCTTTGTTTAGGTTGTTTACGCTCTGCCTACCCCATTAGGGATAAAGGCGTGATTATATGTATGTATTTATCCCTAACGGGGTACACAGAGCGTAAACGACTTCAACAACGGTCATTCCACAATATCTGACAAAGTTTTGAGGGCTATTCAAGATAGATTTGTAGTCATATTGCTGTAGTGACAGTAAGTCAGCCCATCGACCAAATTAGAATATACTGAAACTCTCAAATCTCTTCGCTGGTTTTTACAGCATGCCCGGGAGGAAATGCAGCTGGCACATTCTATGTTTTTTTCTCGCTCCTAGGCCAGCACGGCGCAGCAAAACAGTCAAAATGTATAAACTGACGTTGTCGCTTTGCGCCACTGCGCTGCAGCTTCAGTATCGCTGCAGTGCCGTGTCATCTCATAATACATTTTCATACAAAGAATCATTTTCTCGCTCACTGTGGTCGCGCAGTGCTGCGCCGTGCCGTGCTGTGCCGCTGCAGTTACGTTCTATTGCCGTCTGACCTGCTGACAAATTATTCAATTCTTACTAAAATTACACTCAAACTTAGTTGGTTGACGGTCTATCTACCTCATTAAAGGTACAAGCGTGAATATGTGTGTATGTATTGAAACCGCAAAAGCAAGAGCTATCTCGTAAATAAAATGAATAGAATATTTTATTGTAGAACATTAAAATTTCCAATAAAGCTTAATTGCAATTTCGGCACAAAATATTCCTTTCGTGGAATTAACAATTTTGATGCATTTAAAGCTTAACTCCAAATTAACAGCTTCACAAGAATTTGAGTTGAATAAAATTGTATATTTATTTTAGTTTGTATTTTGACGTGAAAATGACTGGTGAACTTATTTTAGTAACATACACCTTACACCCTATATTACTAAATACACATATATAACATACTTCCATGCTGGACTGAAAGCGAGAGAAAACATAGAATGTGCAAGCTGCATTTCTTTCCGGGCATGCTGTAAAAACCAGCTAATCCGAGGGTTTCAGTATATTGCAATTTAGACGACAGGCTGACAACCTATCACTACAGCAATATACCTACAAGTATATCTTAAATAACCCTCAAAACTTTGTCAGACGTGGCGGAACGACCTTACGCTTAGGTCGTTTACGCTCTGCCTACCCCATCAGGGATAAAGGCGTGATTATATGTATGCATGCATGTATGCATGTGACCTGTACTGATTAAACCATCTACCACTGGCGTTCGCAATAGATTAATTCTTAAAAAAATAAACAAGAATTATTACGAAAAGTTCCTTTATTATTAAGAGTTCTTATGAAAATAAAAAAATCTAATACCGCGTTTTAAAAACTTTAGAACGTCAAAAGCTTTTAATATATTGCTTTTAACCCGCCCGGCCCCTTTGTTTGAGTGTTGCACTGGAAATTCGTACTTGATTGGTTTTCATTGAGTGCATTATTGAATGATACTTCTATGTTCTCTAAAACACACTCTTATATGGTCCTTTTAGAGGGAGCGAAAGTATCTTTTAAGCTTTAAAAGAGGGACACTTTGTTTTTTTTAATGCTTTTAACAGATTGTAACTTAGGTCAATGTTCTTATTATGTTGAAAACTGTAAAAAAATCTTCTGAAACTAGGAAATAAAATAGTGTGCGAAGTGTTGGGTTAGGTTAGGTATAAAAGAAATATACCTTATCGCTTCCCGCAATGCAGGGGTTTTCAGTCAGTGAAACTGAACAACTTTATGTCCTGTGTTTATGATGTTTTTGTGTACAATAACTGGTTAAATAAAATAAATTAAAAAAAAAACTCAACAGGATTTTTTTAACGAAATTAACAAAAATATGTTTGGTTTCCCTATAGTCTAGTACATACATACATACATATAATCACGCCTTTATCCCTAATGGGGTAGGCAGAGCGTAAGCGACCTAAACATAGGGCGTTCCGCCACATCTGACAAAGGTTTGAGGGAAACCCTCGGATCCCTTAGCTGGTTTTTACAGCATACCCGGGAGGAAATGCAGCTGGCACATTCTATGTTTTTCTTTCGCTCGCAGGCCAGCAGGCAAGTAACAGTATAGTACAGTCTAGTACAGTGTAAATTCTATGAAATACCCAAAAACAACTGACAAGCCCGACCGACTATTTACGTCCTGCTCACGTCATTTCAGATTAAACTGTTCACGTGAAAATATCTAAAAACCGTACACCGAAAATAATAGCCATTTTAGGTGAATATTTTTAGTGATAGCCCGATGGTGTTGTGGATAGGGCCGCTGCCTCCTGAGCGGGAAGTCGTGGCTTGCATCCCACCACGTACCAATGTGTTTTTCGGTTTTCGAATATCATATGTACGTTTATTCGGTGCTTCTTTCGTGCTTCGGAAGGCACGTAAAGCCGTTGGTCTCGGTTAATAACGTTTAATACCGTAGATATTAGTCGCTAATCCATGTCAGAGGCCAGTGCTAACGATTGGCGGCTTGAAAACTGAACTAATTTAGGACCAATCCTAATTCTGGGTTGCGGAAGTCAGATGGCAGTCGCTCTGTGTTAAAACCAGTACTCTCGTTCGATCCCCTAGAATAGATTGCCGACCCCGTGAGATATGGGATAAGGCTAGGGAGATGATTTGTAGTGAAACAACATTAATGGACGCTGTTGCATGAATTGAATGTTAAATACTTACAATACATAACACACCCTCATCCTAGTGGGGTAGGCAGAGCGTCACTGATCTAAATAAAGGTCATTCCGCCACGTTGGACAAGTCTTGTGGGTTATTTCAAATAGAGTCATAGATATGTATGTATTGACAGGTGACAGAGACCCTGGAATCCCTTATACTGGTTTCTACAGCATAAGAAAATTCCTGAAGAAAATGCAGCTGACACATTCTTTCTTCTTCTATCGCTCCCAGTCGAGCATGAAATAAAACTTTACTTCTAGATTTTAATCATTCATATTATCACCCCTTTATCTCTTATGGGGTAGGTAGAGCGTAAACTACCTAAACAAACGTCGTTCCGACACGTCTGACAAAGTTTTGAGGGTTATTTAATTTTGTTTTAATAATTTAATTTAGATTGATTTAAAGTTATTTTAGTGTAGTGACAGGTTGTCAGTCTATCGCCTAAATTGCAATGTACAGAAACCCTCAGATCCCTTAGCTTCAACAGCATGCCCGGGAGGAAAAGCAGCTGGCACATTCCATGCTTTTCTCTCGCTCCTAGGCCAGCATGGCAGAAATCTATTAGTCTATATTTTAACCTGCTTACATTCCTTTTTCTGTTTGTCCACAGACCACACCTCAGCCATAGTCGGCAGCACAGCCCGAATAAGATGCCGCATAGATGGCGCCTCTTGTGGCGAGATGCACAGCATCAAGTGGTACAAAGTTCGCGGGGATTCGAACGAGGATGTTCGAGTTTACGTGTATTCAGGCACTCGGGACTCGGCCATCAACCGGCCGGAAGGAGATATGGCTAAAAGGTGAGATATTTTTATAGTTTCCTTTAAGGGGATCTCAGGTGCACGCCAGCGCCCTCATCAATTAAAAAATCATTACTCACTGAAAACTCAATTAATTGAAAATCCGGTAGATCAGATAGACGTATAGGTACTGACATTTATTTTAAGCATTATAAATTAATGATTCAGTGTTCACTGCAATTATAGATAGCAAAAGTGCTAAAAGTGGCCGTTTTTCGCAATTTTTCTATCTGTTACTATAACAAACTATTAGTGGCAACTTTATGAGGTTCTAAATGACCTTCATTGATTTAACCTCAATCTGATCTACCGGATTTTCGATTGACTGTGCTTTCAGTGAATTATGATTTTTTGACTGATGAGGGCGCCACTTAGTCCAGGGAAGCCCCTTAAGAATCAACAGTTACGAATGACTCATATATTTTCATTAGTACATAACGATAGCCTCAATCTAAATGTAATTCTTCTAAAAGCTCGTTTTTAAGGTTACATACGGGAAAACTGCCAGTTACTCAAATATAAACTAAACTTACAAATGTACTCTGAACATGACTTAATAATATTATAATAGCAAAAATAAAAATGTATCAAGTGGTACAAAGTTCGCGGAAAATTGAACGAGGATGTTCGAGTTTATGTGTACTCGGGCACTCGGGACTCGGCCATCAACCGGCCGGAAGGAGACATGGCTAAAAGGTACGTATTTTCGATCATTTTCATCAGTAAATAATGGTCAGAAACTAAAATATACACTTAAGGAAAAGAATACATAATATTAGCTGACGCCTTAAGGTACCTTACAGTAACTCAAATGTGTATTAAACTGATTCCAAGTAACTCAAATCTACATTTATATTGACTCGGGTAACTTAAATCTGTACTAAAAATAACTCCCGGTAACTCAAATCTACACTAGATGTTACATACAGTAAACTCAAGGCTACAATTTTAGGAGACTCGAACTTCTAATACAAACTTAACGCAACTTACAATATATTACTTTTTTTTTTTAACAAGCTAGTCTTTTGCCATTTTTAAATCTGGATTACACAATCATCTTCTTACTGCATCAGGTTGCAATTAATCTTATTTTATCCTATATGTTTAATATGTATGTTTATCTATTTATATATGAATGTAAGTATGTGTATATAATTTATTTATTATAAATAATTATTTATTTATATTCGGATTTTTTGTTTATCTATATATATTATTATTTAATATGTACTATTATGTAGATCTTAAGTGTTGTAGGTTATTTAATTGTTTAGTTCATTCTTTGATGTTGCCGCAGCTACTAGCTATGTATATTTTTTATTTAATAAATGCAGCGTTGTCTGGAAGAGACCGCTTGAAGCGATAAGGCCGCCTTTGCGTACACTGTTATCTTAAGTTTTTCCAAACTGTACGATTTATGCGCAATAAAGAGTTAATCTATCTATCTAGTCCTATCATTTATATGCATACAAGATCCACACCATCAAGTGGTACAACAGCAGTTTTCGAGTCGGTCAACCCGATACCTAGTGTCAGAGTTTTTGAACCGCCTATTAGCTTAGCTAAGAAGCCTCTAATATGGTTTGTGTAACGACCAATATCAAAGACAGCAACCGGGATCAACGACGGTTTAACGTGCCATCCGAAGCACTAAACTTGACAAAATAATTTAATAATAGAAAAACTAAATTTTGAGCGATCTCACATCATTAATAAATAATATATAAATTTACGAGTATTTAAATATCAAAGCAAACATTCATTTAAATTACAATTATTACAAATTATTATAAATGTCAATCTCAAAACTAAATTTACAATAGGTACCAAACCCACCTTTTAAGTCAAAAACACCTTGATCATAATCATAACAAAGCAAGCTGTCATATTTTACTGAAATGGACATCAAAAGAGCTTAACCTTAAATTCTCTGTCTTACTCTTAGTTCAAATTTCTTCCATGCTGGACTGGGAGAGATAGAAAAACATAGAATGTTCCAGCTGCCCTTCCTCCCGGGCATGCTGTTGAAGTCAGCAAAAGGGACTCGAGGGTTACAGTGTATTGTAATTTAGGCGATGGGCTGACAACCTGTCACTATAGCAATACTTATTACAATCTAATCTGCCCTCAATTTTTGTCAGACGTGGCGAAAGCGCCTTTTACGAGGCGTTGAGCGCTCTGCCTACCCCGTAGGGGATGAGGGCGTGATTTATGTATGTATGTATGTATGTACTCTTAGTTCAAAGGGGCTTCCTAATAAACTTCTTCCACTGGAGTGCAAATAGATACTCTGAATAATTTATTACATAACATTACAGCTAGTGTTGGGTTACAACCGATTTCAAGGAAAATGTTTTTTAATTAATTTTTGGACAGGAAGCGATAAAAGACAGTCAACATTTTTCTTTATCAAATGGCTCCCTACTTTACCAGGTTTTTTTAGGAAATGTTTTTTTTTTACTAACCCTCACAATATAAGACCCCATACACCTCGATTAGACAAATTGTACGGAAAATATATATTTTTTTAATTTACCCGTAAAAAAAAATTGATTTAATTATTTATCGTATGGCATTATTTGCTGTTATTCCATGCTGGCCTGCAAGAGAAAAACATAGAATAAGCCAGTTGCATTTCCTCCCGGGCGTGCAGTAAAAGCCGGCTAAGGGATCCGAGGGTTTCAGTATATTGCAAATTAGGCGATGGGCTGACATTACAACCTGTCACTACAGCAATGTATCTACAATTCTATCTAAAAATAACCCTCAAAACATTCGTCAGAAGTGGCGAAACAAACTTTGTTTTGGTCGTTTGCGCTCTGCCTACCCCAATAGGGATAAAGGAGCCATTATATGTATTTATGTATTATTTGCTGCGAGATTCAAAGGACAAGGCTGGATAGTTGTTCAGTTTCGTTCACTGAGCTACAACTATCAGTTTGCTGTTCCTTATACCCCGTATAATTAAGTAAGGTTATGCTAATATAAAAGCATATTTTTCTTGTCATCGAGTCAATTGACACGATAAACCCTGGTGTCAGACTTTTTAAATTGTCTAATAACACAGCTAATAGGCCTCTGACATAGTTTTGTGTAACGACCACTATCATAGCCAGCGACCGGGCGCCCTCTGAAACACGGAATCTTTTTACTGCCAGACAATCAGGTGGTGTTTAAGACAAAATGCGGAAAATCTCACAAAGTGATAAATTGACAAAGATCAACGTTGTGTTTCACTCATGGGAATCGAAACAAGAACCTCTGGATTGGGAGCTCAGAGCACTAGACCAAGGAGACAGTTGAAACTGTGAAAGGTGAAACTTCTCCTGTCGCGTGGGTATCGAGTCTATGGACCCGATGAACCCTGGTGTCAGAGTTTTTAAACCGCCTAGTAACACAATCAGGCCTCTGACATGGTTTGAGTAACGAGCACTATCAAAGACAGCAACCGGGACCGACGGCTTAACGTGCCCTCTGAAGCACGAAATCTTTTTCTTTTCGAACAATCACTTGATTCAGCCTGCAATGTCCTAACCAAACTGGGGAAAAATTCACAAAGTGATAAATTCTCAAATTTCAACTTTGTATTTCCCCCCTGGGAACTCAGGATCTCCGGATCGGGAGTCCATGTCACTAGCCACTAGACCACGGAGGCAGTTTAAACTAAGGTGAAACTAAAATGTCGATTCTACCGAAACCGATTTCCCTTTTTTCCGTCTGGCATCCCTGCCCTATTGTTCCTACCAGGCATTTTATTCCCTTTGTTACATGACAACTGGATTAAATCCATTGTACTACGTCATGGCTACGCTTATAATGAACGTGGGCAGGGGTGCTGCTTATTGGGAGAACTGTCAAAAATGGCTTGGGTTTCAAACCTATCGATCCGATGAACCTTGGTGTCAGAGTTTTTGAACCGCCTAATAGCGCAGCTTATAGATCTCTTGACTATTTTTATGCAACGACGAATATCTTCGGTTGAAAACTCTGATACCAGGGTTCAACGGGTCGTTGGACTAGAGAATCCACATATTTTTAAAAGACATTTAGATGATTGTCTTTGCTTACTGTTAAATAAGGCTAAATAAGATAAGAAGATAAGAAAAGGTGATTCAGCCTGCATTATCCTAACCAAGCTGGGGAAAATCTCACAAAGTGATATCTCGACAAATGTAAGTTTAGTGTTCCACTCATGGGAATCGAATTAAGGACCTCTGGATCGAGAGCCCATGACTTAGACAACTAGACCAATCAGTTAGAAATGGCGTTGGCGACGTAAGTTTATTTTTTCGACACATTCTTTTTCTTCTTAGCGAGTGGATTCTCAACTCGAACGACCCTAAGAACCCTAGTGTCAGAGTTATCAAACCGCCTAGTAGCACAGCTATTAGGCATCTGACGTGGTTCGAAAAACGTTCCGTATCAAAGATCCGAAGCAAGGAATCTTTTTAATTTATTTTCGGACAAATTTGTGATTCAGCCTACAATATCCTAACCAAACTGGGGAAAACCTCACAAAGTGATAAATTGACAAATATCAACTTTGTGTATTGTTTTCAAACCCTCTGGGAATCGAACCCAGGACCTTCGGATCGTAAGCCCATGGCTCTGACCACTACACCACGGAGGCAGAGACGCATTCATTATAAGCGTAGAAGGCCTGTACATTGTTCGGTATATCCTTCGCTTTTGTTGATTTAATTATGTGCTGGTTGTGTAATGCATGCATCTGTAAATCTTTTGAAATGTTACCATCAGATTTCTGCTCTGGGAAACGTTTGTTATTGTTGTTATTAATTAGATCACATTTGGAGGGATATTGTTGCTTTTAATGCCTGCCTTCTAAGACTCGTATTAGTAAAGCGATCTTAAGATTGAGAGTGGAATTAAGGCCCGTATTGATGAACAGCACCTGAGATTAGGCAGCTAGTTTGAGTTCGTTTCAGAAATATAATTTCAGTACAAAGTGACTTGTCAAATCCATACTTAATATTGCTTGTAAGCTTGAGATCGGTTTATAAATACGAGCCTTAATATGGATGTGACATACATTGTACTGAAATGACATCTCTGATACGAACTCAAACTAGCTGTCATTCTCAAGTGCTATTTATCAATACGGGCCTTTCTTTGTTTGTTTGGCTGAGCCTTAGGTTTTCGATCTGGAGGTTGTAGATTGAATTGATTTCCGTGTGTGTGAAAGGGACAGCTTCTCGTAAACTAAACGAGATTGTTCAGTCCAAAGAACTGAAAAACTTTCAGAAATAAATTCTTCCACAAAAATGAAATTACACCACCTTAGACAGTAAAGTGCGACTGCCAATTATTATTAATAATAATAGTTCTGGCGTGAAGGAGCCCGATGGTGTAGTGGATAGGGCCGCTGCCTCCTGAGCGGGAGGTCGAGGTTCGAACCCCACCACGTACCAATGTGTTTTTCGATTTTCGAATTTCATATGTACGTTTATTCGGCGCTTTTTCCGTGCTTCGGAAGGCACGTTAAGCCGTTGGTCCCGGTTAATATCGTTTAATACCGTAGATATTAGTCGTTAAGCAATATCAGAGGCCAGTGCTAAGCTTTGGCGGCTTGAAAACTCTGACCTAATCTAGGATTGGGTCTGGTTTCCCTTCTGGGTTGCGGAGGTCAGATGGCAGTCGCTCTGTGTAAAAACCAGTTCAATCACCTAGATTAGGTAGCCGACCCCGAGAAATACGGGATAAGGCTAGGATGATGATGATGAGTTCTGGCGTCGATATTAGTAACAAAATTTTGGCTATAGTGGCGACTTGACAGGTGAACAAAAATCCCGTTCGAAGTTATTTGTAAAAAGTTCTCATACATAGACTTATTTTTCTTTTTGTAGTTTTATTATTATTTAGTTTGGTTTAGTATTTATCACAGTTTTTTTTATTTATTTTTTAAGCCGACCCTGTGAGATACGGGATAAGGCTAAGGAGATGATGATTTATCACAGCAGGAGTGAATTGAAGTTTCTGTAGTTGACGAAAGATGGCGCTGAAAGCTTTAATAATAATAATAATAAAATTCTTTATTTTAGCAACAAATAGCTCACTTATTAGTAAAAAAGAAAACAAAAGCCCTAACCAACTATGTTAGTAAAAATAATAATAATTATGAACTACCTTAAATTAAACTTATTGAACTAGCACCCTACCACTAACCAGAACGCTCACAAAATGTCTGGTCATCGGCGAGTCCAGCTTCATTGCTAACAACTTTAGAATGCTGTTGGAACTTAACCGCAGTCTAGTTACTTTAGGAACGCGATATAAGTAGAGATGTTTTTCCTTTCTGCATAAAATATTATATAATAAACAAGTGTTATTTTCTCATTTTTCTTTGACTTACTATCATAATTTTTTTCAGACGTCTATCGTGTATACCAGCGGAAGATTTAATACTAAAATAAAAAAAATACTTTGATTTTCTGTATTTATACATAAAATAAAATAATCCATGATCTTTAAAAACATTTTTTTTTATTGTCTAATGAATAAATATTTTTGACACAAATACATAACTTTAACTTAACTGCTTCACTTATGCACTCTCACTACCGTATGTCAGCTTGAAGAGATTTCTTTTTAGAGATTTAAGCTGTACCTGTTGTGCTGTTGTTATTTTATGTTTGCGTCCTCTATATGATTATGTGTGCAATAAACTGTTAAATAAAATAAATTTAAGTGAATTATAATAAAAAAAAACTTTAATCTCTAGTCATAATAATAATAAGTGAAGTTATAAAATTTAAATGATTATTTATGTGATATACTTAAGTGCTTATAATTTTTGACTTGTAATTTACAATTATTAATAAATTTATCTCTATATCTATCTCTCATAAGATTTTTTAATAAATTTTAAATAAAACTAACGCTTAAATAACCTTCAAACAAAACTTTGTCACGGAACGACCTTAATTTGGGTCGTTTAAGCTCTGCCTACCTAATTAGGGATAAAGTCGCGATTATATGTATGTTGTATGTTAAATAAAATATTCCCCTTATTCATATTTACCGATATAAAATAAATAAATATGAAAATCCCACACAAATCCACTCGATCCTTCGTAAAATTTCAAACAAACCTGAAAATAGATCCACAAAACCATTAGTGTTAAACACCCTCACTCGGTGCATACCGTGGTTTTTAAATATTCAACACATGGCATTTGGAGCACTGTAATAGAATATATAATCATGTTAAATGCAACACCTGCAAAGCATGTCTAGACACGCCATTTGTAATACATACATATAATCACGCCTTTATCCCTAATGGGGTAGGCAGAGCGTAAACGACCTAAACAAAGGCCGTTCCGCCACGTCTGACAATCTTGAGGGCCATTCAAGAAAGATTTGTACGTTTATTGCTGTAGTGACAGATTGTCATCCCATCGCCTAAATTACAATATACTGAAACCCTCACATCCCTTAGCTGGTTTTTACAGCATGCCCGGAAGGAAATGCAGCTTGCACATTCTATGTTTTTCTCTCACTCCAAGTCCAGCATGGAAGATAATTGTAATACATATACATACATAAACTCACGCCTTTGTCATTTAAGGAGTAGGTAGATTGTAGAACGCCTTGTAAAAGCCGCCTTTGCCTTGTTTGACAAAAATTGTGGGCAATTTGAGGAATTATTGTAATGGTGGAATCTAGTGATGAGGGATGTCAGTATTAGTGCAAACCATCTCACACGTGACATCACCTGCACGCCAGCGGATTTAATGGACGGAAGGTTATCCGCAATACAAGTGGCTGAATTCTGGGCCCCTATAATGTAATTTCTCATGTTCCATTGACACACTAAGAAAAAAAAGTCAAATTGTGAACTCGGTATCTTTACGAACATTTTTTTTTTTTTTTTAACATAAAGGTACATACATAAACATACACAAATATCTCGCCAAACTGAAACAGGTTTGTTGGCGAGGAGAGCGCTCTCTTAACTACTTATCATGCACCTATCATTAACAATTTTTAAGTAGTACCACACTGGTAGTACCACACGCGTGTGCGTGTGTACCCACACACGCACGCACACACACACATGCACACACCACACACACATACACGCATAAAATTTACAACTATTTCAAATATGTATTTAATATTTATCGGTTTATATCTCTAATAGTAATAATAATTTAAGTTTGTTTCTTAAGATGGTCTTAGTGACTTTGTTATCGTCTAAGAGCCATGGTGTTTCATTGTACATTCTAGGAACGAGATAACTATTTTGTCTTCTACCATAATAGTTATTAGCTGCTGGTGGCACAAGCTTTCCCTCCCTGACCCTTCTTGTGGTATGAATGTATTCCTTCAGCAACATTGTGAGTGCAAGGCTTAAGCCTTGATTGCATTTAGTCTGGAACTGCCTAAATTTCCCGGTTGCTACTAGTTCTCTCTATTAAGTGGCTGGATAGCCGTGCTCAATCCAGGCCCGCTGGGATTTTGTGTAGACCGATCGCCAATCGCGTATTTCATGGCTTAATTTAGTACTACTGTAGATAGTCATTCCTTTGCTGCTTCTTCGACGGTTTTAAAGACGAAAATAATGGGTATTGCAATGTATGTTCTTAGTTATTCTACAATATTGTTATGGTTTGTAAAGAAAAAAATAAAATAAATAAATAGTTAACTCATACTGCAGATGCAGTAAAAATCATAGGTGCAGTATATCAACAGCAGCAGGAAAAGAAAATGTATTACAAATCTTACAATTTTTTTGTCCAATATACATTCAAATACAGCGAGAATATTAAATTACAAAGAAATATTGGATTTTTAGAACGTTATTTCTTCTATAGATATGAATATGTAAAAACATGAAAAAGTGATCCCATCTTGGATGCAATACCAGGTGTTAGGTTCAGCATCAGGGAGTGAAAAAAAATGGCTTTTCCATACAAATTGTCTGATTAAGATGAACATTTTGTATGGTTTTTTTTTACTTCCTGAGATAATATACTGCTGATAGTAGTTTAGTGTCGTTGACTGAGCAACCCCTATCAGTTTGCGGGACGCTGTCCCCTAATTGGTATATTATTTTCAGTTGTTTAATTTCATTGTCTAAAGAAATCCTTCAAAACTATTTGGCGAATGTAAATTCACTTGAAAATGAAAGCCTGAAACTCACAAAATCACATTAGTGCAACCTTGTTGCCAGCAAAGGAAGGCAGTAAGCATGAAATCAAAACATTTCAAGCCAAGTGGTAACACATTTAGTAATGCAAATCAAACCGGCCGCCTGGACTATGATTGGCCGGGCGCCAACTGAACTAAACCTATTGTTTCGATAGTTGTGTTGCTGAGTTATCGATAGTTTTCCTATCGATATATTGTCTTTTAAATCTGTTTGTATTCAAATTGTGGGTGCAAAATTTTATACTTAATACGTAGGTATTATCAGGAATTAATGTCCTGATAATACATAAAATATTATTTTCCGTTAGAAACATCAATCATCGTGTTTTTGTGTGGTTTGTAAAACCTACCAGTATTACTTTTTAAAAACTTCCAGCATAAAATAAAATAACAACTCTAAGCAAATGGTTTTATTGTAATCCGTATCCCACAAGAAAATGGGAAATCCAGATAACCTTGTTCAATTAGTAACGATAAAATGAATGGTCTTCCATGCTGGAGTGGGAGCGACGGAAAAACGTAGAATGTGCTGGTTACATTTCCTCCCGGGCATGCTGTGAAAACCAGTTAAGGGATCCGAGGGTTTCAGTATATAATCAATTTAGACGATAGGCAGACAACCAGTCACTACATCAATATATATTTGTGGGTAAATCTATAAGATAGAATCACCCTCAAAACTTGGTCAGAGTAACGGAACGACCTTTTTTTAGGACGTTAACGCTCTGCTTACCCCATTAAGGATAACGACGTGATTATATGATATGTATGTATAAAATGAATATGTCAACATCGATGTTTGTCTGTTACCGCCAACTCTAGTCGATAGTTGCATTGAACCAGCAATTGTGAGTATTGCAATCGTTTTGTTCACCTATTTAGTGTTCATAGACCTTTCGAGGCTTATGACAGAGAAATGAGTAATACATACATACGGAGCGTAAGGGACAGCGTCCCGCAAACTGATAGGGGTTGGTCGGTCAACGGAACTGTACAACTATCAACAGGTTTTTTTGTCAGGAAGTGAAAAATAATAATTTATTGCCTAAATTGCAAAATAATGAAACCCTCGGATCCTTTAGCTGGTTTTTTCAGGATGCCCGGGAGGAAATGCAGCTGGTACATTCTATATTTTTCTTTCGCTCCCAGGCCAGCATGGAATTGAGAATTAAGTAGGTTAAAAGTTAACTTTTAACATCACTTAGCTTGCGGGGTAGCTCAGCCGATAATGACCTTGTAACCTGTGAAAAAATCGTGGGTTCGATTATCACAACTGAAATAAAAGTCTATTTTCTCCTGAGTCAAGGTCTTTACGCGTTCATTTGAAAAACAAAAAATAATAGTATTATATCAGGTTATTCCCCGTACAGTACAAGCCATAAGCAATTGCAAAAGCTTGGTTGTGTGTGAATTTTTGAGATAAATAATAATTTGTTTGTATTATAATGATAGAGTCGCTAACATCCGTACTATCCATATCCATACATACATACATACATATAATCACGCCTTTATCCCTAATGGGGTAGGCAGAGCGTAATCGACCTAAACAAATGTCGTTCCGCCACGTCTGACAAAGTGTTGAGGGTTATTTAAGATAGATAAGTAGGTACATTGCTGTAGTGACAGGTTGTCAGCCTATCGCCTTAACTGCAATATACTGAAACCCTCGGATCCCTTAGCTGGTTTTTACAGCATGCCCGGGAGGAAATGCAGCTGGCACATTCTATGTTTTTCTCTCGCTCCCAGTCCAGCATGGAAGATCCATATCCATATCCATACTATATATATATATACTATATATAATATTATAAATTTGATAGTAACTCTGTCTGTCTATCTGTTTGTTTGTTGCTCTTTCACGTCTAAACGGCTTAACCGATTTTAATGAAATTTAGCAGAATGATAAACGGTAATCTAGAGACGGACATAGGCTACTTTTTACCGCGGGAAAGTATTTAATTCCCACGGGAAATCTTATTAAGCCGCGGGTTAATCCGCGGGGCGGAAACTAGTTTGCTATGGCCCGTATTGGTAAACATCACATGAGAATGACAGCTAGTTTGAGTTTGTATCAAAAATTACACTTCAGTACAATTTAGCCCGTCAAATTCGTACTTAATATTCTCTCAATCTTGAGATTTTTTTATACATACATATAATCACGCCTTTATCCCTAATGGGGTAGGCAAAGCGTAAACGACATAAACAAATGTTGTTCCGCCACATGAGAGTTATTTAAGGTAGATTTATATTTACATTGCTGTAGTGACAGGTTGTCAGTCCATCGCCTATATTGCAATATACTGAAACCCTGGGATCCCATAGCTGATTTTACAGCGTACCCGGGAGAAAATGCACCTGGCACATTCTAAGTTTTTCTCTCGCTCCCAGTCCAGCATGGAAGAAAATTGTTTTATAAGGCGTTCAAAATTGCCATTTCAAGTACCTCCTCGGTTGCTCAGTTGACAGAGCGATGGAAAAGCAATTAGGTGTTTGCAGGGTAGGCAAAACATGAACAACGCGTTAGGGAAGCGTTTGAAGCGGTTTTGCTACGTCTGATAAATTAAGGAAATTTTAGAATTTCTATAGTGACTGGTTCCCAGCCTTAATCACAATAAACTAAAACCCTTAAATCTCTATCCAGATTTTTACACTATCTATACCCGGAAAGAGAAGCAGCTGGAACATTCTATGTTTTTCTTTAGTTCCCATTCCGGCATTGATGTAGTTTTCGCTGCTTCTTCCTCCATGCTCGGGAGGAGAAGTAGCTGGCAAATTCTAAGTTTTCGTATGGCTTCCAGTTCGCTTATTCCTCTATCTTATCCCACATTATCTACGTGCCTGTAATTCGACCACGTCCGTGCTTTATCTCGGAGTAAGTTAATCAGTTCGGCGCTCCGTGGCGCTAGTTCCGCCACGAGTTTAGTCCGCGGCGCTAGTTCCAATGATAATAGCCTAACTAGAATAATTAGCACTTCTGATCGAGTTATGACCGATGAATTTGATGTCAGAGTTTTTAAACCTTTTCACAGCTATTAGGCCTCTGTCATGGTTTAAGTTACGACCACTATCAAAGACGGCCCTCCCAAGCACGGAAGCCTTTTTACTTTTCGGACAATCAGGTTATTCAGCCTGTAATGCCCTAACCGGGGAAAACCTCATAAAGTGATAAATTGACAAAGACCAACTTTGTGTTCCCCAATGGGAATCGAACCTAGGACCTCCGGATCGTAAACCCATGGCTCTGACCGCTTGACCACAGAGGCAGTAACGACCACTCTTAAAGCAACCGCGACTGACGGTTTATCGTGCCGGGCTCTGATACAGTTTATGTAACGACTAAAACTGACGGGACCATTTTAAAAAAAACAAGGATTCAGTGTGCATGATCTTAACCAGTATGGGAAAATCTCAGCTATAAAATTAAAAATTTATCACCTGTGTTTCCCACAATAGTAATCGAACCCACGGCCTCCAGATCCGAAACCCAAGGCTCAGACCACTTAACCACCGAGGCAGTTCCAATGATAATATCCTAAATCCTGCTAACTAGAATAATTAGGTCATAACTCTCGAATAATTGCCACACTCGATTCTGAATTCGTTATCGACAACTGCCTCCGTGGTCTAGTGGTCAGAGTCATGGGCTTACAATCTGGAGATCTTGGGTTCGATTTTCAGGGGAGAACACAAAAAGTTGATATATTTGTCAATTTATTACTTTGTGAGGTTCTCCCCAGTTTGATTAGGACATTGCAGGCTGAGTCACCTGATTGTCTGAAAAGAAAAAGGATTTCGTGCTTAGGAGGGCACGTTAAGCCAGTCGTTACTCAAACCACGTTCTGACGTATTATAATGATATTATAATTTGCCAAGAGGAAGTCTTTTCCTGTGGTTAAGAGTACCCTACATCCTATTTTAGGCTATCTGTATGTGAATCACAAGCTTGATCCTGATTCGTTCGTTTGATTGAATAACAAACATCCAAACTTTCTCATTCATAATATCAGTGCGATAGTACCAGCTGTAGGAATAATTTCATTCTTAAAATATTATTTCTTGAATGCTAGAGTGGGAGTGAGAGAAAAACATAGGATGTGCCAGCTGCATTTCCTCCCGGGGATGCTGCAAAAACCATCTAAGGGATTTGAGAGTTTCAGTATATTGCAATTTAGGCGATGATGGGCTGGCAACCTGTCACTACAGCAATATCAACAAATCTTAACTTGAATAACCCTCAAAACTTGGTCAGACGTGGCGGGATTACATTGTTTATGTCGTGTATGCTCTAACTATTAGGGATTAAGGCGTGATTATATGTATGTATGTATAATATTATTGGTAAGATTCGATTGGCTCACGAAACCTAATCTTCTAACCTCATCCCTTCAATCTCCTGGGCCCCTGGTACCTCTACGATTCCAATGACCTAATTTTAAGGACAAACAGACAGACGGACAGAATAATACGGTACGTGCCACAACGTGAACTTGGGTCACGTAACAACGTAACCACGTAACAACGTGAAAATGGAGATAAAGGTTTATTACATTGGGGTGTGATTGTGGTGATTTCGATGGATAAACTTCGTCTTATTTAGTAGATTTTCGAGACAAAATACGTCCATTGCAAACCGTGGTGTTAGAGTTTTGAAACTGCCTTATCACGTTTATTGGCGGGCTATTTGTGTGGCAACTTTTTGGGCTAAGAAAATTAAATTCGCCTCGACACGCAAAGAAGATGAAGAAGCACGTAATAGGCCTCTGACAAAGTTTGGGTAGCGACCAATATCAAAACATTCCTAGTTTTTTTAAAGCAACATAGATATTCTTTTTAAAAAATAAAGTCTTTATTCAAAATGACAAATTAACATTAAAATATATTTCTTCCAACGCACAACACAAAAAATCTTAAAAAGAAAATTTGGCTAAAGATAGTCGTACACTATTATTATTTAGTTTTAATGGCTATTCGATCTTTTGGCTTTTTGAAAACCGGTATTATTATTACATAATGTCCCATATCTCGGGACTATAGAGTCCAGGTCTTTTGGAAGGCATGTGGGAGGCCTTGCTTCCATGCTGGACTAGGAGCGAGACAAAAACATAGAATGTGCCAGCTGCATATCCTCCCGGGCATGCTGTAAAAACCAGCTAAGGGATCCGAGGGTTTCAGTATATTGTGATTTAGGCGATAGGCTGACAACCTGTCACTACAGATATACCTACAATTTCTTAAAATAACCCTCAAAACGTTGTCAGACGTGGCGGAACGACCTTTGTTTAGGTCGTTTACGCTCTGCCTACCCCATTAGGGATAAAGGCGTGATTATATGTATGTATGTATGTGGGAGGCCAAAGCCAACACTTATATGTAGAGGCCCTATTATTATTATTAGCCTATATTTGCGGCAATTCTGAACGTACTTTTCCTTAACTAATTCTTAGCTAGCGCTGTCACTTTCTTAACTTTGACATAAGAACAGGATAGCAAATCAACACATGACTTTGACATTCCTTATCTGACGTAAGACGCTTTATATAAGAAATGAGCATAGAGCGTACTTCCTTATTTTACGTCAAATAAGCAGTCTTATGTCAGATTAGGAATGTCAAAGTCTTGTGTTTATTTGCTATCCTCTTCTTATGTCAAAGTCAAGAAAGTAACAGCGCTAGCTAAGAATCATAATTAGTATTATGTCACGAGAATCCATTGTCCCACTGCTGGGCAAAGGCCTCCCTATCGTTTTTCCACCTTTCACATATTTTGTGTATTTTAATGAATTTTACTTCTATGCTCGACTGGGAGAGATAGAAAAACATAGAATGTTCCAGCTGCCCTTCCTCCCGGGCATGCTGTTGAAGTCAGCAAAAGGGACTCGAGGGTTACAGTGTATTGTAATTTAGGCGATGGGCTGACAACCTGTCATTATAGCAATACATATTACAATCTAAAGCGCCTTTTACGAGGCGTTAAACGCTCTGCCTACCCCGTAAGGGATAAAGGCGTGATTTATGTATGTATAATGAATTGCCAAAACCAAATAGTTCAATTTACGGAATGGGATGACAAGATTTCCATTACACAAAACAAGCTGTATTTTCCGTCGCGAACATGTTATAAATAATTCATAGGAGTTACCGGAAATATTCTATTGAAGGCCAACACAAGCTTGGAGTAGAAATATTGTAATGAGGGTCAAATTTCATTTAAATTAAATTGGATGTTGTTTTTGATTTAACAAACTTAACTAAAAATTATTGGCAAAATTTTGTTTTACCACATCAAAACTTATTTTTTCCTAATACAAGTAGTTAAATTGTATTAATTTAAGCTGATGAATCCGCAATATTTTATTCAATTTTCATTTGATCGGTTTAATGATCATTGAACTATTAAAATTGGGGATCCCCAAACCATCCATCCTTAATACAAGTGATCTTCTTCTGTCGAGTGGGTATCGAGTCTATCGACCCGATGAACCCTGGTGTCAGAGTTTTAAACCGCTTAGTAGCACAACTATCAGGCCTCTGACATGGTTTAAGTAACGACCAGTATCAAAGACAGCGACCGGGACCGACGGCTTAACGTGCCCTCCGAAGCACGAAATCTTTTTGTTTTTCGGACAATCAGGTGATTCAGCCTGCAATGTCCTAACCAAACTGAGGAAAAATTCACAAAGTGATAAATTCTCAAATATCAACATTGTGTTTCCCCCCTGGGAATCGAACCCAGGACCTCCGGATCAGGAGTCCATGGCACTAGCCACTAGACCACGGAGGCAGTCAAAGTACAAGTGCTAAAGTACTGGAACACCTCATTGTAAGATCCTGCATTCCATGTACACGATATAATCACGCCTTTATCAATTGGTAGGCAGAGCTTAAACGACCTAAACAAAGGTCGTTCTGCCACTTAATAATCAGTTAATCACATACCTAAATATTATGACATTTAATTTTCAAAAGATCCAAAACAGAGCGCATCCCTTTTACTACAAATTCGAATTTTGGGCAAACGATTCGGAATTCAGTGCTTTACCGGATCTATACCGGTATGAGCTGGTATGAACCGGTTCTCGCTTAATTGTGTAGCCGGAGCGGTATTTGTACGGTATTGAGCTAGTATTAAGTCTGATTTACTTGCTTCTGTGGTCTAGCTTGGGGCTTCCAAACCGGAGGTCGTGGGTACCATTTCCACAAAATTTGTATAATCACTAGGGTTTGATGCATCTGTTTTGTACATAAATATTTTTAGGGTTCTGTACGTAAAGGGTAAAATTGGGGCCCTAATATTGACACTGCTATCCGTCCGTTTGGCACCAGGCTATATCTCATGATTCGAGATAACTACATACATACATATAATCACGCCTATATCCCTAATGGGGTAGGCAGAGCGTAAACGACCTAATCAAAAGTCGTTCCGCCGCGTCTGACAAAGTCTTGAGAGCCATTCAAGATAGATTTGTAAGTATTTTGCTGTAGTGATAGGTTGTCAGCCCATCGCCTAAATTGCAATATACTGAAACCCTCAGAGCCCTTAGCTGGTTTTTACAGCATTTATCGAGATAATTTGACAGTTCAAATTTTTGCAGGTGATGTGTTTCTGTTGCCACTATAACAACAAATAATCATCATCATTCGCTTGCCCTTATCCCATTTACTTGTGGTCGGCGCAGTACGTTTTCTTCTTCCAATCATCCCTGTCAGCCGTCAGTTCAATACTCTCACCTGTTTTAGACATATCATCTTTCACGCAGTCCATCCATGATTTCTTTGTTCGTCCTCTCCCAACATATCCATCCACATTCAAGTTCATTACCCTTTTGCCTATATGACTTTCATCCCTCCGCATAACATGGCCATACCACGCAAGACGATTTCCTCTTACTATGTTGGTAATTGGCGCAACTTTCAGACTTCCTCTTATATACTCATTTCTTATCTTATCCATAACAACAAGTACAAAAAACAGAATAATATTATTATTTAAGAGGGCTCCCATAAAAGAAACGGGTTTTTGTTATTGTTTTGTATATATAGTAATAGTACGGAAGAGAGCCCGATGGTGTAGTGGATAGGGCCGCTGCCTCCTGAGCGGGAGGTCGTGGTTCGAATCCCACCACGTACCAATGTGTTTTTTGGTTTTCGAATTTCATATGTACGTTTATTCGTTTTTTTTCCGTGCTTCGGAAGGCACGTTAAGCCGTTGGTCCCGGTTAATATTGTTTAATACCGTAGATATTAGTCGTTAAGCCCTTTCAGAGGCTAGTGCTAAGCATTGGCGGCTTGATAACTCTGACCTAATCTAGGATTGGGTCTGGTTTCCCTTCTGGGTTGCGTAGGTCAGACGGCAGTCGCTCTGTGTAAAAACCAGTACCCTCGATGATATAATAGTACGGAACCCTATACCTTTACATGTCTATCTCCGACGATCCACCAATTGCGTAAAGTTATGTTCGTGTGTTATCAAAATATCCGATGGTTAAACAAATCAAAATCGAACCGAACATAACGCAAATAGCAAGCCCATTCCGCCGGCTTAGTGATGATAAATTAACCATACCGATACTGATATAACAACTGGCCGTTTTAACTGTATTTGTATCGATATGGGTTAAATTTAGGTTTCGGTTATGTATCAATACGGACCGATTTTGGCGATTACATTGAGCGATTGTGAAGTAAGGCTCGTATTTATGAAGCGATATCAAACTTGAGAGCAGTATTTATGATCCCAGTATTCTAAACTGCTTAACTTAGTATGCACTATCCCGCTATCTGCTATGTAGTATCCTACTACCCAAAGGTTGCCTGGTAGAAATTGCTGCTTTAGCAATAAGGCCGCCTATATTGTACTGTTTTGTTCCTTACTTTTCTGCTGTATGTATTTGTGTTTCTTTGTGCAATAAAGTATCTTGTATTGTATTGTAAACTGAAGAAGAAATTACATAATTACATATATAATTATATTTAAGTAACGACCACTATGAAAGACAGCGACCGGGACCGAGACGGCTTAACGTGTCCTCCGAAGCACGGAATCCTTTTACTTTTCGAACAATCAGGAGATTCAGCCTGCAATATCCTAACCAAACTGGGAAAAAGGTCAAAAAGTTATAAACTTAAAAATATCAACTTATTATTTTACAGTAGTATTATTTTATTGATATTCTGTAGGTCTGCTGTAAGAAATTTCTTTTTAGAAATAAGCAGTGCCTGTTGTGTCTTTGTTTTTTATGTCCTGTGTTTATGATGTTTTTTGTGTACAATGAATTGTTAAATAAATAAATAAACTTTGTGTCCCCTCCCCCTGGGAATCGAACCCAGGACCTACGGATCGTAAGCCCATGGCACCGACCACTACACCACGGAGGCGACTTATCAGTAAAGACTTATCCTTATCTACAACCACTTTCAAAGGCAGTGACATGTACCTCTTACTTACGAACTTTTAGGTGATTCAGCCTGTATTGTCTTAATTAAACTGGGGAAAATCTGACAATATGATGATGATTATATATCACTCCTTTATCCCTAATTGGGTAGGCAGAGCGTAAACGACCTAAACAAAGGTCGTTCCGCCACGACTGACAAACTTTTCAAGGTTATTGAAGATAGATTTATGTGTATATTGCTGCAGTCAGCCCATCGCCTAAATTGCAATATATTGAAACCCTCGGATCCCTTAGCTGGTTTTTACAGCATGCCGGGGAGGAAATGCAGCTAGCAAATTCTATGTTATTCTCTCGCTCCCAGGCCAGTGGATATGTATGTATGTAATAACTAATAATGTCGTTTTCGTCGGCTGTGTCTGCAATTAAAATTACTTTATTTTACAATTATACAACAAAACGCAAAACAAGCAAACTTTCAGGTCATAACCATTAAATTGAAAATTACCCTAATTCACGTCCAAAACAAATAGCGGTCACATTTGCGCAACATAAATACAACAGATTTAAACTAACGTAGATCAAGCAACTTATTCCAGTTATACTTTATATTTATGCGCGTGTAACTGTTATTGTACCTACTGCTACCGGCGCTAAAGAATTGTCTTTATTTGTTATACAACTGTAGGGATAAGTGCATCAACACACATGCGTCACTTACTGCGCGCAAGGATGCGCTCAACAAGCTGTCAATGCTTTTTGCATTGCCTACAACCCACATGCGTCATCTTACGCTGTATGATGCGCCGACTTACAGATTATCGCTTTGCGCGCGTAGCGCGGCAGGTGATTTATGTTGTAGCCAATGCAAAAAACAGTGACAGTGTGTTGAGCAGAACCTTGCGCACAGTAAGTAACGCCTGTGTGTTGCTGCCTTAAGCAGTATTTTATTTATAATTATCGTGTACGTAAGTTTTTTTATAACATATTTTTGCGCAACTCACAATTAGTTCACTAAACGACTGGTATTCTCGCAGCAACACCAGAATGCCCCAATGACCCAGCTGGGAGATTGATGTCATAACGAAGGTTGCAAGTTTCTTACTTTCATATTTCGGAATTAATCTGACTCAATTTCTTACTTTCATATTTCGGCATTAAATTGACTCAAAACTCTAGGACATGCTTGGGGTACTTTTTGCATCTAAGTTACGTTATTTCCTTTAAAGTAAGTCTGCGCTATACAAATACACAATTAATCCTCAAACAAAAACCGGTAACAAACGTTCGCGTGTCATAATTCATGCATTATTGTACGGTATTACCAAAACTAAACCCGGATCGAGTATAAAAACTGCTAAATGAGCGGGTTTATAGTCGCAGTTTATTAGCTCGTAAATATTGCGGTACTTTAATCTGATATCAAGGATGGGAACATATTTTTGTATCTTGTATTGTAAGGCTCGTATTTATAAAGCTATCTCAAGATTGAGAGTAATATCAAGTATGAATTTGACATGTCCTTTTGTACAGAAATAACATTTCTAATACGGACTCAAACTAGCTGTCAGTCTCAAGTGCTGTTTATAATTACAGGTCTAAGGGTTGTAAGGCCATTTCTTTTTGTTAACTCGTTGCATATTGCTAAGCCAACTCCAGTAATAAATGGCTATTGCATCTACAACTAATATACCTACTTATTTGTAGTGCTAAATATATAAAATACTAATTTTATAAAAAAAGCAGAATAAAACGGTAAGTAGCAGCCTTAGTGCAGCAACACACAGGCGTCACTTAGGCTCGTATTTATAAAGCAATCTCAAGATTGAGAGCAGCAATATTAAGTATGGATTTGACAGGCCACATTCATCATCTCCCTAGACTTATCCCGTATCTCACGGGGTCGGCTATCAAATCTAGGGGATTCGACGGGCCACATTGTTCTGAAATAACGTTTCTGATATGAACTTAAACTTGCTGTCAGTCTCAAGTACTGTTTATAGTTACGGGCCTTACTGCATTGAAATTGCGCTCAACATGCTTTTTGTATTACCCACAAAACAAATGCGTCACCTTACGCGCAACGCGCGCGTAGTGAGGAACTCTACGTCGGCGCATCCCTCTGCCAGTAATTGCGCGTACCACATAAAGTTACGCATGTGTGTTGTAGGCCATCCAAAAAGCATTGACAGCCTGTTGAGCGCAACCTTACGCGCAGTATGTGATGCCTGTGTGTTGCTGCACTTATTGCTAGGGTAGCAATTTATTCCTGGTAACCTTAGGGTAAAAACAGTTGATACAAATTCATTTTATGTATCTCAAAATGTTTAGAGTTTACGTAAATAGTATTTCTAATGGAGAGGCAACATATTTTTAATTTGGGTAATTTATATCTAAATACCCCCAAGCCCGTAATTAACAGTTTGAGTTCGTATCGGAAACGTCATTTCAGTACAATGTGGCCAATCAAATCCATACTTAAAATTGCTCTCAATCATAAGACATACATACATAAATCACGCCTTTATCCCTAATGGGGTAGGCAGAGCGTAAACAACCTAAACAAAGGTTGTTCCGCCACGTCTGATATTTTAAGGGTTTTTTAAGATAGATTTGTAGGTATATTGCTGTAGTGACAGATTGTCAGCCCATCGCCTAAATTACAATATACTGGAACCCTTGGATCCCTAAGCTGGTTTATACAGCATGCCCGGGAGGAAATGCAGCTGGCACATTCTATGTTTTTCTCTCGCTCCCAGTCAAGCATGGAAGATCATAAGATTGCTTTATAAATACGAGCCTTAGTATACTGTTTTATCATCAGAAGTTTATATCATTACATTAATGCCAATAAGCTTAGTTCAAACGTTAGCAATTATCTTTATGCAAGCCGGCTAATAATCGAAACCAAAGGTAATTAGGTAGTGTTTTGACCATCATTAGTATTATACAAGCCAATATCATAAATCAATTTCAAAATACAGGCCAATATTATACCCGGTATGTAGTAACCAGTGTAACAGCCTGGCCATGGGAACAACTTAAGGGGTGGGATAGAATATCTCCTAGTGGTCCACCCCAGGCAACGGCAACACAGGCTTGCCTGTGAATAATTCCGGCTGAACGATCCCAACAAAGCGGTGGTAGGCTCCGCAACAGGCCGCCTGGCTCGCAACCACCCTTTCACCGGAATCCAGCGCGAAACAGCTTGTTGTGTTCCGTCGGTAGTGTCTAGAGTCAAGAATAAACCCATTTCTAATAAAACAATAAATAAAAAAAAACAACTACGTGAGAGTGTCAGTGCCATAACAGGCAACTTTTGGTTGAGCTGGCTCCATCGTCGACTGATGAACTGACCTTGTGAATTCAAGTGCAAACACATTAATTTTAAAAAAACAACAACTAACTTTGTACTTCCATGCTGGTCTGGGAGCGAGAGAAAAACATAGAATGTGCCAGCTGCATTTCCTCCCGGGCATGCTGCAAAATCCAGCTAAGGGATCCGAGGGTTTCAGTATATTGTAATTTAGGCGATGGGCTGACAACCTGTCACTACAGCATTATACCTAGAATTCTATCTTAAATAATCCTCAAAACTTTGTCAGACGTGGCGGTACACCTTGGTTTAGGTTGTTTACGCTCTGCCTACCCCATTAGGGATACAGGCGTGAATATATGTATGTATATGTATGTAACTTTGTGGTCTTGTTGTCTGATGGGCTTTCATTAGAAGAATTGTGGGTTCGGTTCCCACGGGGAACACAAAGTTGGTTTTTGCTAAGTTTGTCACTTTGTGAAACTTTCCCGCAAGCTGATTGTCTGTAATTAAAAGGTTTCCGTGCTTCAGAGGCTGTCTTCTCGTCGATCTATCTTTGACAGCTTAACATAATGCCAGACCGTTGTCCCTCACGGGGTAGGCAGACCGTAAACGGCTAGTTAAATGCACTTTCGCCATGTTTGGAGGTTTGAGGGTCATTTTATTAAGTGTGTATTGCTTGCATTTTATTGTATAGTTATAAGTTGTCAGCCAACTGCCTGCCTAACTGCCTCCGTGGTCTTGTGGCTAGTGCCATGGACTCCCGATCCGGAGGTCCTGGGCTCGATTCCCAGGGGGGAAACACAAAATTGATATTGGAAAATTTATCACTTTGTGAATTTTTCCCCAGTTTGGTTAGGACATTGCAGGCTGAATCACCTGATTGTCCGAAAAGAAAAAAAAAAGATTTCGTGCTTCGGAGGGCACGTTAAGCCGTCGGTCCCGGTCGCTGTCTTTGATGGTGGTCGTTACTCAAACCATGTCCTGATAGTTGTGCTACTAGGCGGTTTAAAAACTCTGACACCAGGATTCATCGGGTCGATAGACTCGATACCCACTCGAAAGAAGAAGAAGAAGACTGCCTGAATTACAATATACTGTAACTGAAGTATTCCTTTTGCTGACCTCTACAGCTTGCTCGTTATGGAAGGCAGCTGGATTTATATGGATTTATATCGCACCCATTCCAACATGGAAGATTCGAGAGATGCCACAAATTTCCTGTTTCCCGTGTCCAGACCGTTACCGGGAATATTTTACCGGTATTTTGCTATTTCGATTTGCCAGGCTCCAATTTCCAGCTGCTGTAAATTAGAATGATAGTCAAATAACCGCGTCTGAAACTGAATTCAGCATTTGAATTCCGGTATCAGAAATTCCTGTGTAAATTTCGTATCTAGTCTATAGAGACTTGCACAGAACGAGGAGTTTTCCGTGTGCTTTCGATAGAAATGGCATGACGTATTATACAGTGTCATAAACTTCCATGCTGGACTGGAAGCGAGTAAAAAACATAGAATGTGCCAGCTGCATTTCTTGCCGGGCATTCTGTAAAAACCAGCCAAGGGATCCGAGGGTTTCTGTATATGGCAATTTAGGCGATAGGCTGACAACCTGTCACTACAGCAATATACCTACAAATCTATCTTAAATAACCCTCAAAACCTTGTCAGACGTGCCGGAACGATCTTTGTTTAGGTCGTTTACGCTCTGCCTACCCCATAAGGGATAAAGGCATGATTATATGTTTGTATGTATTATACAGTGGCACCGATTTATCTATTCAAGTGGCGATATTTGGAACTAAGCTATGACACTGACAGGAATTAGGAAGCTATATTGACATATTTCGTTCGCACTATAAAAACCTTTTTGAACTAAAAATAATGTTTAAAGATACGTTTTATTTTGCGGGAAAATATGCTTTAAATTTTATCATTGAGAAATTATTAACCAGCGCGTTAAATTGCATAGCAAAATCTATTAAATATTCATTCGTTAGTGCTGTCAACCATAGTTACTGTGCCATCAATTACCTAGATTACCTGTAAATATTGATTCCATTTTGTAATTTTATTTTATGTCACTTCTATGATACAACTTCTGTGCAAGATTCCACATACAAAATCCATAATATTCCATCTCTTCATTCAAATGTGTCGAGTAGGAGTGTGACTCAATATTAAATTGAGCGTGAACAGCAAAGCCAGCATTTCTAGCTTCTAGTTCGATGTCAATTTTATTGAAGTGGGTAGGAAGATCTAGAAAATGCATGTCAAGTAAGCAAATAAAATAAGTAAATATGAAAGTGAATTCATATTACTTTAATTCATATTACTTTTATTGAATTTCCTTCCATGCTGGCCTGGGAGCGAGAGAAAAACATAGAATGTGCCAGCTGCATATCCTCCCGAGCATGCTGTATAAACCAGCTAAGGGACCCGAGGGTTTCAGTATATTGTAATTTAGGCGATAGGCTGACAACCTGTCACTATAGCAATATACCTACAAATTTATCTTAAATAACCCTCTAAACTTTGTCGGACGTGGCGGAGTGACCTTTGTTTAGGTCGTTTACGCTCTGCCTACCCCATTAGGGATAAAGGCGTGATTATATGTATGTATGTATGTTCAAAATATGGAATAATATTAACAGGATTAAAGCTGGCGATTACTTCACCGACAAGAGCAAAGCTCTTAAATTTATGATGATGATGATCTTCTGTCGAGTGGGTATCGAGTCTATCGACCCGATGAACCCTGGTGTCAGAGTTTTTAAAGCGCCTAGTAGCACAACTATCAGGCCTCTGACGTTGTTTGAGTTACGACCACTATCAAAGACAGCGACCGGGACCGACGGCTTAACGTGCCCTCCGAAGCACGAAATCTTTTTTCTTTTCGGACAATCAGGTGATTCAGCCTACAATGTCCTAACCAAACTGGGGAAAAATTCACAAAATGATAAATTCTCAAATATCAACTTTTGTGTTTCCCCCCTGGGAATCGAACCCAGGACCTCCGGATCGGGAGTCTATGACACTAGCCACTAGACCACGGAGGCAGATGATGATGATGAATATACGCCTTACACATACAAAACTTAAACCTGTTCTTCTTTTTCGAGTCGAACGACCCAATGACCTTTGGTGTCAGAGTTTTCAAACAGGCCACCGCTAATAGACCTCTGACATGGTTGATGTAACGACCAATATCAAGACAGCGGCTTAACGTGCCCTCCGAAGCTGACAAACGTTTTCTTTTTTACTATCAGGTAATTTATTACCTGCATTATCTTAACTTAACCGAGGAAAACCTTACTCATCATCTCCCTAGCCTTATCCCGTATCTCACTGGGTCGGCTTTCTAATCTAGGGGATTGAACAAGGGTACTGGTTTTTACACAGAGCGACTGCCATCTGATCTGAGAAGGGAAACCAGACCCAATCCTAGATTAGGTCAGAGTTTTCAAGCCGCCAATGCTTAACACTGGCCTCTGATATTGCTTAACGACTAATATCTACGGTATTAAACGATATTAACCGGGACCAACGGCTTAACGTGCCTTCCGAAGCACGGAAAAAGCACCGAATAAACGTACATATGAAATTCGAAAACCGAAAAACACATATTGGTATGAGGAAAACCTTACTAAATCACGAATATTAAGTTTGGGTTCGAAGCCACAATGTATTTGTAGGTTGTGGTTTGAAACACAAACTTGATATTCGTTAATTTTCATTGATGGATTTAAAATGAATTGATCTAACGACCATGGAGGCAGTCAACACTTAGCAATGTAACGTCAGTTCTAGTAATACTAGTTTTGTGGCAGAACTGAAGCGCCCCCTAATAGCGGTTGGAGTTTAATTGTGTGATCTCTCAGCTTATACGTTCCCACGCTTCTCTCATGAAGGATTAACCAACACAAGTGTTTTCTTTATTAGTGGTCGTTATATAAACCATGTCAGACGCCTATTAGCAGTGACATTAGGCGGTTTAAAAGTCTGACGCCAGGGTTAATCGGTTTATCGGGTCTTTTGTGAACTCGATAAACCTTCTTAGTAAAACGAAGATTAAGCGTTTTGTATCACTTATGTTGTGACTGTCGATGGCATACTAGCTTGCAGGGCTGCAGCCTCGCTAGACATGGCGAAAACTCTCGTTACTACGCGTTTTACGCTCTTCTTACCCCGCCAGGGATAAAGGCGTGACTATGTATTTATTTTATTTTTCGCTGATGTAATGTCAGTTCTTGTAATAGTAGTTTTGTGGCAGAACTAAAGCGCCCCCCAGGGCCGGCTGCAGTTTAATTGTGTGGTCTCCAAGCTCATACGTTCCGACGCTTCTCTCATACAGGATTAACCAACGCAAGTGAATAGCCAAGTATATTATGCACGGTAGCTCAGTTGGTTAGAGCGGCACGGGTCGCCGAAGGCCGTAGGTTATTTACATGTTATTTTTTGTCTATTATATTCTTGTGTTTCCCCTCCTACCTCTGACATAGTTTGTGTAACGATCAACAAAAACAACGACCCGGACCAACCAGCTTACCGTGCACTCCGTGGAATCTTTTTTTTTACTTTTTTCTCTGCATTGTCCTAACCAAACTGGGAAAAATATCACAAAGTGTTAAATTGATAAACTTTGTATACCCTCCATGAGAATCGAACCCATGACCATGATTAGGAGCCAATCGCTCTGACCACTAGACAATGGAGACAGAATAACCTGTATTAACCACGTCTTTCATAAATACTTTATCACCTGTGTGTATAATGTAAACTGATTTTCTATTCAAAGCAATATCACCCAAGAGCCCTGTTGAACATAACGTCTAAGCTCCAGCCTTTGAAGGTTTAATTTTACGATGCACCTTATGTTGCGATAGAAAAACATAGAATGTGCCAGCTGTTTCATCTCCCGCGCATGCTACAGAAATCAGCAAAGGGATGCGGGCGTTACAGTGCAGTGTAACTAAGGCGCTGGACTGATAACCTGGATTTTACTTGACATTTTACGCTCTGTCTACCCCGTACCGGTAAAAGGAGTGATTTTGTGTGTGTGTGTGTGTGTGTGTGTGTGTGTGTGTAGTGAGTGGTGTTTACGTGTGCGAAAGTGTAAATGTGTGTGTGTGTGTATGTGTATGTGTTTGTATCTGTGTGTGGCTTTCAATGGCTGCTAAAATCTATAATAAACCCCCTAAATGAATTTACTTCCATGCTGGACTGGGAGAGATAGAAAAACATAGAATGTTCCAGCTGCCCTTCCTTCCGGGCATGCTGTTGAAGTCAGTAAAAGGGACTCGAGGGTTACAGTGTATTGTAATTTAGGCGATGGGCTGACAACCTGTCACTATAGCAATACATATTACAATCTAAAATTGCCCTCAATTTTTGTCAGACGTATGTATGTTTGTTTGTAAATCAATTCGAGAGGAAAAAATATATCGGGTGTATGGGACAGCGTCCCACAAACTGATATGGGTCGCTCAGTCAACGATACTATCCAACTTCCACCAAAAATTCATTCAGAGAGTGAAAATAAAAATTGGCTTTTCCATACAAAATGTCCACCTCGATCAGAAAATTTGTATGGAAAGACCAATTTATTTTTTCACTTCCTGAAATAATTTCTTGGTGGAAGTTGTTCAGTTTCGTTGACTGTTTAACCCGTATCAGTTTCCGAGATGCTGTCCGCGTACACCCGATATATAATCAATTTCAAATGATTATTGAAGACATATTTGTAACAATCAATTTGATCTTCCATGCTGGCCTGGGAGCGAGAGAAAAACTTAGAATGTGCCAGCTGCATCACCTCCAGAGCATGCTGTAAAAACCAGCTAATGGATTCGAGGGTTATAATATACTGCAATTTTAGGCGATGGGCTGACAACCTGTCACTAAAGCAATATACGTCAGGATCATTTGTAATAATCCTCAAAACTTGTCAGACGTGGCGGAACGACCTTTGCTTAGGTCGTTAACGCTCTGCCTACCCCATTAGGGATAAAGGCGTGATTATATGTATGTATGTATGTATGTATGTATCATAGTAATAATAACACATAAACGTCCGGGACTCTATAGTACCACAAAATAATAAAATGAAAATAAGTGTTTTAAAATTTAAAAAGGTGTTTTTTTAATTTATGAATGACATTGTTAGTAATACTTGCTAGTAGACTAAGAAATCATAATGTTAACTTTTGTAGTGCCCGAATAGGGTTTTTGTTTATTCTCAAATTATTATGTAAGATATAAACAACAAGATTGCAATAAAGTACTGAATATTGAGTATAGAATATCTGAATAAAATATTGCATTTGCCTCTCTCTTATAGCATAATATATTAGTTCATTATATTATAATTCTACTTATGTATTAGTCTATTGTACCTATTCGTATTTATGTAACTAGTAAGTACATTGTCTATGTATTCTATTTAAATCAATAACAATAGAAAACTGCACTATCCCGCATAATATTAGCAAACTACTCCTTTACCGAAAGGTTGCCTGGCAGAAATTCTTACCTTCTGTTTGTTTTGTAATGTTTGTTCCTTTACAATGTGTTGTTTATGTGCAATAAAGAATATTTGTATTGTATTGTTATATAAACTGATTTTATATTCAAAGCAATATACCCAAGTGTCCTGTTGAACATAAGGGCTAATCTTCAGCCGTTGCAAGTTTAATATTATGATACACGTAATATATTCTAGTGTAAAACACATAGTCCGGGATTTATTTATTTTATTTTCATTTTTAGAAGAAAATAAAACGGTATGTTTAAATTATTTGTAGTTTACCTTTCCACACCGCTCCAAACCATTCCTAAAACATTCTTACCCACCCAAATAAAAATAAATAGTTTAAAATAGGAACGAGATAATTTTTGGAACTCTCTGACCCACGGCCTGTTGGGTCGAAAGAAGAGATGAAATGCACTGAACTAAGTTTACAGATACCGGCAAAATTCTTGAGCGCGAAAGTTTCCGCATCTAAAGTTTAGACTTAGTATTTAATTCTTAAAGTCTGAAATCGTTTATATGCGCTTAATCTCATGATGTTTGCCAATAAAGCTGCGTTTCCACCAGAGCTGGGCGAAGATAGGTAGCGAGGGACGTTTTTTTTTTATTTTACTAAAAGTGGGTTTGCTCTTGACTCCAGTCTAGGTCGGGAACGACTGAGACGGAGTCGACGATGGTGCGAGCTCACCCAGAAGATGCCTGTTCACTCTAATTTTGAAATGTTGGGGGTTGAAGGCGTTTGGAAACACAGACGCAGGATGCAGATGTCTTTTTAAACAACCAATAGGATCGCTCCAATTTACCTCGCCTCGCTCAGCACAGCTTTGGTGGAAACGGCTTTAAAGGAGTGAGGTTTTGTCTGTACAAAACAAGCCAGAGATATGTGCAAGGAATGTGTGCGAGGAATAGGCCGCCGACACATTTCACATCTTAGCAACGTATTCTCGATCGGCTGGCTGCGGTGCCATATAAATACGCATTTTGACATATTAATGGAATAGAAAAATATAATAGTTGTGTCCTAGTTTTAAGTTCAACTGTATGTGTAAATTTTTAATACAGTTTATTATATTATAGAGCCCGATGGTGTAGTGGATAGGGCCGCTGCCTCCTGAGCGGGAGGTCGTGGTTCGAATCCCACCACGTACCAATGTGTTTTTCGGTTTTCGAATTTCATATGTACGTTTATTCGGCGCTTTTTCCGTGCTTCGGAAGGCACGTTAAGCCGTTGGTCCCGGTTAATATCGTTTAATACCGTAGATATTAGTCGTTAAGCCATATCAGAGGCCAGTGCTAAGCATTGGCGGCTTGAAAACTCTGACCTAATCTAGGATTGGGTCTGGTTTCCCTTCTGGGTTGCGGAGGTCAGATGGCAGTCGCTCTGTGTAAAAATCAGTACCCTCGTTCAATCCCCTAGATTAGGAAGCCGACCCCGTGAGATACGGGATAAGGCTAAGGAGATGATGAGATGATGATATATATATAATAGTTTATTTCTCAGACAACACAGATCCAATTTAGAATATATCATTAATGCGCATTTTGACAGCTCCGCTACACATCCTCTTACGACACATTTTCCTCGCACAGGTTTGGTGGAAACACCCACACATTTTCACAGCACAGCTAGACATCCTCGCATGACACATTTCCCTCGCCTATCTCTGGTGGATAGGCAGCCTAACTGTACCGAAGATCAGTACGCGTACAGTTGAAGATTCCATCGCAAAGTCAAAGAAAAAAGTAATAACCATTCTCTTTTGCAGTGTTTGAGCACATCTCTTCATATTTGCGATTCTAGAGATGGAAGGAACGTATAAACAGCGCAACAGTATTGCAATATCGCGATATTGCATTGTGTAAAGATATGCAATACTGGAAATAGAAAGATATCGGTTGAAAGTTTTGGAAATATAATTTTAAAAGAATGATCTTCTGTTTCATGTAGAGTGGGTTAAGATCGACCAGATGAACATTATCTAATACATGTGAGATTGGATCTCTATGGTGAATGATCTTTTTCCGAACGATGAAGTATAATAGTTTTTAGAGGAAGATGGATGAAAGAGATGATGATAGAGTTACGTTATATGGGTGCGAAACAATGCATCTCATCTGCAGTTCAGTCTGGATGGAGCTGGCCAAGGCGACGGATGGTGAGGTTATTTCAAGAAGTGAAACCAGAATGAAGAAGTACATTTTAAGTTAAAGAGTGTTTCCTTGCTTCCGTGCCGGCCCCCCATCCTACACATATAATTAATAGGCTAGGCAGAGCGTAAACGACTTAAGCAAAGGTCATTCCGCCACGTCTGACAAAGTTTTGAAAGTTATTTAAGTTTAAGTTTAGAAGGATATCGGTAGAAAGTTTTGGAAATATCATTTTCAAAGAATGGTCTTATGTTTCTTGCCGAGTGGGTTTCGTTCGACCCGATGAACCCTGGTGTCAGAGTTAAAAAGCTGTCTGATAGCACAGCTAATATGTTTGCCTCTGACATAGTTTGTGTAACGACCACTATCAAAAGGAGTGACCAGGACCGACGGCTTAACGTGCCCTCCGTGAATTCCTTCTCTCTCAGCCAGCAATGTCCTAACCAAACTGGGGACAATGTCATAACGTGATAAAGTGACAAATATCATCTTTTTCCCCCTGGGAATCGGACCCAGGACCTCTGAATCGGGCACGGCTCAGACCACTAGACCACCAAGGCAGTTACGATATTGCATTGTACAAAGATATGCAATAGGAAATAGAAGGATATCGGTTGAAGGTTTTGGAAATATCGTTTTAAAAGAATAGTCTTATGTTTCTTGCGGAGTAGGTTTTGATCGTCCCGTTGCACCCTGGTGTCAGAGTTCTTGAGCCGCCTAATAGCGCAGCTAATATATAGGCCTCTGACATGGTTTGTCTTGATTCTGCCTGCAATATCCTAACAATATCAACTTTTTCCCCCTGGGCATTAGACCTAGGATCTCTGAATTAGGAGCCCACGGCTCTGACCACTAGACCACAAAGGCAGTTACGATATTGCAGTGGACAAAGATATGCAACTAAAAATAGGAGGGTGATATCGGTTGTAAGAATTGGAAATATCCTTTTGAAAATATGGTCTTATGTATCTTGTCGAGTGGGTTTTGATCGATCGATCTTGTCGAGTGGGTTATGATAAACCCTGGTACTCGTATTATATAGGCCTCTGAGATGATTTAAATTAAATATCAAAGATAGCGTCCGGGACCGATGGCTTAACATAATTTAACTTAATTTTATTCAGTTAAAACATGACATGCCAGGCTGAATCCGTGATTATCTGTAAAAAATGGATTCCAAACTTCAAAAGGCACGTACGTTACGACGGTACCGGTCGCTGTTTTTAATGGTGGTCGATACACAATGTTAGAGGCCTATTAGCCATACTATAAGGCAGTTTAAAAACTCTTATATAAAGGTTCATCGGATCATCGGATAACCCACTCATTAAAAAGAAGATACATACATATAATCATGCCTTTATCCCTAATGAGGTAGGCAGAGCGTGACGCGAGCGCAATCTAAACAAAGGTCTTTGCGCCACGTTTTACAAAATTATGTTGGTTATTTCATATAGATTTGTAGGTGTATTATATTATCCCATCGCCTAAATTGCAATATACTGAAACCCTTAGATCCCTTAGCTGGTTTTTGCAGCATGCCCGGGAGGAAATGAAGCTGGCACATTCTACGTTTTTATCTTGCTCCCAGTCTAGCATGGAAGAAGAACTGCCACCGTCTAGTGGTCACAGCCATGGTCTTACGATCCGGAAGTTTCGGGGTTCATTTCCCAGGATGGGGAACACATAGTTGATATTTATTTTATCGATTTATCACTTTGTAAGGTTTTCCCCAGTTTGGTTAGGATTGCAGGCTGAATCACTTGATTGTCCGAAAAGAAAAAGGGTTCCGTGCTTCGGAGGGCACGTTAACCCGTCGTTCCCAGTTGCTGTCTCTGATAGGGGTCGTTACTTAAGCCATCTCAGCGGGCTAATAGCTGTGCTACTAGGCGCTTTGTAAAACTCTGACACCAAGGTTCAGCGGGTCATTCGAATCACTCGCAAAGAAGAAGAAGTAGAAGGTCTATCTACAAAAAGCTAGCAAAATGGTCTTTAACAATAATATTGATGGAGCCCGTGTTTCGGATGCGTCTCGCGTAGCACAAACAGTTTGGTTAGGAGCGGGCTCACTGTTTATTGTCACCCTCAGGGGCTAGCGGCAAGCCTAAATAAATTCTACTCTGGGGCAAGTTGTGGGTGTAAAGTAGAGAAAAATGTATTTTAGCATGCCCTAGTATGGGAGTTCCATGCTGGACTGGGAGTACAGGAAAGATGGAATGTTCCAGCTGCTTAAATTCCCAAGTATATTGAAATCAGTGGAAGGGGCAAAAGATTTCGGTGTTTTACAGTTTAAGCAATTACATACATACATATAGTCACACCTTTATCCCTTACGGGGTAGGCAGAGCGTTAAACGCCTCGTAAAAGGCGCTTCCGCCACGTCTGACAAAAATTGAGGGCTATTTTCGATTGTAATTTGTAATGTGAGAGTGACAGTTTGTCAGCCCATCGCCTAAATTACAATACACTGTAACCCTTGAGTCCCTTTGCTGACTTCTACAGCATGCCCGGAAGGAAGGGCAGCTGGAAAATTCTATGTTTTTCTATCTCTTTCAGTCCAGCATGGAAAATATGCTGTGAAATACTTATACCATTAAGTTACCAGTCTGCATGATAAAAAAATCGCTATCGCTCTTCGTTCATCCCTTACCACTAAACGAACCTAAATAAATATCCGTGGAACCCAAAACGCATCGTACGTAGATCCCCATACATTTATTGCTTTGTAATAACCATTTGGACAATCCGAGGGGAAAAAATATACAAATAATATAGGCGGAAGTGATTGGTGTTATGGAAAACCTAAGGGCTTGACTATTTTTAGGCTAAAGTATACCTACGTTTAATACACTTACAAATCAGCAATATACTTATAATACATACATACATAAATCACGCCTTTATCCCTTACGGGGTAGGCAGAGCGTTTAACGCCTCGTAAAAGGCGCTTTCGCCACGTCTGACAAAAATTGAGGGCAATTTCAGATTGTAATATGTATTGCTATAGTGACAGGTTGTCAGCCCATCCCCTAAATTACAATACACTGTAACCCTCGAGTCCCTTTTGCTGACTTCAACTAATTTATACTTATAAATCTATCTTAAATAACCTTCAAAACTTTGTCAGACGTGGCGGAACGATGTTTGTTTGGGTAGTTTACGCTCTGCCTACCCCATTAGGAATAAAGGCGTGATTATATGTATGTATGTATGTATACCTACGTTTTAAGATTTTCGCGTTAGTCTACATGGGCTTAGCCATGAATTACGTGTTTATTATTTATACAGGCTGAAAAAAATAAAAAAATATAAAAACATTTATTTCTTTTTACAAAGTGCATTATAACAGTATTGTTTGATGCCTACTTTTAAGCCAAAGGCCTGTGTCAGGAGGCACCGCTCTTCCATAAAATACAGGTGTTTTTAGTACGCTAGTAAAAAGAAAACAAATTTGACATTTGATTGACTTTGACTGCGTGTGTATGTGTGTGTTTGTGTGAATGTGTGTGTGTGTGTGTGTGTGTGTGAATTGGTCAATATATTTTAGTGTTAGAAACTACCCATGAAACTGAAAACCTTTTTCCACGAAATCCTACCTATGTTCCTGCATTAGTTAAATAAACATACATGCATGCATATAATCACGCCTTTATCCCTAATAGGGTAAGCCGAGCGTAAACGACCTATTCAAAGGTCGTTCCGCCACGTCTGACAAAGTTTTTAGGGTTATTTAAGATAGATTTGTAGGTATTTTACTGTAGTGACAGGTTGTCAGCCTATCACCTAAATTGCAATGTACTAAAATCCTCGGATTCACATTCTATGTTTTTCTTTCTCACTCTGTCCAGCGTGGCAGAATAAATAAGTTAAATAAATTGGAGAGTTTTATGGCAACTGGACTGAAATACAAAAATACCATAACAATAGAAACTTGGAAAGTAATTCCGTTAGTACGTGACCCTAACTAATACCAAACCTTTTTGAAATCACACCTTTGTGTAACGATTTAAGTGCCGATATAGGCTCTTAAGGTGTCGATACTAGCCAAGTGGCGCCCCAACCCCATTAGTAAAAAAAACATAATTTACTAAAACGTAACCGAAAAACCGGTCCAAAATAGTTCGTTGTAGAAACAGGAAGAAAAATTGCGAATAACGGCTACCAAAGGCAAATTTTCCTGTTACTCCAACGAGCTATGAATCGCTAATTTATAAGGTTCTTAATTAACTACTAAAAAAAACCTGATTCTTGATTCCATGCTGGCCTGGGAGTGGGAGAAAAACATAGGATGTGCCAGCTGCATTCCCCTCGGACATGCTGTAAAAACCAAGCTAAGAGATCAGAGGGTTTTAGTATATTGTAATTCAGGCGATGGACTGACAACCTGTCACTGCAATATACCTAAAAATCTATCTTAAATAACCTTCAAAACTTTGTCGGACGTGGCGGAGCAGATCTCTGTTTAGGTCGTTTACGCTCTGCCTACCCTATTAGGGAAACAGGCTTGGTTATATGATAATGTATATGCATGTGATTCTATTGGACCGGTTTTCCGATTCACTGCGATTTTAGTGAGTAATGTTTTTTTTATTAATGGTGGCGCCACTTTGCTAGTATCACCACCGTAAAGGAAGGTGGCAAGAGGCACCTATATAAATATATTAGTATAAGTTTTATGTACTAGTGGAGACCGGAAGTACATAAAAACCCTACGTGACCAACGGATACTTCCCGCATAGAGTAGTGAATAGAGTCCAGAATATAAACTCTCATATTGCCTGGTAGGAAATTCAGTTGGTTAGTCGGTACTTTCACGCTGGCCTGGGAGCGAGAGAAAAACATAGAATGTGCCAGGTGTATTTCCTTTAGGACATGCTGTTAAAACCAGCTAAGGGCTACGAGGGTTTTAGTATATTGTAATTTAGGCGATGGGCTGACAACCTGTCGCTTCAGAAATATATCTAAATATATTTAAATAACCCTCAAAACTTTGTTAGACGTGGCGGATCGACCTTTGTTTAGGTCGTTTACGCTCTGCCTACTCCAGTGGGGATAAAGGCGTGATTAAATGTATGTATATATGTATACAAACTCGCATATTGCCTACTAGAAAATTTAGTTTGTAAGTCTACTGTTTGTGGTCGCATGCTAAGTTTATTTGAACATCTATGAGGTCTCGAATATTAAAATAAAGTTTTACGACACTCCGTTGTATTTTCTATGAGAGAGCTTTAGTATTTTAGATATTAAATCGAGTGCTTTCTGGGTAAATTCGATACTAACCTTCCGCCGATTTAGGGCCGTATTTGTAATCAGCTCTCATGAGTGACAGCGAGTTTGAGTTCGTATCAGAAATGTCATTGCAGTACAAACTGGCCTGGCAAATCCATACTCAATATTGCTCTCAAGTTTGAGTTGGCTTCATTAATACGAGCCTTAATGTGGTTATTTGAGTTTTTCAGTATAAACGAACAGATGTTCCGCAACCAAAAGATGACTTTCCACACCAACGTGAATGTTCGTGTTGATCACTATAAGTACCTATATAGATTCGGGTTTTACGTTACAATTATGTTTATTATAAATCGAAATCGATCAGCTTCTTAGAATAAAAACAATACGCCTTCACTGCCATTTGTAATGTCTCAAAGCTGGTACACTCCAACGTAGTTTGAGTGAAAAAATAGACTTCATACATACATATAATCACGCCTTTATCCCTAATGGGGTAGGCAGAGCGTAAACGACCTAAACAAATGTCGTCCTGCCACGTCTGATAAAGTTTTAAGGGTTATTTAGGAACGATTTGTAGGAATATTACTGTAGTAACAGGTTGCCAGCCCATCGCGTAAATTACAATACAATGAAACCCTCAAATCCCTTAGATGGTTTGTACAGCATGCCAGGGAGGAAATGCAGCTGGCACATTCTACGTTTTTCTCTCGCTCCCAGTCCAGCATGGAAGATCGACTAATATCTACGGTATGAAACGATATTAACCGGGAATCTTATTTCATAAAAAAGCAATTTGATTAGCTGTTTTAACTTCCATGCTGGCCTGGGAGTGATAGAAAAACATAGAATGTGCCAGCTGCATCTCCTCCCGGGTGTGCTGTAAAAACCAGCTAAGGGATTCGAGGGTTACAGTGTATTGCAATTTTAGGCGATGGGCTGACAACCTGTCACTATAGCAGTATATATCATTATCATCCGCAATAACCCTCAAAGCTTGTCAGACGTGGCGAAACAACCTTTGTTACGTTGTTTTCGCTCTGCCTACCCCATTAGGGATAATGGCGTGATTATATGTATGTATGTATGTTTTAATCTGACATAGCTTGAGCCAAAGACTTTATAACTAAAGTCTCTGTGTCTCTACTCTTCTCTGTGCTCCGATAAAACACCCAGTATGAAGATTTATGTCGAGACCTTTATCTTATCAAGTTCCAGCGAAAAAAACAAGTTTATACGTTATAGGGTATATTATAGTGTGGAGGTATTTTGTAGGCCTTTGTTCGTGGAAGAGTGTTTATGGGATTAAATCGTGGTTTGGGATACCGATATATACTTATAAGTTGATAGATAGATAATACGTTTACACCCATTTGCTCGGAAAAAGCTTCATACATACATACATAAAATCACGCCTTTATCCCTTACGGGGTAGGCAGAGCGTAAAACGCCTCGTAACAGGCGCTTTCGCCACGTCTGACAAAAATTGAGGGTAAATTTTAGATTGTAATGATTTGTATTCCTGTAGTGACAGGTTGTCAGTCCATCGCCTAAATTACAATACACTGTAACCCTCGAATCCCTTTTGCTGACTTCTACAGCATGCCTGGGAGGAAGGGCAGCTGGAACATTCTGTGTTTTTCTATCTCTCCCAGTCCAGCATGGAAGACGAAAAAGCTTCATTATTTAAAAATAAAACCTACATTAATTTTTTGCGGTTCTCATATTCGCAGTTGCCAGCGAATTATACAAAAGACAACAATGAAATCAACGACCGCTTCACGAAGTCTTTAAGGACACACTAGTATGGTTTAGGTGTTTTTTTAGTTCACATCATAACATAACATAAAAATACTTTATTGCACGTAAGAATACAAATCATACAACACAACAGATAACAACAAAAACAAGTACAACATAGGCGCCTTATGGCTAAGGCAATCATTGATTATTTTAAGGCTGAATGCGCTTAAACCTTTTTTAATTTATAAAATGGAATGAATGAAATGTACGCCTGTCAAAGGCGCCATCAAAGGCTTAAAGGACTCGCATCCAAGCCATATATATTTTTTTAATATCTTAAATAACAAAATATTATGAAGGAATCGCAAGTTCGATGTTTGTTTAAAGTGTAGTATTATTTTGTCCTCGCCAAATCTCGTTTGCATTGATTTAGAAGGCGTTTGCATCCAAATTTACTCGACCTAAAGCTGCTTCTTATTGCCTCTAAGTATAGTGCTATTATTTTCAGAACACGTTAAGACATCCATTTTGATAAAGGTTCATATGAAAACAACAACAAAATAACAACAAAAAATATACAAGTAGTTCAAAAATGCGGGCTGTAGCGATGAAAATGGGTCAAGACTCAGAGCATTTTCTCCCAGCGAGGGTGAAGCGTTGGTTTTCAGCCATCACACCACCCAAGTAGCTAGTAACTATTTCCCTACTAAGTCTAAAGAAATAAGCTTACAATATTTAACCTACCCATGAAAGTCAACAACTTTCCGAAACAAAGATGGAAATATGAAAAAAGCATTTTTTAAAGAGATCTCTTGACTCCAGTCAAGGTCAAGGGTGACCTTGACTTCATCATTACTTAGTATAAAACAAAGTCGCTTTCTCTGTCCCTATATCCCTATGAATGCACAAATCTTTAAAACTACGCAACGGATTTTGATGCGGTTTCGTTGAATGGATAGAGTAATTCAAGAGGAAGGTTTATTTGTATAAAACATGCATAATATAGTAGAGAAACACTGAATATTTCCGTGCGAAGCCGGGGCGGGTCGCTAGTTTCCTTATAATAAAAGACCCAAAAATTTCGCTCTATTAAATATGGCTTCTTAACACAAAAGCTTAAGCTAAAAGGTTCATGTCAAAGCCTAAAATAATATTGATATAGGTCCCTTGGAACGTTGCTTCTTTATATAGGTGTAAGAAAAGTATATTCAAACGACCCTGAAGGAAATTACCGAAAAGGAACCAAGTTCAAGAGCCCGTTTCGTTTGAGTTTCTTTTGCGAGTTTTTTTTTTATTCATCCTTTATTTGTCCAACTGTGCAATTATTGTGCTCCGTATTCGGTTCGTATCTGAATCGTGTCCTTGAAATTTCTATATAAATCGGATATGCATGGGTGCGCAAGCTGTCATACATTTACTAGAAAGGCCAATTCGGGTCAGAAAATATTCGGATATGGATTCGGATCAGTGCAAAAGCGCCCTTGTGACGTACAATATCACTACATAGTATAAAACAAAGTCGCTTTCTCTGTCCCTATATCCCTATGTATGCATAAATCTTTAAAACTACGCAACGGATTTTGATGCGGTTTTTTAATGGATAAAGTGATTCAAGAGGAAGGTTTATATGTATAATACATGCATAATATAGTATAAAAAACGTTGATAATTTCCGTGCGAAGCCGGGGCGGGTCGCTAGTAAAGAGACTCAAAGAGCATTTTATGACCTCTCTTTGATGTTAATAATATAATTATATATATTTTATGTCTATCATATTGTACGTTTATATCTTATACATTATTTTGTTATGTATTAGTTTATTCTATTATTGTTAAATATTACTTTAATTAATTAGTACATACATACATAAAATCACGCCTTTATCCCTTACGGGGTAGGCAGAGCGTTAAACGCCTCGTAAAAGGCGCTTTCGCCGCGTCTGACAAAAATTGAGGGCAATTTTAGATTGTAATGTGTATTGCTAATGTGTAGTGACAGGTTGTCAGCCCGTCGCCTAAATTACAATACACTGTAACCCTCGAGTCCCTTTTGCTGTCTTCTACAGCATGCCCGGGAGGAAGGGCAGTTTAATTAATTAGATTTTCAAATTTTACTTATTCTATCTGTTCCCGTATTTTTCCCTTCTTTAATCTCACTAGGTTAGCTGGAAGAGATCTGTTATAGAGATAAACTCGCCTGTTGAGTCCTAATTTGAAGTTCAACTGTATGTGTAAGTTTTTAATACAATAAGAATATATATAATAAAAAGCACTGACATTTTTTTTTTGTAATAACTCTGTACATACCTTTATGTGCATCAAGTCAGTAAGACCAATTAAAATTTACAAAGCAAACATGTGGATATTGCCGAAGCATTGAGTTTCCCATTTGCGAAGAAAAATCCAAAAACAAAATGGAAACCCTCCTTTAGTACATTCGCTCTACAATAAGTCCTGTACGTAGCGTTAGCAACAAACTTTAGTATTTTTTATTCCGTGTGAGTTGTGAAGTAAAATACCTTTTTTTTATAATCTTGACAACAACCCAGATACCAATGAACCATTGTGTCAGGTTTTTAAACAGCGTTATTAGCACAGTTAATAGGTCTTTGTCATGGCTTGTGTTAAAACCATTAACAAAAACACGAAACCATCCAGATTACCAGAAACCCGGGATAAAATATTAAATTATCCTCTCCAATTGAAGAACAATTACAATATGTTGCTTTTCTACTTTCTCTGTCTTGCTGAAGAAATCGAACCCATGATTTTTGCATCAAGAGCCCAAAGCCTTAACCACTAAGCCAGAGAGGCAGTTCAGTAATTACATTTAGGGAAGCTTTTAAACAAATATTTTCTTAATTAGCAGTAACTTTTAAATGGACACTCTGAGTTTAGGTAATTTGTTATAATTGTAATAAGAAATCAAAGAAGAATTTTGTGTTTTTGGTTTTACTCAGAAGTTCTCCAATTACCTAAGATAAATATTCGTTCATTAAAGCTACTCATAACTTTTTTTTATGATTGTTGGTTGAAAAAACAAAATTGACATTTGTTTTGTCATGTTTAGTATTAATTATAATCAATACCGGGTGTATGGGACAGCGTCCCGCAATCTGATAGGGGATGCTCAGTCAACGAAACTGAACAACATTCATCACGATTATTTTTCAGGATATGAAAGAAATAATTGACTTTCCCGTACAAAATGACCACCTTGATCAGACAGTTAGTATGGAAAACCAATTTTTTATTTTTATTCCCAGAAATAATTTCCTGGTGATAGTTTTATTTATTTATTTAACAATTTATTGTACACAAAAAACATCATAAACAGAGGAAATAAAAAACAAAGACACAATAGTTGTCCGGTACTGTTGACTGAGCAACCCCCCTATCAGTTTGCGGGACACTGTCCCTTACACGTCGTATACATATAATCACGCCTTTATCCCCTAATGGGATAGGCAGAGCGTAAACGACCTAAACAAAGATGGATTTGTACGTATACAAAGTATAATAAAAAGGGTAAATGTTTGAAATTTTGACCATGGTCTTTGGGACAAGCTGTTCAGAATTTTAACTGCCTTCTTGGTCTAGTGGTCAGAGCCATGGGCTCACGATCTGGAGGTCCTGGGTTCGATTACCAATGGGGGAACACAAAATTGATATTTGTCAATTTATCACTTTGTGGGTTTTCCCCAGTTTGGTTAGGACAATGCAGGCTGAATCAACTCATTGTCTGAAAAAAAAAGTTTCTGTGCTTCGGATGGTACACTAAGCCGTCGGTCCCGTTAGCTATCTTGATAGTGTACATTACTAAAACCATGTCAGAGGCCTATTAGCTGTGCTATTAGGTGGTTTAAAAAAACTCTGACACCAGGGTTCATTAGGTACCCACACGACAGAAGAAGCATTATTTTTTTACTTTGGACGTGATTTTGCTATCGGTACGTGACTGCGGCACTCTATTGGCTAGTCGTACGTTCAGTGGCTAATAGTCAGAGTCCATTCGTCCATTTTCACTGTCAGAGCTAATTCCACTTGTACTGCTATTCGACTGTTATATAGCTTCTGGTGTTATAGAAGATATCTCCGTGGTCTAGTGGTATGAGCCATGGTAGTCCAATTTGGAGGTTGTGAGTTCGATTCCCACACAAATAACGCAAAGTTAATATATGGCTTGCGATTATTAAACAAGGTGGAGAGAGACATTGATCTTTTCAATTGCTATTTGCGGAAGTTCACAGAAACGGCACTGAATTTATTTTCAATTGAATAATAGTTAATAACTAATGTAAGTACATACATACATATAATCACGCCTTTATCCCTAATGGGGTAGGCAGAGCGTAAACGATCTAAACAAAGGTCGTTCCGCCACATCTGACAAAGTTTTGAGGGAAATTTAAATTTGTAGGCATATTGCTGTAGTGACGGGTTGTCAGCCCATCGCCTAAATTGCAATACACTGAAGCCCTCGGATCCCTTAGCTGGTTTTTACAGCATGCCCGGGAGGAAAAGCAGCTGGCACATTCTATATTTTTCTCTCGCTCCCAGGCCAGCATGGACTAATGTAAGTAATATATATATATATGAAAAAAATGGGTTAAGGTCCTGTAAATAAATAAATAAAATAATAAATAATCTCTTTGTAGCATTTCCCTAGTTTGTTTAAGATAGATTTTCCCAAGATTTTCACAATGAAAGCTGAATCACCTGATTATCTGCAAAAAAACGTGCTTTGGAGGGCACGTTAAGCCATCGATCGCTGTCTTTGATAATAATTACCCAAACTATGTCAGAGGGTGCTGTTGTATTAGCTGGTTTTAAAACTCTGACACCAGGGTTGCTCTGGTCAATCAACTTAAAACCCGCACGACAAAAAGCAACAAAATGTTTTTTGGAAAATAAATAGTCACGCCTATATCCATAATGGGGCAGGTAGAGCGTAAACGATCTGAACAGAGGTCGTTCTGCCACGTTTGACAACGTTTTCAGGGTTATTTATAATAGATTTGTAAGTATATTGCTGTAGTGACATATTGTCAGCCCATCGCCTACATAGCAATATACTGAAACCCTTGGATCCTTTAACTGGTTTTTATAGCATGCTCGGGAGGAAATGCAGCCGGCACGTTCTATGTTTTCCTCTCACTCCCAGTCCAGCATGGAAAGATTTTCAGTTTCTTTGCTAGCACAAATACCCATAGTTTAGCAAAAGGTAAAAAACACGTACTCAATACAACTTTATTGCATTAGTGGTAATATACACCCTTTCAACCTTCGAAGGGAACTGCAGTAAAAGTAAAGAATAACATAATAATTGCTAGGGTAAGGGTGAATATAAGCGACCCTAACTGCCCCCGTGGTCTAGTGGTCAGAGCCATAGGGTTACGATCCGGTCCTGGGTTCGATTTCCAGGGGGGAACACAAAAGTTGATATTTGTCAATTGATCGCTTTGTGAGGGTTTCCCCAGTTTGGTTAGGACATTGCTGGCTGAATCAGCTGATTGTCTGAAAAAGAAAAGGATTCTTGCTTCGGATGGCACGTTAAGCCGTCGGTTCCGGTCTCTGTCTTTGATAGTGGTCGTCACTAAAACCATGTTAGAGGCCTAATAGCTGTTCTAGTAGGCGGTTTGAAATCTCTGACAACAGGGTTCATCACCCGAAGGGTCAAACGACCCCGTTTGACTCGAGAATCCACTCGCTTTTGAAGAAGATGTTTTATAAACTATCCTTGACCGAAATCGAAAAATAGAGTAATATTAAGTGGTTAGGTTGGTTTGTTTAGGTATTGGGTAAATTTGAGATTTTTTAATTGCCCTCAATGCTAAATGTTTTTTTTTTATATTGATTGCTTCCATTTTGGACTGGGAATGATAGACAAATATAGAATGTGCGAGATGCATGGTGTAAAAATCTGCTAAGGGTTTCGAGGGTTTCGGTTTATTGTAATTTAGGCGATGTGGCTGACAACCTGTCACTATAGCAATATACAGATCTATCTTGTGTAACCCTACTTGTCAGACGTGGCGTAACGATCATTGTTTGGGTAGATTACTCTCTGCCAACCCCATTAGAGATAAAGGCGTGATTATATGTATGTATGCATATTTAATTTTAGAACCTTTTTCTTGTAAAATTTGTGTGTCTGTAGTACCTACCAAATCATTATCATTCCTTTGCCCTCATCCCATTATTTGGGGTCGGTGCAGTATGTTGTCTTCTTCCATTCATCCCTGTCAGCCGTCAGTTCGACATTAACACCTGTTTTCAACAAATCATCTTTCACACAGTTCATCCATCTTTTCTTCGGTCGTCCTCTCCCAACATATCCGTCCACATTCAAATTCAATTCCCTTTTACCTATATGACTTTCATCCCTCCGTAGTACCTTTTTCCATGCTGGACTGGGAGAGATAGCAAAACATAGAATGTTCCAGCTGCCCTTCCTCCCGGACATGCTGTTGAAGTCAGCAAAAGGGACTCGAGGGTTACAGTGTATTGTAGCGAGGCGTTAAACGCTCTGCCTACTCCGTAAGGGATAAAGGCGTGATTTATGTATGTATGTAGTACCTACCAAATAAACGCTTCATTCATCTACTAGCGACCCGCCCCGGCTTCACACGGAAATTATCAGTGTTTCTCTACTATATTATGCATGTATTATACATATTAACCATCTTTGAATCACTTTATCCATTAAAAGAAACCGCATCAAAATCCGATGCGTAAATTTAAAGATTTATACGTACATAGAGATATATTTCTTCTATGCTGGCCTGGGAGCGAGAGAAAAACATAGAATGTGCCAGCTGCATTTCCTTCCAGGCATGCTGTAAAACTCAGCTAAGGGATCCGAGGGTTTCAGTATATTGTTATTTAGGCGATGGGCTGACAACCTGTCACTACAGCAATATACCTACAAATATATCTTAAACAACCCTCAAAACTTTGTCAGACGTTGCGGAACGACCTTTGTTCAGGTCGTTTACGCTCTGCCTACCCCATTAGGGATAAAGGCGTGATTATATGTATGTATAGAGATATAGGGACAGAGAAAGCGACTTTGTTTTATACTATGTAGTGATGTTCGTAATAGTTGTAAGATACGCATTATCACGTGCGATACCGCCCGTGTGGTCACGTAGTCACTTATACGTGTCAACTAGATTCATAACTTGCTATTATGTTGTTACCGGATTTACTGTTAATATGTGAAACGTGGTTCGGGATGATTCTTACTAAAAATACATATTCCCATTCTGCAAATTATACTGAAGGCTAGGCGCCATTTTAAAAGTAATATGTGCTGTAGATACATACATATAATCACGCCTTTATTCCTAATAGGGTAGGCAGAGCGTAGTCGACCTAAATAAAGGTCGTTTCGCCACCTCTGACAAAGTTTTGAGGGTTATTTATTATAAATTTGTAGGTATATTGGTGTAGTGACATGTTGTCAGTCAATTGCCTAAATTGCAATATACAGAAACCCTCGGATCCCTTAGCTGGATTTTACAGCATGCCCGGACGGAAATGCAGCTGGCACATTTTATGTTTTTCTCTTGCTCCCAGTCCAGCATGGAAGTTAAGTTGGCTTTGATACGGATACTATTTTGCAATGGTGTTTCTTTTCGTTATTCGTTCGCTTTCGTTTTGTAACTACTGCAAATTTATATATATATGTATGTATATATTCGAGGGTTTGTATAGTGGTTGCAAAACGAAAGCGAACAATCAACGGAAAGGAACACCAGTGAAAAATAGTATACGAATCAAAGCCAACTCACCGGTGTCTCTGTTGGTCTTCGACTTCGCAGGCTGGTGGATGACTTGGAAGTCCCTAAACAGACTCCGGACCTAAGTCGGTCGCTGTAGGGACAATTTGTGCCGATGGGCTACAGCACTAACTGCAGCTAACTTCCATGCTGGACTGGGAGCGAGAGAAAAACATAGAATGTGCCAGCTGCATTTCCTCCCGGGCATGCTGTAAAAATCACCTAAGGGATCCGAGGGTTTCAGTATATTGCAATTTAGGCGATGGGCTGACAACCTGTCACTACAGCAATATACGTACAAATCTATCTAAAAAACCTTTAAAACTTTGTCAGACGTGGCGAAACGACCTTTGTTTAGGTCGTTTACGCTCTGCCTACCCCATTAGGGATAAAGGCGTGATTATATGTATGTATGTATGTATGGGCTACAGCACAAACAACCAGTGTGAATGTGGTGCCTCCCCCCAAACAATGGCACATCTATTGTCTTGCCCCGCGTGCCCGCCATCTTTCACCCAAGAAGACCTTTACAACGCCACTGATATCGCAGTTCGTTTGGCACAGTACTGGTCGAAATTATTTTTAGCCATAATGATCGATACGATAAGAAGAAGAACACGCCTCGGGCACCAGATCTTCTTCCAAAACTTTAGTCCATACGCTGGTCTTCTTCTTCTTTCGAGTGGGTATCGAGTCTATCGACCCGATGAGCCCTGGTGTCAGAGTTTTTAAACCGCCTAGTAGCACAACCATCAGGCCTCTGACATGGTTTGAGTAACGACCACTATCAAAGACAGCGACCGGGACCGACGGCTTAACGTGCCTTCCGAAGCACGAAATCTTTTTTTCTTTTCGGACAATCAGGTTGTACGAGATAGTGTTCGGCGTAACCAAACGTGCCTACCTCAATGTACACGAAATAAAACTATACTATAAATGGACTGTATATTTATTAACGAAAAACTACTAACAATGAAATGTTGAAACTATCTGGCAACACTGTAAAACAGAATGGTGCAAAATCTTAAATATTTATTAATTAAACTATAAACGGCACTTCACACTTCTATTATCACTATTAATCTTAATATTTCCACTGTTATTCTTATACTTGCTGCTTTCGGAACTATTTAAAAACGGATACGAAACGGAAACTGTTTACGGAACTCTTTGTCGATAACTATAAACGAACTATCACGGAAACACTATGCGAAACGATTACGGAACTGTTTGTCGATAACTACTATAACTATAAACGAATGTCACGGAATCACTGTCACTGTTACTATATACTATTCACTGTTCAAAAATACAAAAATTTAATACGTTTGCGCCGTCGCGAACACAGGTGATTCAGCCTGCAATGTCCTAACCAAACTGGGGAAAAATACACATAGTGATAAATTCTCAAATATCAACTTTGTGTTTCCCCCCTGGGAATCGAACCCAGGATCTCCGGATCGGGAGTCCATGGCACTAGCCACTAGACCACGGAGGCAATTAGTTTAGTCATACGCTGGTGTGCCGTAGCGATGGCAGCAACCAGTTAGACGAGAGTAAATTTTGGTTCAAAATTTGGGGAAAGGGCGCAAAGTTACGTGCGCTCACGGCGACCGATCGGTTCGGACAGATAGCAAGAGGCTAGAACGATACTACGCTCACTAGGAATACATTACGAAAATCTAAATTCTCTAATCAACCTACAGAAACTCTCGCTAGTGTTGCTGCGCGAAAATAAACCTAAAATCTTATATCTATTTGATGAAGAACGGTGTCTTTACAGCAATACACATTTAAATCTATTTGTCCTCAATATTTTGTCAGACGCGTTTATGAACTAGTCTTTTTGCGCTCTTTCTGCCTCGTAAATGTTTATGGCGTAACTTTATTTATAAATTTACATACATACATACATACATAAATCACGCCTTTATCCCTTACGGGGTAGGCAGAGCGATTAACGCCTCGTAAAAGGCGCTTTCGCCACGTCTGACAAAAAAAAAAAAAATTATATATATTATAAATTTAAAATGACCTTAGTTTTATTTTTATTTTATTTTATTGAATACGAAACAAACAGTCACTTAAATATAGTTTTAACAAGCATGTTTTAAATTGTAGACCTATAGTTTCCGATATGTTTTACAAAAATAATAACATAAAGTGTAAGTTTAAACATCTTTCAAAACATATATCTTACTGATTTCTTATAAATCTCATTGATTACTATAATGAACATAAAATGCAGAAATTTAACTAAGGGCCGTATTTGTAATTAGCTCTAATGAGTGGCAGCGAGTTTGAGTTCGTATCAGAAATTTTATTTCTGTCAAATCTATACTTAATATTGCTCTCAAGTTTGAGATTGCTTTATAATTACGAGCCTTAGGGTTGCTGACTTAAAGTTTTACACTAGTACCTACAGCGTAATTTTAGGATTATCGAGTTACGTGCCATTTTGTTAGAGAACTAAACAAACTTCAGCTATACTCTGCGTTATAATAAATACGTGCAAGTTTTCCCACGAGATAATGTTACTCCTGAACTGTAAGCCTGGCTGAGAGTTCTTCACGTGATCAGAGTACTAGGTGGTCGCTAGAAAGAGTTTCATTTATAAATACAAAATACATTTTTTTCCAAGCAATCCTTGGGTTCCCAATTCGGAGATAGTGAGTTCTATTTATCCTGGGGGGAGCGCAGAGTTAATAGTTATCGGTTTATCACATTGTAAGATTTTACCAAGTTCAGTTAGGACATCATCTCCCTAGCCTTATCCCGTAACTTACGGGGTCGGCTACCTAATCTAGGAGATTGAACTAGAGTACTGGTTTTTACACAGAGCGACTGCCATCTGACCTCCGCAACTCAGAAGGGAAACCAGACCCAATCCTAGATTAGGTCAGAGTTTTCACCCCGCCAATGGCCTCTGAAATGGCTTAACGACTAATATCTACGGTATTAAACGATATTAACCGGGACCAACGGCTTAACGTGTCTTCCGAAGCACGGAAAAAAAGCCGAATAAACGTACATATGAAATTCGAAAACCGAAAAACATAGTGGTACGTGGTGGGATTCGAACCACGACCTCCCGCTCAGGAGGCAGCGGCCCTATCCACTACACCATCGGGCTCTCAAGTTTAGTTAGGACAATGTAGGTTAAATCACTGATTGTCTGTAAGTGATCGTAACACAAACGACGTCAGTGGCCTATTAGCTGTTACTTATACATACATACATATAATCACGCCTTTATCCCTAATGGGGTAGGCAGAGCGTAAACGACCCAAACAAAAGTCGTTCCGCCACGTCTGACAAAGTTTTGAGGGTTATTTAAGATAGATTTGTAAGTATATTGCTGTAGTGACAGGTTGTCAGCCCATCGCCTAAATCGCAATATACAGAAACCCTCGGATCCCTTAGCTGGTTTTACAGCATGCCCGGGAGGAAATGCAGCTGGCACATTCTATGTTTTTCTCTCGCTCCCAGGCCAGCATGGAAGAAACTTACTACTGTTACTTATAGGCGGTTGAAAAATTCGGATACGAGGGTTCATCGGGTCGATCGACTCGATCAGAAGAAAGAGAAGAAACATAAAAGTCACCTCTTTATCTTTTATGGGATAAGCAGTGTCTCAACATTGTATAAAATACACAATTCTATTTTCCCAAAGTAACACATACAACAGAAATGAAAAGGAACAAACGTGAGTACAATACAGGGACAGCGTCCCGCAAACTGAAAGAGGTTGCTCAGTGCTGAAACTGAACAACTTTCACCGGGAAATTCTTTCAAGAAATAAAAAAAAATGCTTTCCCATGAAAAATGAACAACTCTATCAGACAGTTTGTATGCAAAACACAAACTTTATTTCACTACCTCAAAAAAGTCCGGCAGGTAGTTGTTCAGTTTTGTTGACTGAGCAACCCCTATCAATTTGCGGGACGCTGTCCCTTACACCCGGTATGGGCGGTCTTATTGCTAAATCACCAATATATAGTATTGTATCGTAGCCTACTTAACTAATTAATCATCAATTCAACAAGAACAGTTTAACCTAACTTGTTAATGTTAACTAAGTAAGAAACTAACAGCGGTGGGTTAAGATTAAGTTGGATTACTGAAGGTTTTTTCTTTAGTTTACCCGCGGTTAGTTTTCCTTTACCACAGACAGTAAAACACAAAAAGACTCTACTTGCTTAAAAGAAAATAGCCTAGTAGTCGATTTATAGTTAAAGGCGTGACAGAGACAAATTAAATAAGTACAGTCAGAAGATTCCTTTTTATTCTGATTTTGTAGAGCAGTGAGTTTCAGATATTACTGAATTTTTCAGTATAGAAAGAACCCAGTCAGTTGACACCAAAAAACGATGCGTTTTCAAGAGCCTAGAATTTAAGGCTCTTTAGAACGGTTATTTACTATTCAAAAAGATAGACATTTCACTGACAGAATACACAATCACGACACGTCAAGCTGCGTTACGTGGTATAACCTCATCTCATCATCTCCCTAGCCTTATCCCGTATCTCACGGGGTCGGCTTCCTAATCTAGGGGATTGTACGAGGGTACTGGTTTTTACACAGAGCGACTGCCATCTGACCTCCGCAACCCAGAAGGGAAACCAGACCCAATCCTAGATTAGGTCAGAGTTTTCAAGCCGCCAATGCTTAGCACTGGCCTCTGATATGGCTTAACGACTAATATCTACGGTATTAAACGATATTAACCGGGACCAACGGCTTAACGTGCCTTCCAAAGCACGGAAAAAGCGGCGAATAAACGTACCTAAAAACACATTGGTACGTAGTGGGATTCGAACCACAACCTCCCGCTCAGGAGGCAGTGGCCCTATCCAATACACCATCGGGGTCTCTATTCAATACACCATCGGGCTCTCACATACCTACAATATGTATATGTCCTTATTTCTATCGCTCCAGTTAATTGGAAGCTATGTCTTCTGATTCAGGGTCTGTTTGTGGTGTGTACTGGTCAAACTTTAGGAAAGTTATGTATTAAGGAATCGGGGAAAGTTATTTCGGAGGTAAGTCTGAGGCTTTTGTATGTAGCCTTGGTATTCTTTTTCGATGCCAGTTTAAGTACCCATGAATCTGAACAACTTTCCCTGAAACAATTTTCTCTGAACTGAACTGGGAGCGGGAGAAAAACATAGAATGTACCAGCTGCATTTCCTCCCGGGCAAGCTGTGAAAACCAGCTAATGGATCAGTATATTGTAATTTAGGCGACGGGCCGACAACCTATCACTACAGTAGTATACCTACAAATTTATTTTAAATATTCCTCAAAACTTTGTCAGACGTGGCGGAACGACCTTTGTTTAGGTCGTGTACGCTCTGCCTACCCCATTAGGGGTATCATCATCATGATGAACTTAAGAGCGCTGCTATTGTCGGTGGAGTATGAAGTAAACGCCAGTCATGTCTGTTGTATATCATCTTTATGTATTTACTATATATCATCACTACATAGTATAAAACAAAGTCGCTTTCTCTGTCCCTATATCCCTATGTATGCATAAATCTTTAAAACTACGCAGCGGATTTCGATTCGGGTTCTTTTAATGGATAGAGTGATTCAAGAGGAAGGTTTATATGTATAATAGATGCATAATTTAGTAGAGAAACACTGATAATTTATGTGCGAAGCCGGGGCGGGTCGCTAGTGTTACATAAAAATAATAAGATGTTCTTTGTTCTAGGTACGTAAACTGGAGAAGAAGAGAGAGAAAGAAACGAAAATATCGCTTTTCTCTCAAAAAGTTAAGGGTAAGAAAGTACGACGAACAGCAAAGCACTTTTCTTGATAATTTTCACTAATGAATAAGAATTAAGTGACACCGTAAATCAGTTAAATAACAGAAAAGATTCTTAACTTTTAGCAATAAAGAACTCAGATTGTATCTAAGAAAAAAGTTGTGACGAAAACTTAATTAAAATTTTTTTATTCTTTCTGTCGAGTCGCAGTATAGGGATCTTTACAGTGCAACAAACTGCCTGACTGCAACTGCCTCCATGGTCTAGTGGCTAGTTCCATGGACTTCCAATCTGGACGTCCTGGGTTCGATTCCCAGGAGGAAACACAAAGTTGATATTTGAGAATTTATCACTTAGTGATTTTTCCCCAGTTTGGTTAGGACATTGCAGGCTGAATCACTTGATTGTCCGAAAAAGAAAAAGGTTTCTTGCTTCGGGGGGCACGTTAAGCCGTCGGTCCCGGTCGCTGTATTTGATAGTGGTCGTTACTCAAACCATGTCAGAGGCCTGATAGTTGTGCTACTAGTTTAATAACTCTGACACCAGGGTTCATCGGGTCGATAGACTCGATACCCACTCGACAGAAGAAGTACAACAAACTGTATCCACGTATTAATATAGATCAGCCACAATAAACCACTATTGGACATGGGCCTCCCCAAAATTCAAGGTATATACTCACCACGCTTGGCAGGCGGGTTGGTGAGCGCAAAAGAAGTTTACCATTCACAGGGAACGCTGCTGCCCTTTCCCTGGATTTATCCCTTAGTCGCCTTTTACGACACCCACCCACGGGAAGTAATGGGGTGATGCTATTCTAACCCGGCACCACACGGGAATTAGTATAATATATGTAAATGGGAACAGTACATACATACATACATATAATCACGCCTTTATCCCTAATGGGGTAGGCAGAGCGTAAACAACCTAAACAAAGGTCGTTTCGCCACGTCTGACAATGTTTAGAGGGCTATTTAAGATAGATTTGTAGGTATATTGCTGTAGTGACAGGTTGTCAGCCCATCGCCTAAATTACAATATACTGAAACCCTCGGATCCCTTAGCTGGGTTTTACAGCATGCTCGGGAGGATATGCAGCTGGCACATTCTATGTTTTTCTCTCGCTCCCAAGCCAGCATGGAAGAAACAGTAAGCAGAAGCAAAACAGTTCGCAGGTTTAAATCCTGCCTGCCAAATTACATACATACATACATATAATCACGACATTAACCCTAATGGGGTAGGCAGAGCGTAAACGACCTAACCAAAGGTCGTTCCGCCACGTTTGACAAAGTTTTGAGGATTATTTAAAATAAAATTGTTACCTACAAATTATAGCTGCCAAATTTATGGTATAAAATTGTGTAAATGCAAAAAGCCTCATAAATATATACCGTATTCTCTAATATTATACTTTTTATATTTTTAGGTAAGTAGGTGCAAATAATGATAATAATTACAATAATATGTATTGATTCCTTTCAAAGTTCGATATGGATATTGTGATGAATTAATATACATAGTATTTTTTTAATACTGGGTGTAAGGGACATTCTAATCTTCCATGCTGGACTGGAAGCGAGAGATTCTTACATGCTGGACTGGGAGCGAGAGAGAAACATAGAATGTGCCAGCTGCATTTCCTCCCGGGTATGCACTATATTGCAATTTAGGCGATGGGCTGACAACCTGTCACTACAGCAATATACCTAAAAATCTATCTTAAATAACCCTCCAAATTTGTCAGATGTAGCGGAACGACCTTTGTTAGGTCGTTTACGCTCTGCCTACCCCATTAGGGATAAAGGCGCGATTATATGTATGTATGTAAGGGACAGTCAACGAAACTGAATAACTATGAGCAGGGTTTTTTTAGGAAGTGAAAAAAAATGATTTTCTATACAAATTGTCCGATTGAGTTGTTAATTTTGTATGGGAAGTTAATTTTTTTTTTCATCTTCTGGAAGAATTTCCTGGTCATAATTGTTCAGTATTGTTGACTGAACCCCTATTAGTTTGCGGGACGCTGTCCCTTACACCCGGTATAGTCCATTATTTCATATTTTTTTGGGTACCTAGTTAAGAGAATTTGTTACCACTGAAAAGTCGCATGTACATTGTAAAAACCTCCTTTTATTATTTAATTCTTCGCCTTAGAAGGGACGAATTAAAAGTCCTAATTAAATCTTAATCTTATCGGGTTCAATCAGAAACGATCTTCAATAAGATTATATTGGCACAGAAATACAAATTAATCCTAGCAAATTCAAAAAAGAATTATAAAAATAACAGAAAGTCTAAAAAAAATACTAAAATATATTTATTTAAATAAAGGGATGGTGAAGATTTTCTATTTGAACATACGTTGTTTTTTGAAATGTAATTAAATTATATGTAAGTAAAGTATTATGCTCAAATATGGAATAGTTATGCATAAATACATACACGTAATCATGCCTTTATCCCTAATGGGGTAGGCAGACCGTAAACGACCCAAATAAAAGTCGGTCACGTGTTACAAAGTATTGAGGGTTATTTAAGATAGATACGAGTATATTGCTGTAGTGTCACGTTGTAAGCCCATCGCCGAAATTGAAATATACTGAAACCCTCGGATCCCTTTGCTGGTTTTTACAGCATGCTTGGAAGGAAATGCAGCTGGCACATTCTATGTCTTTCTGTCACTCCAAGTCCAGCATGGAAGTAAATTTCCAAAGGCTTTTCATCAAAATATTTCAAAAATTTAACGTTACACTAAAAAAGCCGTTATTGAAAATGAAATGAAAGAACGAAAAGACAAAGAATGTTACCCAACAATATAATATTCTGAGACAAGACATCACGAAAGCTTACCCTTGTAAAGTTAAAAGCGTTTTTGTGGAAAAAATCAAAAAGTTTTTAATACGTCGCTAAGTAGCTCAAGAATTGTCTCTGAACGGGTGACAGTTACACCGAATCGTAACATGGGGGACTCACAGAAAAGTACCGAGATTTTTTCTTATAAATATGAAATAAAAAACTACGTAAAATACTTGGTGGAGATGCAATTTTTATGAAATCTAATTCTACAGCTACAACCAAAACGATACTCTATACGATACATAATTAGAAGGAGAACAATCGGTAGATATTAACTAATATACAGTTTAAATTATATTATTATATCATCATCTCCCTAGCCTTATCCTGTATCCCACGGGGTCGGCCACCTAATCTAGGTGATTGAACGAGGGCACTGGTTTTTACACAGAGCGACTGCCATCTGACCTCCGCAACCCAAAAGGGAAACCAGACCCAATCCTAGATTATGGTCAGAGTTTTCAAGCCGCCAATGCTTAGCACTGGCCTCTGACATGGCTTAACGACTAATATCTACGGTGTTAAACGATATTAACCGGGACCAACGGTTTAACGTGCCTTCCGAAGCACGGAAATAAATAATTTTATTGATATTATTATACCAGGCACGTATATACTGCTTGTGCCACCCATAATATTTTATCACAATCGCTGCGCACAGAAACACAATTTGATTATACATACAAGGTACACACTAATAAAAATTAAAAATGTACTTTGCGATTTGTTGCTAAAGCGTAAAATTATTACACCCACCAAACTACACAAAATTAAAATATTTGACATTCAAAAATATGTCCACAACGGTGTAAACGCAGCCGCACAAGTTAAATATTCAAAAATCGCACACTTTGCCAACTGGGGGCAAAACTTGAAGATTTCATTCCTTCCTTTCGAAATTCACTTAAGTATTCCTTTATTTTTTGCCGGAATAATTGCCTTTATCGGGATAACAGCCGCTGTTTGCCGGCAATGTCTTCAAAGAGGCAGTAATGGATAAGTTTTCACGTCCATTTTACTTTTTTCTTCGGGTCGAAAGGGTAAGAATTTATTTTGAAAAGTTTCAAGGGGAGGGTTTAAGTGCCAATTGATTTTTCTGTATGGGCGTTGTTTTATCTAGAGCTTTATTTTTTACAACAAAGACAAGTAAAAAATAGGATTCTTAGCTATTTTATTTCATACTAACTACCCGCCCCGGCTTCGCACAGGAATCATGAGTGTTTCTGTACTATATTCTGCATGTATTATACATATAAACCGTCCTCTTGAATCATTCTATCCATTAAAAGAAACCGCATCAAAATCCGTTGCGCAGTTTTAAAGATCTAACCATACATATGGATATAGGGACAGAGAAAGCGACTTTGTTTTATACTATGTAGTGATTAGAAGACAAAATTATTGTTATTACACATTTTTTTCTGATTTTTTTGACCACTCACTTTGTTTACTTCCTTTTTACTACTTACTTACTAAGGGATACTTACTTACTTTTTGGTCAAATACATATAATCACGCCTTAATCCCTAATGGGGTATGCAGAGCGTAAACGACATTAACAAAGGTCGTTCCGCAACGACTGACAATGTTTCGAGGGTTATTTAAGATAGATTTGTAGGTATATCGCTGTAGTGATAAGTTGTCAGCCCATCGCCTAGATTACAATATAAATAACCTAGCCTACGGGGCCCATATAAAATACAAATTACATCAAACCATGCCTTAACATCAGTCATATCTAATCAATATACTGAAACCCTTTAGCTGGTTTTTACAGCATGCCCGGGAGGAAATGCAGAAAGCACATTTCTTTCTCTCGCTCCAAGGCCAGCATGGAAAATTAAAAAGCGACTTGATACAGATTATAAAAAAAAAACATAAATTTTTTTTTTCACTGGGTAGCTAGAGCATCGATGAAATTTTATACTTAAGGTCGTTTCCACCTATACATAATGAATTTAAAAGACATTTTAGATTTTGTTTGTTTGTAACGTGCTGTCCTCCAAGAAATTGCACCACAATCTTTAAGTCCTTTTGCTAGCTGTTGGTAACAACTTGTGACTTTTTAATTTTATTTATTGTGGTGTGATTTCTCCTGCCAGAAGTAGTACTCATTATCCAACAGCCATGCCCATGTCATGCCAGCAATTTCTTCCATGCTGGACTGGGAGAGATAAAAAAAACATAGAATGTTCCAGTTGCCCTTCCTCCCGGGCATGCTGTTGAAGTCAACAAAAGGGACTCGAGGGTTACAGTGTATTTTAATTTAGGCGATGGGCTGACAACCTGTCACTAAAGCAATACATATTACAATCTAAAATTGCCCTCAATTTTTGTCAGACGTGGCGAAAGCGCCTTTTAAGAGGCGTTAAACGCTCTGCCTACCCCGTAAGGGATAAAGGCGTGATTTATGTATGTATGTATGTATGTATGCCCATGTGTAAATTTCCTCTAATAAGTGAAATTAAATCCTAAATGCTTGAAAAAAAAAACAAAAATAGATATTCGTGTTGAAGTGGTACTGCATGTATCAGAACCAATAGTAGGAGTGTCAGAAACCAAGTTTAAGCTATTGACGTTTAGTAATCTAGTACTTTAAAGCTATTTCTTCCATGCTGGACTGGGAGCGAAAGAAACGCATAGAATATGCCAGCTGTATTTCCTCCCGGGCATGCTGTAAAAACCAGCTAAGGGATCCGAGGGTTTCAGTATATTGTTATTTAGGCGATGGGCTGACAACTTGTCACTACATCAATATACCTAGTAATATTTCTTAAATAACCCTCAAAACTGTCAGATGTGGCGGAATGACCTTTGTTTAGGTCATTTTCGCTCTGCCTACCCCATTAGGGATAAAAGCGTTATTATATGTATGTATGTATGTATGTATGCTTGTAAAAGTGATTCTAAGACAATATAATTATTGTTCTGTGAACTCTACGAAGTATTATTTATAACGCACCCTGTCACTCCTAAGCGACCTCTGACTACAGACAACTCAATACTGTAACACCCTATCCCTAATTAAATAATAATCTGATAAAATTAATATGGCCAAAGATAAATATGTGATCGTCTACAAAATGATTTTACGAGTATGTCAAAAGACCCATACGTTGTGTATTCAAATAGAAAATTGAAACAAATTTAAGTTAAGTTTGAATAGGGTAATCGTAATTGAAATTATGATGTAAGTAAATAAATGATTAGTAAAAAAAAGAATCAAATTCAGCTGAAAAATAACACAAAATGACAGAAAATAAAATATAAATGAGTAATATAAAGCATGCGACTCACATAAAATATTTTCAGCAGAAATTCAGGAATCAGGAATCTCCATCTTCTTTCTTCTTGCGCATAACTAGCCCAAATAAAATAAAACCAAACATACTTAATATTAAATCTCCCGGCTAATGTAGCGTGCTGAAAGGTACAAAGACTCAATAACCAGGGAAGGGAATTTGAATAAAGATCTTTAAGATCTTAGAATTAGGATACCTAGGCAAATGAAATGGCCCTCCCTTCCAACCTACAGACCATGCCAACGCGCGAAAACCTTGCACAGACTATCACTAAACCCTAGTCTTATCTAACTTGCAAACCTTCCATCAAACATTCCGATCATCTTAATTCATTCACAAACTTCTTTCATACTACCAATCATTCATCAAAGTCATACAAGTTACCTATTAACTGCAGTTTTGGTCACCTGTGACGGTGTACTAATGTTCAAACCTTTTAATAATCAATTTCTCTGTTCAGTTTGCAATATGGTATAATTTTCAAGGACTGCTGTACCAAAATCACATGATATGCGCTAAGAAGTCAGTTCAAATGATAGAGACTGTGTCAAGAAATTATCACCTTTATAGCTCGCTACGTCAGCTGAGAAATAGACCATTAGAGGTTTGTATGAATACCTATTCGAATGAATTCTCGAGAGGGATTATGGGCCAGCTACTCTCGGAGCCCATAAGCCTTGTCGATGTGTATTTAATGTATGTAAAGTGTTATCCTGAATATAAAAGTAATTAAATATTTCAAAATACAAGTAATTGATTTTAACCACTAATATCTTTAAAACACCGTGTTTTGTTTTAACGTGTAACACTGTATCTTAAAGACATATCAAAATATTCCTATTAGTTTTTATTGCATTTATTCATCCTCACACTCTCGCACACTGATATTTTACACATAACACACACCTACTATTTCCTATTCTAATAACACATTTTCCTACGATTATCATTGAATGATGTTTGAAAACTCACAACGCTGCAGGTACAGAAAGCTGAAACTATCACTTTATTACGAAATCGTCTATCTGTAAGGTTTAGAAACACTTACAGTAATAATCACAACGATGGACTTCGAATTAAAACACAACGCCGAAAATAAACAACATATGATGCTCGGCATCGCCAATTTCCGCGTTCGAACATCGTCCCGGCCCGTCAGCAACTGCCAACCCCCACTGCATGCCCGCTGTTCCTCTGTTTTTTTTTAATCTTCCAAGTTCTATGCTATATTAAGACAAAGTAAAATATCTTTTGTAACATTCAAAATTTAACTCTATTTCCACGAAACAAGTATGGGTATTTATGCATTTGATACTCTTGTTTAAAGACTGGGTCATGTCAGGTAAAGATGTCTCAATTTTTGAACGAAAAATCTAAATGCTATTTGTTTAAGTGTTGGGTCGATTTTATAAACTAATTATTCTAAATGTAATGATAAACGATCGTTACAATACATTTGGAAAAGCTAGGCCTGCTCCCGTAAAAGAAGAGAAAAAGTAGCAGCTGATACATTCCATTTTTTATCGTTTCCAGACCAGCAAATCAGACATAAACAATTTTAAGTAGATATTGATACAAAAAACACATTCTTTCCTCTCTTCAGATGGGATTTGGCATCTGACAAACTCTCGTCGGGTATTTGAGGGTATTTGCGTAAAAACCACAGAGTAAAAACCTTGTTCAAACATAACGCATATACGTAACTCTTAAAGAGATAATCCCTGGATAAAGCCTCTTGTTTATTTTATTTGGCCACGAGAATAGCGAGAAAAAAACAGGGATATTTATACATACATAGATATAATCACGCCTTTATCCCTAATGGGGTAGGCAGAGCGTAAACGACCTACCAAATGTCGTTTCGCCACGTCTGACAAAGTTTTTACGGTTATTTCAGGTAGATTTGTAGGTATATTGCTGTAGTGACAGGATGTCAGCCCATCGCCTAAATTGCAATATACTGGAACCCTGCGATCCCTTAACTGGTTTTTACAGCATGCCCGGGATCAAATGCAGCTGGCACTATATATGTTTTTCTCTCTATCCCAGTCTAGTATGGAAAAAACTTTGTCAGACGTTGCAAAAACACCTGACGCTCTACAGGAGACACAGAAGTGATTATTTATATTTCTACACATAGTTATTCGCTTTCTTCCATGCTGGCCTGGGAGCGATAGAAAACATAAAATGTACCAGCTGCATTTCCTCCCAGGCATGCTGTAAAAACCAGCAAAGGGATCCGAGTTCAGTATATAGTAATTTAGGCGATTGGCTGACAACCTGTCACCACAGCAAGATTATACCTACAAAACTATTATAAATAACCCTCAAAACTTTATCAGACGTGGCGGAACGACTTTTGTTTAGGTTGTTTACGCTCTGCCTACAATACAATACAATACAAATATTCTTTATTGCAAATTAACAACACATTTTACAGGAACGAACATTACAAAACAATCAGTGTACAATTAGTTGGCCTTATTGCCTACCCCATTAGGTATAAGGGCGTGATTATATGTATGTATGTATGGTATTCGCTTTCCGCTGGTTTCCTATCTCCACAATCCAAGGTTAATCTGGCTGGTGTGACAAGTACCCCTAAAACGCGGAATCCTTAAAAATTGAGCCCCGCCCCCAAACACGCGGTTTTTTTGTATTAACGCCGCAGGCGAAATGAAAAATCTCCGACTTTTTCGTCCGCCATCTTTGTTTGCCTAAAAATATTTTTCTTCCGACTTAATCCGCGGGTTTTGCGTAATCTGATGCGTGGAGAGGTTATTAGGTGAAATTAGCTTGGTTAAGCCAAGGATACTTAAAAACTGATCCTGAAACCCTACTAGCGAACGAATGTTTTTATTTTCTTCCATCAAGTAGGCTTTTTGAGTGAATGATCGAACTGATGAAGACCCCGATGGTGTATTAGTGTAGTGGATAGGACCCTGTGAGGTCGTGGTTCGAATTCCATCGCGTACCAATGTGTTTTTCGGTTTTCGAATTTCATATGTACGTTGAGCTTTTTCCGATCTTTGGAAAGCACGTTAAGCCATTGGTCCCGGTTAATATCGTAGATATTAGTCGTGAAGCCATGTCAGAAGCCAATGTTAAGAATAGGCAGCTTAAAAACTCTGAATTTATGTAGAATTCCTTCTGGGTTGCGGAGGTCCGATGGCTTTGGCTCTGTGTAAAAACCAGTACTCTCGTTCTCGTTCAATCACCTAGATTAGGCAACCGACCCCGTGATATACGGGATAAAGCTAGGGAGATGATGATGATTGAACTGATGAAGAACCCTAAGAGTTTTCAAACCATTCAAGTCCTGACATAGTTTGTATGACGATTCCTATCAAAGACAGTGATCGGAACCAACAGCTCTATTATATTTGCTCAGAACACTACAAACTATTATTATTTTTTTTCAAATTAAAATTTTGTCATAGTAGTTTTGGACCAGCAATTTTCATCACTCTTCTATTATCCGGCCAAAACTCGATTCCCCAAACATCTGTGACGTCACTCTAACCGGAAGTGGCTCTGACGTCATCCATCATATTCCGGAAACGGGGAAGGACCATTAAGATAATGTCCTCGCTATTTACCGTGAAATATTGCCCGAGAAAATTCGGAAGAAGTCAGTATTTCTAAGATATTTAGTTAGAGGTGAAACATTCTTACTTACTTCCACGCTGGACTGGGAGCGATAGAAAAATGTAGAAATTTCCAACCGCTTCTCTTTCCAAGCTTACTGTAGACATTAGTTGAAGTAAACAAGATTTAGGATCGTATTTATAAAGCGATCTCACGGTTAAGAGCAATATTAAGTATGGATTTGATAGTCTATTTTGTACTAAAGTTACATTTCTGATGGTAACTCATACTGCTGTCAACCTCAAGAGCAGTTTATCAATACGGGCCTTAAAGTGTTTGTCATTTACATAGGTTAAGATATAATAAACTTGATAACCTACAAAATACAGGACGTGTTTCCTAAAATGAACCTCTTTGTGGTAGAAACGTCTAAATATTTGGCTCGCAACCTCTTTCACCGGAGTCCGGCGCCAAACAGCTTGCTGTGTTCTGTCGATGCGTGAGATTGCCAGTGCCATATCAGGCATCTTCTGGGTGAGCTCGCCCCATCATTGACTCTGTCTCGGTCATCTCTGACCTAGTTTCTAGAGTCAAGAGCAAACCCATATCTATAGTGGGGTCATATATATAGTGGGGTCGATTCTAGATTTGCCGGCTAAAACTTAAACTACAATCTATTTGTCACTTTCAGACTAAAAACATTGGAAAAGGACGGGAGATCTATTCTCTCCAGTTTTTGACTTATAGTCGGTGGTTTTATACGTTATCTGTCTTTTTTATCCGCCGTTATATGATATGTCAGATAAAGTTGACAGAAAAAATGGGCAAACGTGCAAAAGCGCGTCAATATCTAGCTGAAAAAGTGTAAAACCATAAAGTATAAATCGCCTGTCCTTTTTCGATTTTAATGTTTTGAAAGTGACAGATAGATTATAACTTTATTTTAGCCCGTGGAATCTAGAATCGAGCCCAGGCCGACCGTGCGACCGCCTATATTTAGACGTTTCCGCCACAAAAAGTTTAATTTTATAAAAAACGACCTGTATTTTGTATTGATGTATGTAAGCTCTTTATTGTACCTTAAATAATCTTAAAAGTAAAATACAAGAAGATTAAGACAATGGTAGCACAAAGGCGGACATATCCCGTTAAGGGATCTCTTCCAGTCAACCTTTGATAAACCCAGTTTTTGTTATAGTTTTATTACCAATTTGTTACAGTGATCTGTTCATCCGGCCTCCCGGGCATGCTGTAGAAGTCAGCAAAAGGGATTCGAGGGTTACAGTGTATTGTAATTTAGGCGATGGGCTGACAACCTGTCACTACAGCAATACACATTACAATCTAAAATTGCCCTCAATTTATGTCAGACGTGGCGAAAGCGCCTTTTAGGAGGCGTTTTACGCTCTGCCTACCCCGTAAGGAATAAAGGCGTGATTTTATGTATGTATGTATGTAGGCTTTTGGCTATAGGACAGCGATTGAAGCAATGACAGTTATAGTGGTGACGTGACAGTTGGACGAACAGATTTCGCAGTCCATACATACATACATATAATCACGCCTTTATCCCTAATGGGGTAGGCAGAGCGTAAACGACCTAAACAAAGGTCGTTCCGCCACGTCTGACAAAGTTTTGAGGGTTATTTTAAGATCGATTTGTAGGTATATTGCTGTAGTGACAGGTTGTCAGCCCATCGCCTAAATTACAATATACTGAAACCCTCAGATCCCTTAGCTGTTTTTTACAGCATGCCCGGGAGGAAATGCAGCTGGCACATTCTATGTTTTTCTCTCGCTCCCAGGCCAGCATGGAAGAAAGTTTCGCAGTCCATCTGCATATAAGTAGGTCGTTGCTCTGTCTACTAAATTTACACCATTTATTATAGTTGTCTCATTAAAACAATGGGATCCGAGGGCTTCGGTATATTGTAATTTAGGCGATGGGCTGACAACCTGTCACTACAGCAATATACCTACAAATCTATCTTAAATAACCCTCAAAACTTGGTCAGACGTGGCGAAACAACCTTTGTTTAGGTTTTTTACGCTCTGCCTACCCCGTTAGGGATAAAGGCGTGATATTATGTATGTATGTATGCATTAAAACAATCGTTTTTCTACGATACCTACTATTTAAAACAAATCACAAAAAATACAACAAAATATTGGCTTAAACCCAAAATGACGACCCGAAAGTGTCACAATCACAAGACACAACCCTTTTAACCTTAACTTAACCTCTCAATCGCCATTTTCATAAGAAAACAACCCACGACATCGCCTTGCCATCAACGAAGAACGAGGCATGCTATTTTCTTAACAGTATTGATACCGGCCTTACTACCATGCTGGCCTGGGAGCGAAAGAAAAACATCGAATGTGCCAGCTGCATTTCCTCCCGGGCATGCTGTAAAAATCAGCTAAGGGATCCGAGGGTTTAAGTATATTGTAGTTTAGGCGAGGGCTGACAACCTGTCATTGCAGCAATATTTGTACAAATCTATTTTAAATAATCCTCAAAACTTTGTCAGACATGGTGGAACGACCTTTGGTTAGGTTGTTTATGCTCTTCCTACTCCGTTAGGGATGATTATATATAGTATGTATTGATACTGAGTTCTACCTCTGGAGTCAACTTACAAATTGTTGAAAACCCGGTGTCAGACTTTTTAAACCGTCTAATGGCAAAGCTAATTATAGGCATTTGACATTATTTGTGTAACGACTACCATCAAAGATAGCGACCGGTGCCGATGGCTTCACGTGCCTTGCAAATCATGTAATGATTTTTCTTATAGACAAAATAAAAGCATCATTTGTCACATCATTTCAAATACCATATTTTTTGTGCAGCTTTTATTTTAAAAATTAATAAATTGACATCTAGCCCTGGGCTCCTAATCAATTTATCCAACGTGGCAATTAATGACTTGCAAAAAAAAAAGCAATGGAAAATTAACACATGCTCTACTGTTGCAAAACTAACCGCCCATTTTCTATTGACATAAACTTATACGCAACGTAATGCAAACCCAAAGCGTTTACGAGTTGTTACGACGGCCATGTTGTAAATTTTGACGGCCTCGTGTATGGCGGCCTTTATTTTGACAGCGTCGTGTATGGCGGCCCTTATTTCAGGCTCGGTTAAGGTTTCGCGGGATTACGTGTGATAAAGTTTGCGTAGGTTTTACGAGATGGCTGAATAAAAATGTTGCGATATTTTTTTGTGGTTTTGCGTAGTTATGCTGCAGTTAGCAGTCGTAGTATTTTAAATAACACAAAGCAAAGTCCATATACTTAATTCACAGATTATTTCTTCAAAGATATCGAGGTATCTCGTCTTTTAAATATAGCGGTATACGAACTACCAACTATAATAGTTGATTGCTTTTAATATTTGTCTGCCATGACGTGCCTGCCTATCTCGTAAGGGATAAAGGCATGACTTGAGTATGATTTAGGTATACATTGGAACATAGTCAGCCAAAAAGTTGTAAGAAAATTCGTTACTAAAATCGAAATTTCCAATTTAACGTTCTGAAAATAATGACCGGTCGTATATTTTTTTACGTTTTCACTTTAACGGTTTCACGTTCCCCTGCTAGTGATGTGACGGGGCGTTGTAATTATCCGAATCGGTATTTTTTCGACTAGTTGAATTTTAAATGATATGTACCTATGCTATACTTCCATGCTGGACTGAGAGCGACAGAAAAACATAGCATGTGCCAGCTGCATTTGGTCATGCTGTAAAAAACAGTTGTGGGATCCGAGGGTTTCTGTATATTGTAATTTAGGTGATGGGCTGACAACCTGTCACTCCAGCAATATACCTACAAATCTATCTTAAATAACCCTCAAAACTTTGTCAGACGTGGCGGAACGACCTTACGCTCTGCCAAACCTTTTAGGGTAAAAGCGTTATTACATGTATGTATGTATGTATAAGTATGTACAGACAGGGAACGAGGCCGATGGCCTACGGTACCTTTTAAAACAAGAACTCCTCAATTGATTCTTTAATAAAGGTCGTTACATAAACATAATTAGAGGCCAAACAGGTGTTTTACAAACGCTGATATCAGGGTTCACCGGTTTGGCCAATTAGAAAATCCACTCGATAAAATACGACTAGACATACACGCTGAAGGCCGAAAAAATGGCCGACATTCTTTTCCGAATGTCCTAAATGCGTACTTTCCCTCAAAGTCCGAACGGTCAGTTTCCGGATGTGTCCTACGGTAGTAAATTTTTTTACAGCCTTTAAAACCCTGAATGTGTTCGCGGATTATTCTATTAACAGTTTTTTTTAAGGATAAAAAGCTTTGTTACGTAAAAATGTTGGAAACTTTTTGTTTCGATTTAAAAATGCCTGTTTCATCTCAATTTCAGCTGTTTGGCAGTTTTCAGTTCTGTTTTTATAGTTTGATTTCGGTGTTTTTGCTTTTGGAACTGTTATACAAGTTAAAAACCTGTTATATACTTTTTTTATTTTCATATAACTTTATTAAAAAAAAGAAACATTTTAAATAACACTAAACTAAAATTAACTTACGGTAAATAAAAATTATAAATTGAAAATTTCTTCCAACGCATATTTATATACATTTAAATTATATAATACATACATACATATAATCACGCCTTTATCCCTAATGGGGTAGGCAGAGCGTAAACGACCTAAACAAAGGTCGTTCCGCCACGTCTGACAAAGTTTTGAAGGTTATTTCTTCCATGCTGGACTGGGAGAGATAGAAAAACATAGAATGTTCCAGCTGCCCTTCCTCCCGGGCATGCTGTTGAAGTCAGCAAAAGGGACTCGAGGGTTACAGTGTATTGTAATTTAGGCGATGGGCTGACAACCTGTCACTATAGCAATACATATTACAATCTAAAATTGCCCTCAATTTTTGTCAGACGTGGCGAAAGCGCCTTTTACGAGGCGATAAACGCTCTGCCTACCCCGTAAGGGATAAAGGCGTGATTTATGTATGTATGTATGTATGTATGGTATGTATATCGCTAGAGTGACAGTTTGTCAGCCCATCGCCTAAAATGAAATATACTTAAAACCTTTGCATCCCTTAACTGGTTTTTACAGCATGCCCGGGAGGAAATGCAGCTAGCACATTCTATGTTTTTCTCTCGCTCCCAGTACAGCATGGAAGGATTTCTAAAATGGTAATAAAATTACATCTGTTATATTATTATTCTATATCTTATATGTCTTTTTGTCTTTTGGTTAAAAAATACGACCCGAACCACAGACTAGTCGACAGATTAAATTCTAAATATAATAATTTTACTTTTTAACCTTTTAATACCTAGAATTCTATCTTAAATAACCCTCAAAATTTTGTCAGACGTGGCGGGACGACCTTTGTTTGGGTCGTTTGCGCTCTGCCTACCCCGTTAGGGATAAAGGCGTGATTATATGTATGTATGTACTTTTTAACATTTTATTCTACAATTATATATTTAGCATATTAATAAAATAAAATATACTAACTAAAAAGAGTTTATTACTTGAAATGAAGTAACTGCAAAGCCATAATTTTTCACAAATCTCATTTCGCCTCATCCCATTTTTATCCGTTATTTTCACCTTGACTTGCACAAACATTTGATTCTAAATTCAAAGCAGCCGCTACACATCCACCTGTACTGTATAGCTTAGACTCAGATAGGCACAGATACCTCAAAAGCAGAGACAATATTCAGTGGCGGACATACGTAATATATAGCACGGAGTGCCAAGTTTCGATTGTTTGAAACACCTAGGCTTTTATTTATAAAGCGATTTTTAGATTGAGAGCAATCTTGAGTGTAGATTTCACAATTCGTTTTGTATTGAAATTACATTTCTGATACGAAGAGATTTCTGATATGAAGAGCTGAATATTAATACGGGCCCTAGGTAATTAATTACTTATGCGTTACGTCTCTTCAATTTGCGCTCAATCGATCATTTCTAGATGCCAGTAGTATACACGGATAGGTAATACCTAATTTTACGTTAAATGATTTAAAATCCTGCATCCATGGTCATTTCTGCCCGTGTAAGTTGCGGTATCTGTGCTTAGCTTAGTATGTCGTACACAGCTACTCTAAATAATGATTTAAAGTCCGATATTCATGCCTATCACCAGTAACCAGGAGTTGCGATATCTATGCTTAGCGAAGTCTGCAGTACACAGGTACTAAGGAGCACGTAACCCGTCTAAATAATGATTTAAAGTCCGATATTCATGCCTATCACTGTAACCAGAAGTTGCGGTATCTATGCTTAGCGAAGTCTGCAGTACACAGCTACTAAGGGGCACGTAACCCATCTAAATAATGATTTAAAGTCCTACATCCATGCCCTGCGCGTCGCTACACCACCGCCACTGTAATATTTCACATTTTCGCGTGCTCACCGGAGCACAGATAGGGATTTAGGAAGGTATTTTAGCTGCGTTTTAAAATGTTGTACTTCCGTGCTGGACTGGGAGCAAAATCGTAGAATGTGCCAGCTGCTTTTCCTCCCTGGCATGCTATTGAAGTCGTCAAAAAAACAGTAAAAATGTTACTATTTTAATGTAGGCTGTTACTATAGTAAGGAATATACCTACAAATCTATCTTAAACAATCCTCAATACTTTGTCAGACGTGGCGGGACGACCTTTGTTTAGATCGCTTACGCTCTGTCTACAGCATTAGAGATACAGGCGTGATCGTATGTATGTACTATAGTTAAACACATTTAAATCTATAATGTGATGTATGATATGTATATGATCTTTACAAACTTACGTTCTATTATACACAATAGTCACGCCTTTATCCCTAAATGGCGTGGCAGAGCAACGAAGACCTCGTTATACAGAGTTTTCCGTCACACCCGAAAAGTTTTAAGAGTCATAAAATAATCAATTTTCAATTTATTTTCGTATGACTTTGTTTTACCTTTAAAAAAACATGAATAACTAATCTAGATTAAACAAGTATGTTTTGGCACTAATTGCCAGACACTAGAGTTTCTCACTACAGTACAGAGCAACCTTAATTTAAAATTCACCGAAACTCCGCAGTAAATTGGAGTTGATATTTAGAGTAGATACCACAACTCGACTTTGTGTATAAGAATCTGATAAGTCGGAGGTTTGAGTCTGTCAAAGATTGTATTTGGTCAGCTTTGTGCGACTATGCGTGTCAATCGCAAGATTTACCCACTTTGTGTAATTTTCTTCAATTTGGCTAAGGCAATAATACATTTCTTCTATGTTGGACTGGGAGAGATAGAAAAACATAGAATGTTCCAGCTGCCCTTCCTCCCGGGCATGCTGTAGAAGTCAGTAAAAGAGATTCGAGGGTTACAGTGTATTGTAATTCAGGCGATGGGCTGACAACCTGTCACTACAGCAATACAAATTATTACAGTCTAAAATTTGCCCTCAATTTTTGTCAGATGTGGCGAAAGCGCTTGTCACGAGGCGTTTACGCTCTGCCTACCCCGTAAGAGATAAAGGCGTGATTTTATGTATGTATGTATGTAATAATACAAGGCGATCTAAAAATGTTGACACGGTCTTCGGGTCGTTTGTCGACTCAAAATCCCACCCGATAATCAGAAAATTTTATTTTGCGTGATCTACCCTAAGCTATATCTGTAGAAACTTCACAAATTTACATCGTTCCACTAAAATGTTGCTAATAAACGAACGTTTCGTTACTATTGCTCCGTTGGGACTTATATTCGTTGTTACTGTATCTCTGTTCAAATTTAGCGTTTATACCGTTGCTGTTATACTGGCTTCGTAACGACCCAAAAAACCCTCGTGTCCGAGTTTTAAAATCGTAAAAGCTAATCAACATCTCAAATTTATTTATTTACATACATACATTTAATCACGCCTTTATCCCTAATGGGGTACGCAGAGCGTAAACGACCTAAACAAAGTTCGTTCCGCCACGTCTGACTTCGTTTTGAGGGTTATTTTAACATAGATTTATAGGTATATTGCTGTAGTGACAGGTTGTCAGCCCATCGCCTAAATTACAATATACTGAAACCCTCGGATTCCTTTGCTGGTTTTGGCGTTATGCCCGGGAGGAATACACATTCTAAGTTTTTTCCTCGCTCCCAGGCCAGCATGGAAGAAATATGGTACTCTATACGCTATAATAAGAAAGAAAAACGAAAATAGATCCATACCGGCTCCAAATTCTTTTATCTGCCCTTGCTCCGCCCCTTGCCTAGCTAAATGACACCGCATCTTGCATAAATTATTATAATTCCGCTCTGCGATTTGACGGCGCATTTTAGAAAGCGGCCGTGAGGGTGCCGGCGCCATTTTAGCAGATTACTGCTACACTTGTATTAGGTGATTTATCCCTTTATCTATCTTTCGTCAGTTTTGGTGCAGCTGTTTAAGTATGTACCTAAAGTTTACTTATTTGAGCTTTATTCTAGATTTGACGGTTAAAACTAAAATTAAAATCTTTATATGTATACTTTATTGCATAAACACAAAAGAAATGTAATTTACAAATATAGTGTGCAAGGGCGAACTTATCTCTATGAAGAGATCTCTTCCAGCCAACCCAATGGTAGTAAGAGAAAGTGAATAATTTTGAGGGGACAAGAAAACGCAACATTAACAGAGACTAGTAAAATAAAAAAATAAAAAATAAAAATACTTACATACCTATACATAGAATAAATACCTACCGTATATTACTATCTTAAATAAACATACATATATATTAAACAATATATTGATACATACATATACGAATAAACTACATAAATATATACATCAATGAATACATACATACATAATAAATACATACTTCCATGATGGACTGGAAGCGAGAAAAAAACATAGAATGTGTCAGCTGCATTTCCTCCCGGGCATGCTGTAAAAACCAGCTAAGGGATCCGAGGGTTTCTGTATATTGCAATTTAGGCGACAGGCTGACAACCTGTCACTACAGCAATATACCTACAAATCTATCTTAAACAACCCTCAAAACTTTGTCAGACATGGCGGAACGACCTTTGTTTAGGTCGTTTACGCTCTGCCTACCCCATCAGGGATAAAGGCGTGATTATATGTATGTATGTATGTATACATACATCAAAATTGTTCAGATCAGAAGTGCTCTTTTAATCTTGTATTAGGTGTTTTTGATCCCTTTATCTGTCTCTCGTCAGTTTTGGTGCAGCTGTTTAGGTATATACCTAAAGTTTACTTAATAGAGCTCGATTCTAGATTTGACGGTTAAAACTAAAATTAAAATCTTTTTGTCACTTTCAGACTTAAAACATTGGAAAAGGACAGGAGATTTATTCTCTCCGGTTTTAATGTATAGTCCATGCTTTTATGCGTTACTTGCGTCATATGATAAAATTTACAGAAATACTGGGAAAACGTACAAAAGCGCGTGAAAATATAGTGGACAAAGTGTAAAACCATAGAGTATAAATCGCCTGTCCTTTTTAAATATTATTATTTTGAAAGTGACAGATAGATTTTAATTTTTAGTTTTAGCCAGTGGTATCTAGAATCGAGCCCAATTAATAAATAAATTTAATATTATGTAACAACCATCAAAGGGGACGACGGTTACAGCCTTTGAATATCTTTACTGGTTTTTACATGTCCGGGAAGGAAAACAGTTGGCAATTCAATGTTTTTCTATCGTTTCCAGTCTAGCATTGAATGCCTAAGTATCACTACATAGTATAAAACAAAGTCGCTTTCTCTGTCCCTATATCCCTATGTATGCATAAATCTTTAAAACTACGCATCGGATTTTGATGCGGTTTCTTTTAATTGATAGAGTGATTCAAGAGGAAGGTTTATACGAGTATGTATAATACATGCATAATATAGAAGAGAAACACTGATAATTTCCGTGCGAAGCCGGGGCGGGTCGGTAGTACGTTATAAAAAAGTTTATGCCGTAGCAAATGTCTACGGCGCTTCGCATCTGTTTCACGTCAGTATGACGTCACGTACTGAATACCAAACATTTGATACCTTTCAATACGGCAACGTCAGACGTATTGGAAATATCCAATACATCAAAATGTCTTCCTTGACAAAAAGATGTACGTCCTTCAGAATTAAAAAGGTGTGGATATTTTTTTATAATGTGTTCTTCTTCTTCTGTCGAGTGGGTATCGAGTCTATCGACCTGGTGAACCCTGGTGTCAGAGTTTTTAAACCGCCTAGCTATCAGGCCTCTGACATGATTTAAGTAACGACCACTATCAAAGACAGCGACCGGGACCGACGGCTTAACGTGCCTTCCGAAGCACGAAATCTTTTTCTTTTCGGACAATCAGGTGATTCAGCCTGCAATGTCCTAACCAAACTGGGCAAAAATTCACAAAGTGATAAATTCTCAAATATCAACTTTGTGTTTCCCCCCTGGGAATCGAACCCAGGATCTCCGGATCGGGAGTCCATAGCACTAGCCACTAGACCACGGAGGCAGTTATATGATGTGTTAAAAATATTAGATTAAACTGTTTTAAAAAAAGTTAGTAGGTTAATTTTCAAGTAACGTTAGCAAAGGTATTGTATATTTGTTGATTAATTAATTTATTTATTTTATTTTATTTATTTAACTTTATGCACAAGAATGTTACACGGGCGGACTTAACGCCAAAGGCATTATCTACCAGTCTACCTTAGGGCATGTGGAAATGACAAGGCAGGTTCAAAAAAATTCTATCCTTATAACTAACAAAGTAAGAACAAAAGAAAAAAGCTAAATATATTTAAAGTTTAATTATATATAAGTATATAATTATAACCCACAGCACATATGTATACATAAACCTAGTATAAATCAAAACATATCAATCTCATTTGCGAAAAATAAAATTTATCTTTTTAGTTATGAAGAAAAGAAAAAATACGTTTATTTGCTTAATGTTTAAGTTGTAAGCAGTAGCGAAAAAAGAAATAATGTTTAAAAAAAAATACTTTGAAATCTCTTTGAGTCAGAGTTGTATGAATTCAAAGAATCCTATTTATTACTGATTGAATGAAACGACAACATTTTTGATATACAAAAATTCTATTATTTTACTTCACTGTCACTATAATAATAATTTCTTCCATGCTGGACAGGGACTGAGAGAAAGACATAGAATGTGCCAACTGCATTTCCTCGCTAACATGCTGTAAGCACCAGCTTAGGGATCTGAGGGTTTTAGATTATTGTAATCTATGCGATGGGCCGACAACCTGTCACTACAGCAATATACGTACAAATATAAATTAAATAACCCTCAAAACCTTTGTTTAGGTCGTTTACGCTCCGCCTACCACATTACGGATAGAGGCATGATTATATGTACGTATGTCAATATAATATACTCATAACGTCATTACAACGCATTAATTTACATCTCGCTTTTGAAACATCTTACAAAGGCAAGCTCTCGTAACTTGACCTACATCTTAGAAAACGTTATAAATCAGATGAGGATGGTATGTAAATCCCTCCCTAATATTGGGATGGATGAGTTATGGCCGCACAGGTTATCGCTCTCTCGTTCTAGGGACGCCCTTCAGGGGACTGAAATGATTCAGCAGTTGATTCCATTCGTTCAAAGGGAAATGACGTGCGTATATTTCTTTAGCTTACTTACCGCGGTTTGTTTTTGGATTTATTTTATTCATAAAAAGTCTGACAGCATATACAGAGTTCATTAAAAGAGTATTAATACATTAACAAGCCAGATTAAGATATTCTTACAGATTAAAATATAAATTATTTGGACTTTGGGCCTAATTACAATAAAAAAAATAAAAAAAAATTATAAACATACAAACATAAAAACAGTAGCTTTCGGGTAGAATTTTTATCATTAGAAAATAGGTATGTTCCGAAATTAATACCAGCCATGTTTTATTTTTTGCCAAAGCCTTGTCTGTCTGCGTGGTCTGATCGACAGTTTAGTTAAGTACGTATAATTCTGTTTCTGTTTTGAAACAGTCACATTCAAGTTTAAATATATTTTCATGTTTTAGAAACGTAAATTATACCTACTAATATTATTCTTTTAAGTTTACATTTAATGAGATATGGTAAGGCAGAGCGTAAACAACCTAAACAATTGTCGTTCTGCCACGCCGTCAACTGTCAAAGTTTCAAAGTCATTTAAGATAGATTTGTAGGTAGATATTGCTGTAGTGACAGGTTGTTAGCCCATCGCCTAAATTGCATTATACTGACACCCTCGGATCCCTTAGCTGGTTTTTACAGCATGCCCGGGAGGAAATGCAGCTGGCACATTCTATGCTTTTCTCTCGCTTCCAGGCCAGCATGGATGAATAAAAAATGATAATCTCTCTCTGAATGACCTGATTCGGCGGGCTTTGGTATCGGCAAATGTACCTTGTGTCCTCGAACCGCCGGGATTGTCGCGGACTGATGGCAGGAGACCAGATGGCCTTACGCTCATCCCGTGGAGAAAGGGGAGATGTCTTTTGTGGGATGCGACGTGTGCATGTACTTATGCTGCTTCACACCTGTCCAGAACGATTCGCTTAGCTGGTTCGGCAGCAGAGTGGCTTGCAAGTCAGAAACGTGCTAAGTACTGCGATCTCGTGCAAAACTATCATTTTGTGCCTTTTGCGGTTGAGACTTCAGGGGTTTGGTGTGCAGAGGCAAGGCAATTTGTGTTCGAGGTTGGGAATCGCTTGCGGGATCGTAGTGGTGACCCCCGAGCCGGATCGTACCTGGTCCAACAAATTTCGTTGGCAATTCAACGTGGCAATGCAGCCAGCGCGATGGGCACGTTTGGACCTGGTACGGCTCGGGACGGGTTGTTTAATATAATTTAGTTAAGATTAGGGTAGTTTAAGTAGCTTGTAAGTTGATTATAATGTAATGTGTCAATGTTTAAATATAATGATAAAATATTCTCCGTCCTATATCCAAATTTGTCCCTCCTCCATATTTTTAAGACTCAGTTTTCTCGGTTTGTACGTTCGAGTGGTGATTGGTGATTTATACAGGGTGTTTTCAGGCCAGATGGGAACATTCGAACTTGGCAAACCAGGGGTACGTCGCGGTAATGATTTGTGGGAAAAAGTTTTGGCATTTTTTATTACGTTTTGATAGGAGGCGGTAGAAAGATGTGTTCGAACAGTTCGATTTGCCTACTTATGGACTGAATAAATGAATAACATACATATATACAATCACGTTTCTATTCCTAATGGGGAAGGCAGAGCGTAAACGACCAAATCAAAGATAATTCCGCCACATCTGATAAAGTTAGAGTGTAGCTATGAATAACTAGTGAATGAATAAAAATAAGCATTATTGATGTTTATAATTCCAACGTATATTTTAGATAAAAACGATTACTTAGAAGTATAATAGCAGCTTTGATTATTTTTATTGGAATTAGATTTTAAGACACAGCTAATACAGTTATTTAATTTTTTACATTTTAAATGTATGTTACTTGGTAAACGATGTTCTATTTCACAATACCTATGTGTATTTTTATCTACAATGGATGAAAATTACTCAATCCTTTTTTTTAATAAATAACTCTACTTTTGTCATATCTCAACCACCTACTCATACCCTTTCTACTTCAATGCAATGAAATGACAACCTGTCACTACAATAATATATAGAATCTAAAATTGCACCCAAGAAATTCTTTCAGGAAGTGAAAATAAAAATTGTTTTTTCCATACAAAATGTCCACCTCGATCAGACAGTTCTTGTGGAAAAGCCAATATTTTTTTTCACTACCTGACGGAATTTCCTGGTAGAAATTTTTAAGTGTCGTTGTCTGAGTAACCTATTACAGTTTCTGGGACGCCGTCCCTTACACCCCGCATATTTTACCATTGCACCTGAAATACCGCTTACCACAAAAACTCCAATAAAAGGTTTATACGGAAAATGGAACCCCCTCTTACCCCTTCTTCCCTCCCAAGAGTGATGTATGGAATTCAACCATTCCGTTACGACATGGAAATAGTTTTAGGGTTCTGTGGACTAGTGGTTAGAGCCTTCGGGGTAAGAAGTATGTTTTTTTTAATGATTTTTGAAGTGGCTAGAAAAATGACCACGCTGGACTGGGAGCGAGAGAAAAATATAGAATGTGCCAGGTGCATTTCCTCCCGGGCAGACTTTAAAAACCAGCTAAGGGATCCGAGGGTAACAGTATATTCTACTGACTGGGCTGACATTCTGTCACTACAGCAATATACCAACAAATCTTAAATAACCCCCAAAATTTTGTCAGACGTGGCGGACCATTGTTTAGGTCGATTACGCTCTGCCTACCCCATTAGGGATAAAGACGTAAATATGTATGTATGTATTTTAATACTAATGCAACTCGCACTTAGCCGTTTTTGAGCGTTAATTAACAAAGAAACTATTAATCATAATACCGTGAAAGGTTTTGACGCTCCTCATTTTGAGGTCGAAAGGGGAAGAGGGTAGAACATAATACTTCCGCATTTGTAATGAAAAATAGTGTAAGTAATTTTGAAGCTATTAATCAAAGTAAACCTCATTATCCTATTCCCTAGTCATGGTCGAATATATTCGTTGATGCTTATATGCTTAAATGTCTTCCATGCTGGACTGGGACTGGGAGTGAGATAAGTGAGAGAGTGAGATAAAAACATAGAATTTGCCAGATGTATTTCCTCCCAGGATTTCAGTATATTGTATTTTAGGCGATGGGCTGACAACCTGCCACTACGGCAATATACCTAAAATAATGTATCTTAAATCACCCTGAAATTTTGTCAGACCTGGCGAAACGACCTTTGCTTAGGTCGTTTCGCTTTGCCTACCCCATTAGGGATAAAGGCGTTATTATATGTATGTATGTAAATAGTGGCTATTTATCAGTGCATTGCTAGGATAAAAAAAAAAAAACACACTTTTACTTCTGAAGGACGTACATCTTTTTAGTCAAAGAAGGTATCTTGATGTATTGGATATTTACATACATACATACAAATAATCACGCCTTTATCCCTAATGGGGTAGGCAGAGCGTAAACGACCTAAACAAACGTCGTTCCGCCACGTTTGACAAAGTTTAGAGGGTTATTTAAAATAGATTTGAATGTATATTGCTATAGTGACAGGTTGTCAGCCCATCGTCTAAATTGCAATATACTGAAACCCTCGAATCCCTTAGCTGGCTTTTACAGCATGCCCGGGAGGAAATGCAGCTGGCACATTCTATGTTTTTCTCTCGCTCCCAGTCCAGCATGGAAGATTTGATATTTCCTATACGACTAACGTTTTAATATTGAAAGGTAGAAAAGGGATAGGCATTAAGTACGTGACGTCATTCTGACATGAAACAGATGCGTATCGCCGTAGACATTTGCTACAATACTACGACGTAGACATTTGCTACGAGTAAAAGCTTATTCCATGTTGGATTGGAATCGATAAAAAAAATAGACTATGTCAGCAGCTTCACCTACCGGGGATGCTGTAAAAGCCGGCTTTTGCTGAAAAAGGAGAGTTACAGTTATATTTATTTCTTTTCAATTATCATTTAATTTATTTTATTTCATAAACGATTTCAAATTGTGTTGGAAAATTTAGGCCATGATGGCTGACAACCTATTACTTTAGAGATACACATTTCAATCTAAAAATGACCTCAACATTTGTCACTCTGCGTACCCCTGTAAGAAATAAAGGCGTGACTTATATTATGCTACGTTTGTTGTCTATCAATCACAGTGACAATAATTAACTTAACAGGTGCCCTCTGAAACAAGGAATAATTTTCTTACAGAAAACCAGGTTATACAGCCACCATTGTTCTGAATAAACTGTGGACAATTTAATAAATTGACAAATTTCAACTTTGACGTGTTCCCTCCGTGGAAACCAAGCCCACAATCTCCGGATTGGAAGCCTATAGCTCACACCACTAGACCACGGAGGCAGTAAACGAAAAGACAACAAACAGCCAGTTACTTCCCAACAGTACAGGCTCATTGAAACTAAAGTTACATTACACCTGTCCTACAAGCAGGCCGTTAATTAAACTCGCAACGTCTGTGCAGGTTACAGGTTAACTTGTTTGTCAGTTTGTCTGGTAAAGTTTTACTGGAAGTGGCAACATTTTTTTTATATACAAAGTCAGATCATCATCATGATGATGAGATAGATATATAAAATATTTATTTAGCACCAATACATATCGCAAGCACATAATTAATACAAAAAAATCAATTGAACAACTAGCTTTCTATCAACGAAATCACCCTCTGCTAAATAGGTTTTCTCCTGGTAATGGTGTACTTTCTCGTGGTAACAAGTAGCTTGTGTTATTTAGGGTGAACGTAGATTAAGGTTAAATAATATTTAAAATCAGTACAGTAGTTTTTAAGTTTAGTTGTTACAAACTTATACACAACAATCCAAAAATATATATCAGACTGTGCTATTAGGCAGTTTAAAAACTGTGACACAAGGTTTCATCAAGACGTTCGTTAATTCGAAAAGCCCACTCAATACTCTTGTCGTTTCTAGTAAAACTTTATTTCCACGTTCTAAAAGCTACAAGTCAGTATAACACGCTTTGCGTCTTTGATTACTTGAACACACACTGAATTCACTGCTTCCGTTTGTGTGTGTATGTGTGTATACAGGGTGCAACAAAAAGGGTATATACAGCCTGAAAGATGTCAATCTGCCCATGAAACTGAACAAATAATTCCAAGGAAAATAGGTTAAAAATGGAAACAAAATGTCCTTCCATACCAAATCAATTAGCTGATAGTGCTATAGGTAGTCGTTTTTTTCCGATTTTCGACATATTGTTGCTTGGGAAAAGTTGTTCAGTTTCATGGGCAGATTTACATATTACATCCTTCAGGGTACATTTTATCCCTTTTTGTAACACCCTGTATATGCGTGTGTATATACGTCTAATGATTTGTTTGTTCCATTGTACTTAGAGGTAATGGTTACAAATTTAGCTTGTTTAAATTAGTGTATTTCATACATACATACATATTATCACGCCTTTATCCCTAAAGGGGTAGGCAGAGCGTAAACGACCAGAACAAGGGTCGTTCTGCCACATCTGACAAAGATTTAAGGGTTATTTAAGATAGATTTGTAGGTATATTGTGGTAGTGACAGGTTGTCAGCTCATCACCTAAGTTACAATATACTGAAACCCTCGGATCCCTTAGCTGGTTTTAACGAGATGTCCGGGAGGTAATGCGGCGGGCACATTCTATGTTTTTCTCTCGTTCCCACTTCAGCACGCGAAAAACATACATATAATCACGCCCTTACCCCTAATGGGGTAGGCAGAGCGTAAACGACCTAAACAAGGGTCGCTCTGCTACATATGACAAGTTTTGAGGGTTATTGCCGTAGTGACTTCCATGCTGGACTGGGAGCGAGATAAAAACATAGAATGTGCCATCTGCATTTCCTCCTGGGCATGCTGTAAAAACAGCTAAGGGATCCGAGAGTTTCTATATATTGTAATTTACGCGATAGGCTGACAATGCAGACAGCAATATACTTACAAATCAAGCTTAATTTACCCTCAAAACTTTATCAGGTGTGCCTTAACGTCCTTTGTTTAGGTCGGTTACGCTCTGCCTACCCCATTAGGGATAAAGGCGTGATTATATGTATGTATGTGTTAATTTATCAAAACTCAAAATATATTTGTTCAACTTTACTGAATCTCAAAAAGAGCAGACCGCTAAAACCGTCTTAATAAAAAACAAAAGACGAACAAAAAGACGATCCAGTTTTTAATTTCAAAGGCTCTTCTCAAACATTTCCTGTAAATACTTTTTGAAAAAGACCTTGCAAAAAAATTACTGCTTAAAATATCATGATTCCGTAATATAACAGAACAGAGAGTCTGATACAAAAGCTTCCATTGGAGACTGCTGAATGAAAAGAAAAGACGGGACAGTCCTATGCTTTTATAAGCACGAGTATTCCGCACAATTGCCAGGGACAGGGGTTCCACCCTTATGTCGTGGATATACCACAAATTCGCACGAAGCGGTTCGCTTCCACATTCTTAATGCGAACGGCTAAGGAGTGGAACTCCCTGCCGGCGGATCTGTTTCCGAAACAATATAACCTGGGCCTTTTCAAGGCGAGAGTGAATAGGCACTACATAGGTGAGTATGCTCCAACATAGTCCGCATCGTCACTTTCCTCCAGGTGAGATGGCGGACAAATGCTCGCCTATATATATTTAAATAAAAAAAAAAAAAAATTTTATTCATACTATAATACATAAATACATATAATCACGTCTTTATCCCTAATGGGGTAGGCAGAGCGTACACGACCTAAACAAAAGTAGTTCCGCCACGTTTGATAAAGTTTTGAGGGTTATTTAAAACAGATTTGCGGGTATAATATTGCTGTCGTGACAGGTTCTCAGCCCATCGCTTAAATTACAATACACTGAAACCCTCGGATCCCTTAGCAGTTTTTTACAGCATGTCCAGGAAGAAATGCAGCTGGCACATTCTAAGCTTTTTTCTCGCTTCCAGGCCAGCGTGAAAGTGCTATAAAATGTACGTAAAATTACGCATTTAGCCCAAACCGGGTAGGTAGAGCGTCAACTAAAAGGCATTTTCGGTACGACCAACCAAAAAAATTGGATTGAAATGTTAGCTATAGTGACAAATTGTCAGCCCATCGCCTAAATTAAAACACGCTGTTGAATCCGGCAAAAGAAGCATACCCGAAAATACGATCACAAAAAAAAAAAACTCCAATGTCTTAAAAAGTTACGTTTTTTTTAGCAAACTATTTTGTCTGCGGATCGCTGAAAAAATGAATAAAAAAGCATCTTCCAGACGACCTTTGTGTCTTAAGTCAATGTCTGTCTTTTCAGATTTCTTGAGCCTTTTTATACCCCTCGATAGATTTAAATAGGAAGGTAAACAGAATGTGACTGCTTCCATGGTCTAGTGGTCTGGGCTGGGCTCTCGATTTGGCGGTCGTGGGTTCAATTCTTACAGAGGAAACACAAAATTGATGTTTGTCAATTTATCACTGTGTGAGATTTTCTCAACTTTGGTTAGTAAAATACAGGTTGAATCACCTGAAATCTAGAAGGTCACTGTATTTACGTCGTTACGTAACCACGTCAGAGGCCTATTAGTAGTACTAATTAGCAGTGATCCTTGGAATCTGTTAGAAATGGCGAAAGCGAACTTTTACAAGACCATTGACGCTCTGCTGACCCGTGAAGGATACAGGCGTGCTAAAGTTGCTGATATCGTCGTATAGGCTATTTCTATGCAAATTCTAAAAGCATTTCGTTGCTTAGAAACAAACATACAAAACAACAAACTTAGCACAACTGCCTCCGTGGTCTAGTAGCCTGGGCCTTATGGGCTCCCGATCTGGAGGCACTGGATCCACATCAAAAGTTTTGCTTACCAAAGTTTATCGGAACAATCGACTCGAAACTCACAAGGAGATAACAAACTTATAATATTATGTTAAAAATACTTGTTAAAAGAATATGAATTTATATTAATTGATTTATTAAAAAGTAAATTATCGTTTAACTGTTTTATTACCATCATTACCGGCTTAATAAAATTTCAACCGTAAATCATATTATTAAATATTCAAAGTCCCAAAACACTTTACGCCCTAGCGCGTTAAATTCTACGTTTATGGCTTATTATAATACGTTAATGTACTTACATTTTACAAAGTACAGTCAAGCTCACAAGTCTAAATAATTAACGTTAAAAATATAAAAAAATGGGCGCCTGGTTCACTTGCATAATAAATAAATGAGTTTGAATTTGCAACAGTTGAGGCGGCGGCTAAAATAATTTTCTACGGAAATTCGTCTCAACTCTTACTACCTATGAAATTGAACAACTTTGCACGAAGATACTTAGGACAAAATTATGAAAACTAAATTTGCATTTCCATATGTATGGTTGTGAGCCAACAGTATTTTAAATCATAATCTCCTTGAGAAAAGTAGCACAATTTCACAGGAAGGTTCAAACCCTCATGTTGGGTCTTTAATTTGTGACACCTGGTATTGTCTCTCTTTACTTATCTCTATAGTATGCCCGGGAAGTGACGGAGATGGGATCCTCAATTTAGCATAGAATTTAAATAAAACACCAACAATAATATACATTCATACATGAAATCACGCATTCGTCCCTTACGGGTAACTAAAAGGCGATTTCGCCTCGTCTGGCAAATATAAAGAGGAATTTTATATCGAAATGTGTATCGCCAATAGTGACAGCCAATAGTAACTTCTTTTTCTGAACTCTACAGCAACCTGGGAGGAAAGGTAGCCGAAACATTATGTTTTTCTATCGTTCCCAGTCCAACATGGAAGAAACAACAATAATCGCAAAAAAAAAAAAATGTTATATGTTTTCTTCAAACACTTTTGTTGCTGACTGTAAGGTAGTGGCATTAAGGTAGTAGTAACACATTAAAACGAGGTTTAGTTCCACGCACTAGACCAGCACGTCAAAGTTTTAAATGAACTTGTCAAAAAACTGAACTAACGCCGCCAACGTCATTTGTGGCATCTGTATTTGTAGTTTAGTCGTTTAAGCCATAGGCTCCCGATCCGAATATCCTGGGTTTGATTCCTAGGAGAGAGGCGGGAACATAAAATTTATATTTGTTACTTATTTACTTGGTAGATTTTCTTCACTTTGTTTACGACATTGCAGGCTGTATCACCGGATTGTCCAAAAATAAATAAGATTCTGTGCTTTGGAGGGCACATCAAGCCTTTGGTTCCAGACGCTGTCTTTGAAAGTGGTATTTACAAAAACAATGTCATAGGCCTATTAGCTGTGCAGGTAGCTTTAAAACACTGACACCAGGGTTCATCGGATTGATCGTCTCGAAACCCACACTAGAAGAAAAAGTACGCCATTTTTGATAGTTCTCCATATGTGCAGCGCCCCTAACTATGTTCATTTAAAGCTTTGACGTAGTGTAATAAAACTGAGCCAGGCTTGTAAAAACTACTACAGTGGTGGTTTATAGGCATATTGTTACACGGTAGCCTACGATCTACATAGTATTTTATTTTTATGCTTTTTTAATACGTGCTGTAAAGGAGGCGATAGAAAAACTTAGAATGTTCCAGGTGCTTCTCTTCCTAAATACGACCTTGAAGTTGTCAGTGTATTATCTAAATTGTAATACGTCGAAACTATGGTCTCCCTGTACTGATTTCTACAATATTAAAGAGAGGAAAAGTAGCTGGAACATTCTACGTATTTTTGTCGCTCCAAGTCTACATACATACAATCACGCCTTTATCCCTAATGGGGTAGGCAAAATGTTCACGACCTAAATAAGGGTCGATACGCCACGTCTGACAAAGTTTCGAGGGTTATTTACGATAGATTTGTAGGTATATTGCTATAGTGACAGGTTGTCAGCCCATCGACTAAATTACAATATACTGAAACCCTCGAATCCCTTAGCTGATTTTTACAGCATGCTCGGGAGGAAATGCAGCCGGCACATTCTATGTTCTTCTCTCGCGCCCAAGCCAACATGGAAGAAAACAAGTATAATTCATTATTAAAGTGTTTTATTTTTACAAATTGATTTACCGTTCTATCATTTTCTCAAGCTATCGCCTTCAAACAAGTATCGAAGATAATAAAATCTAACTTTTGCTTAGAGGTGACAATATCTTCCAAAGTTTTACGACTTTACAGGTACTTTTAACTGGTTTTTATTTTAGCTTTTAGTAAAGATGAATATTTTATAAACAAAGTTAGGTACTACCTACTTACTAACTTGTTATAAGCAAAAATTCTTCATACCTTTCAGTTTCCTAGTATAGAAGAAATAGGATGTTTATTTTCATAATTTTGGCGCAATACAAGTGGCCCTAAGAAATATTATGGCAATAGACTCGATTCTAGATACCACCGGCTAAAACTAAAATTAAATTCTATCTGTCACTTACAAAGTAATGAAATTGAACAATCGCTGTCCGTGTAACTATATATGTAATACTATTATATTATATCCTGTGACTATAGCCAAATTTCAGTTCCATATATCGCAAAATACAGGTCGTTTTTTATAAAATGAACCACTTTGTAGCGGAAAAGTCTAAATATAGGCGGTCGCACTCATTTGAGCTCGATTTTAGATTCCACCGGCTAAAGTAAAGTTAAAATCTATCTGTCACTTTCAAAATATTAAAATTGAAAAACGACAGGCGATTTATACTCTATGGTTTTACACTTTGTCCGCTAGATTTTGACGCGCATTTGCACGTTTCCCCAATTTTTCTGTCAATTTTATCCGGCATATCATATGATGGCGGGTAAAAATTACAGATAACGCATAAAACACCCACTATAAATCAAAAACCGGAACGAATAGATCTCCGGTCCTTTTCCAATGTTTTTAGTCTAGTCGAAAGTGGCAGATAGATTTTAATTTTAGGTTCAGCTGGTTGAATCTAAGACAACCCGATGGTGTAGTGGATAGGGCCGCTGCCTCCTGAGCGGGAGGTCGTGGTTCGAATCCCACCACGTACCAATGTGTTTATCGGTTTTCGAATTTCATATGTACGTTTATTCGGCGCTTTTTCCGTGCTTCGGAAGGCACGTTAAGCCGTTGGTCCCGGTTAATATCGTTTAATACCGTATATATTAGTCGTTAAGCCATATCAGAGGCCAGTGCTAAGCATTGGCAGCTTGAAAACTCTGACCTAATCTAGGATTGGGTCTGGTTTCCCTTCTGGGTTGCGAAGGTCAGATGGCAGTCGCTTTGTGTAAAAACCAGTACCCTCGTTCAATCCCCCTAGATTAGGTAGCCGACCCCGTGAGATACGGGATAAGGCTAGGGAGATGAGCTGGTTGAATCTAACCATCTTGTAATGCCCTATTGAACAGGGTACATGTACTCATGCCATGTTATACCTATATTTAAGACCTTTAACTCTGTACATACATACATACATAAATCACGCCTTTTGTCCCTTACGGGGTAGGCAGAGCGTTTAACGCCTCGTAAAAAGCGCTTTCGCCACGTCTGACAAAAATTGAGGGCAATTTTAGATTGTAATATGTATTGCTATAGTGACAGGTTGTCAGCCCATCGCCTAAATTACAATACACTGTAAACCTCGAGTCCCTTTTGCTGACTTCAACAGCATGCCCGGGAGGAAGGGCAGCTGGAACATTCTATGTTTTTCTATCTCTCCCAGTCCAGCATGGAAGTAAAATCTGTACATGAAATCTTGAAATTTAAATTTAAATCTAGAATTAAGCCTAAAGACGTGTGGTATTCCGAGTATCCCACAGAATATGTCCTATCTCCTAAATTTGTTTACGTACCCTGACACTTGTATGCTAGAAGACCTATGTTAGCGTTAATTATTATATTTTCTTTGCCTATGTCAACAAATGCACGTGCTGTACAAGTTACAACTTTTCAAGTTATTTATTTTTCGATACTGGACTGGGAGTGAGAATGTTCGACGAGCTAAGTCTATCGAATCGTTTAAGGAGCAAACAAGAAATTTCTATCTGGTTAATAATGTTTAATGTGTAGCTGTCTAACTTATAAGTATCATTTAAGTAAGTATATGTAGTGATATTCTATCTACCAATTTCTCTGATATATAACGTAGAGTATCCTATCTTATGTAGCATATATTATGTATTAGTTTATCATAAGATATGTATCAGTATATTTGTTTTTATTGAAATATTTATTTAATAGTGTGTAAATATTGTCTAAGTATTATATGTAGTAATATGCACTATCCCGCTTTCTGCTTGTACAATTTCTATACCCAAAGATTGCCTGGTAGAAATTGCTGCTTTAGCAATAAGGCCGCCTATATTGTACTGTCACGTTTGTTCCTTTTTATTTCTGTTGTATGTGTTTCTTTGTGCAATAAATAATTTTGTATTGTATTGTATTGTAATGTGCCAGCTTCATCTTCTTTAGGGCATGTTGTGAAATCTCGCAAAGGGATTATAGGGTCTCAGTTCTAATTTAGGCAATGGTATCAAAACCTATAGTGATTCAAATTCAAAAACATTTCAATATGAAATGCGCTCTATATTTGTCAAACATGGCCAAAATGCTTTTAACTAGACTTTTACATACACACATACATATAATCACGCCTTTATCCCTAATGGGGTAGGCAGAGCGTAAACGACCTAAACAAGTAGACTTTTAACACTCTGTTTAAACCACAAGGGATAATAGCGTGACTTAATATATGTATGTTTTTGTTATTGTTTTTACTTCCATGCTGGACTGGAAGCGAGAGAAAAACATAGAATGTGCCAGCTGCATTTCCTCCCGGGCATGCTGTAAAAACCAGCTAAGGGATCCAAGGGTTTCTGTATATTGCAATTGAGGCGACAGGCTGACAACCTGTCACTACAGCAATATACCTACAAATCTATCTTAAACAACCCTAAAAGCTTTGTCAGACGTGGCGAAACGACCTTTGTTTAGATCGTTTACGCTCTGCCTACCCCATTAGGGATAAAGGCGTGATTATATGTATGTATGTATGTTTTTTTAATACCAATTGAAAAACCTAGCTCTTGACAAAGGCATTCTCTATAAGTCACAATAGACAATAGCTCCATGTAGTACTCAACTTTTTACCACCATTACTGGTTACTGTATTGAGTAAAAGTACGTTCGTCGTTACTGGCGAATCGTGATTTACATTGCTTGCATACAGCCATACATGTAATTCTGTCGAGGTGATTCGAGATTATATTTTTTTAGGTTTGTAAATTTTTGAGAGTCTTTTTAAAATAACGAAACATCTCAACCCCGCGCTTAAATTGCAAAACAACAAAAAACATCAATGCCAATGGCCCGGTAAGTTCCATTGTTACTTTTTTATTTTATTTATAGGTATTCAATTCCTTTTTTATATTAAAATAATACATACTTACATACATATTATCACGCCTGTATCCCTAATGGGGTAGGCAGGGCGTCAACGAACCCAACAAAGGTCGTTCTGCCACGTCTGACAAAGTTTTGAGGGTATTGAAGATAGATTTGTAAAAATATTGCTGTAGTGACAGGTTGTCAGCCCATCGCCTAAATTACAATATACTGAAACCCTCGGACGCCTTAGCTGGTTTTCACACCGTACCATTTGGCACATCCTATGTTTTTCTTTCGCTCCCAGTTCAACATGCAACAGTTAATCAATAATTAATTATATTTACGTAATATAAGGCAACAATTTATGTGAAATATTGATGCCATATATAAGATAAGAATCTTTATTTATAACAATTGTTACACGTTATTTTGCTTAGTAGAAATAATTATATTTATTACAATTAACTTAACTAACTATATATTATGTAAAATCTATTATATTACAATAGGTAACTTGAAAAAGTCGTCATAACAGTAAAATTACTCGCTATGCAACCACTTATTTAATAGGCGTTTGAAGGACACGATGGAAGCTGCATTGGGTAATGTCTTTGGGTAAACGATTGTAAATATCGGGCCCTATACAAGAAGGGTCAGGGAGGGAAAGCTTGTGCAACCAGCAGCTAATAACTATTATGGTAGAAGACAAAATAGTTATCTCGTTCCTAGAATGTACAATGAAACACCGTGGCTCTTAGACAATAACAAAGTCACTAAGACCATCTTAAAAAACAAACTTAAATTATTATTACTATTAGAGATATAAACAGATAAATATTAAATATATATTTGAAATAGTTGTAAATTTTATGCGTGTGTGTGTGTGTGGTGTGTGCATGTGTGTGTGCGTGCGTGTGTGAGTGTGTGTGTGTGTGTGGTACTACCAGTATAGGCATACTTAAAAATTGTTAATGATAGGTGCATGATTAGTAGTTAAGAGAGCGCTCTCCTCGCCAACAAACTGTTTCAGTTTGGCGAGATATTTGTGTATGTTTATGTATGTACCTTTATGTTCAAATAATAAAAAAAAAAAAGTAGACATACCTACGAACTTCTTATGCTTTCAGTTTCACATCCCGCAATGAACACGTAAATCGCAAACCCAATACAATACAGAACCCAAGTAAAGTTGTTTCTATTTACCGCGAACCATTGTAATATTACAATGGTCATGTTGACTTGCTGTTGACTGTACAGAGAATTGACGATCGGGTTTTTGAGTGCTTTTGTTTTATTTCTCAGTAAGAGTTTTTGGAAATAAATAAGCTGGTTAAATACAAAAATATTGCTGCGAGCTTACAAAAAACTATTCTATTTTTTTTCACGCATAATATTTTATATATGATAATATTTTTTTTATCTCGGTATTTCAACGCAGTTTTATGCATCATGCTCATGGTATACTCGTGGTAATAATTCCGTTTGAAATAATAATCTAATTGTAATTAAAAAAAATGAACTTCCCATATAAAATTACTATCTTGATCAGACAATTTGTATATGGATAAACCAAAATTATATTTTCACTTTCTGAAAAAAAAAAAACCTGCTGATAGTTGTTCAGTTCCGTTGACTGAGCAAAGCTAATTATCCTGCAACTGGCATCCATTACCAATACAGGCAATCATTAACGTTTTATAACGTGCATTCCGAAGACCGCAAACCAATTTCCAGTTTTAATTAAAAACAATAGAAATTAATACGAAACAAAGACCGGGGGTAAAACCGTGGTCTGTTTGCCGGGGACAGTCAATAATTAAAGTGGTAACACTGGCCACAGTAAAGATAAAACAGAAAACTCAATTATGGTACAGTAAGACCAAGCTATTGATTGACCGTCAATTTTTTTTCAGGCGGAAATATGAGGAACTTAAATTTAGCTACCTTAAAAGGACTGAGTTTCCGGAGCCGTAAAACCATATATTAAAAATAGCTATGGGTACATACATACATACATATAATCACGCCTTTTTTCCCTAACGGGGTAGGCAGAGCGCAAACGACCTTAATAAAGGTCGTTCCGCCACGTCTGACAAAGTTTTGAGGGTTATTTTACGATAGATTTGTAGGTACATTGCTATAGTGACAGGTTGTCAGCCTATCGCCTAAATCACAATATACTGAAACCCTCGGATCCCTTAGCTGGCTTTTACAGCATGCACGGGAGGAATTCCAGCTGGCACATTCTATGTTTTTCTGTAGCTCCCAGGCCAGCATGGAAGAACCTATGGGTACACTGACAGTTATTGAAGCAATAACAGCTATTGTCGATCGATAAGTATGAATTTTAGCGAGGGCGCTCCAAGTTGGAAGAATTATCAGAAATATGGCGTTGGCAGCCAAAGACCTGACACGTAAAACAAGGCGTTTTTGTTCTGAGAATTACACGCATAGCGATTCAATGTATGGAGTGCAAGAAGTTTTTATACTGAGTTGACAGCTAAGATGACCGTGATAGTCCTTTTATTTATATCGGACTCAATTTGCTACTTGATGGGTAGTTTATAAAGTACAAACCTTGAATATTTTATACACACCTACATACATAAAATCGCGTCTTTATCCTTTACAGAGTAGGCAGAACGTAAAACGCCTCGTAATACGCCTTTTATAAATAAAATATAACTTACTTCTTGTCTTGACTCCAGTCCAGTCACTTCCAGAAAAACATAACTGACTGAACAACCTATGACTTGCCGTAACTGTCCCTCACACACGGAATAAGGGCTGAAACTCATAAGGGCTGAAGCAGATAATCTATAAGAGTAAAAAAAAATCCGGACAAATTCTAGGGATTGAACTTACCTATGAAACTGAACAAATTTACGCAAGCAACATAAGTCGAAATTCGAGAAAAGTACTGGTCATCGGGGTTAATTCCCTTATTAAATGGATGTATCCCGAGATATGAGAGCCCGGTGGTGTAGTGGATAGGGCCGCTGCCTCCTGAGCTCAGGAGGTCGTGGTTCGAATCCCACCACGTACCAATGTGTTTTTTGATTTTCGAATTTCATATGTACGTTTATTCGGCTCTTTTTCCGTGCTCGGCATCGTGTCCCGGTTAATATTGTTTAATACCGTAGATATTAGTCGTTAAGCCATATCAGAGGCCAGTGCTAAGCATTGGCGGCTTGAAAACTCTGACCTAATCTAGGTTTGGATCTGGTTTCCCTTCTGGGTTGGTTGGTTCTGGGTAAAAACCAGTACCCTCGTTCAATCCCCTAGATTAGGTAGCCGACCCCGTGAGATACGAGATAAGGCTAGGAAGAAGAAGAAGAAATTGATGTATCCCGTATCGTCTTTGTCGTATTTTTAAAACAGAGTAACGTCGTCTCAATAAATAATAAGCAATTAGATTCTGACGACGTTCCAGGACAGAGTAAAAACGTCCGTCCATTATAAAAAATCACGAGGAACTGGTTAAGGTAACACATCGCTCTTTTTCTTACGGCTTTTACTTTTGTGTTTCAGCTCTAAATATGCCCATCTGTTTTCCCTACACTGTGTACAAAAGCTCATACAGCTGGAATTGGCATGGACAAATTAACGGCAAGGAATAGAACCTTGGCTCTCTCAGGTCGCATGGGTATTGACTGCTGGGCTTTATTTATTAGACAGCATTAGCTAAACAAAGGCAGACTGGACCTCTGAACTTCACTCCTAATTTCATTGAAACTGGCTCTGTGGTCTAGTGGTCTCGACCATGCGTTCCAGATCCGGAGGTCATGGGTTTGATACGTATTGTAAGAATTTGATCAAAAGACTGTTGATGTGGCCACGTTCTGGGCGTCAAGGATTTAAAGCCTTGACTCAAGAATTGACTCGAGAATAAGAAAATGAGAACCCGATAGTGTAGTGGATAGGGCCGCTGCCTCCTGAGCGGTGGTCGTGGTTCGAATCCCACCACGTACCAAAGTGTTTTTCGGTTTTTAAATTTCATGTGTACGTTTATTCAGTGCTTATTATGCCGTTGGTCCCGGTTAATATCGTTTAGTACCATAGATTTTAGTCGTTAAGCCGTATCAGAGGCCAGTGCTAAGCATTGGCGGCTTGAAAACTCTGACCTAATCTAGGATTTTGTCTGGTTTCCCTTCTGAGTTGCGGAGGTCAGATGGCAGTAACTCTGTGTAAAAACCAGTACCCTCGTTCAATCTCCTAGATTAGGAAGCCAACCCCGTGTGATACGGGATGAGGCTAGGGAGATGATGATGTCTCGAGAAGAAGAAAAAGGGAGAATAGTAAGTTGATTTTTTTAAATTTTATGTCAGATTTTTTCCTTTCCAGTTTTCCAGGACAATACAGGCTGAATCACCTGATTGTCTATAAGAAAAAGAATAAAGTGCTTTGGAGGGCATGTTAAACGTTTAAGTTTTAGGACAGAAGCCTTGTTAATTATTGTACAGTCACTTTGAAGCTTGTATTTCAAATTATAAATAGAATCCATCGTTCCCAGTGACTTCCTGTTCCCGGTAAAGATCAACCACTAAGTTCAAAGGTCCACTTTTCCTTTGTTTTCATAAATAAACTGCGTGGTTTAACGGTGTGAGCTTTGGTACGCGTCCAGACCTAACAGATTCAATTCATACACAATGCTTATAAAATATTGCTGAAATTTTAGATCAACCCACATACATACATACATATAATCACGCCTTTATCCCTAATGGGGTAGGCAGAGCGTAAACGACCTAAACAAAGGTCGTCCTGCCACGTCTGACAAAGTTTTGAGGGTTATTTAAGATAGAATCCACTGATTTGAGAAATCGCTAGCTTTCACTCTTCTGTGGATGAATCTTCTCATGATCACGACAATCAACAACTTTCCTTGATCTAAAATATTAATAAATGTCAGCAAAGTTTTAAACTTATATTAATATCTAGTCGGTATATTATTATTACATTTAAATACATACATACATATAGTCACGCCTTTATCTCTAATGGGGTAGGCAGAGTGTAAACGACCTATACAAAGGTCTTTTCGCCACGTCTGACAAAGCTTTGAAGGTTACTTGAATTAGATTTGTAGGTATATTGCTTTAGTGACAGGTTTTCAGTCCATTGCCTAAATTGCAATATACAGAAACTCTCGGATCCGTTAGCTGGCTTTTACAGCATGCCCGGGAGGAAACGCAGCTGGCACATTCTGTGTTTTTCTCTCGCTCCCAGTCCAGCATGGAACATTTAAATAAATACTTAATTGCAAGGGTAATTTAAAACATACAGTATTTCCTTCTATACTTTTCAACAATATCTGATCAGAGTGATCTGATCAATCTAAAATAACACTATAATTATAGTCAATTTTACGTCTATAAATCATTCTCGAATTGCCCTGTATTTATCTGTGCGCTTTCAATTTGCGTTTACTTCACCTTTTTTTTCAATTTAATTTAATAAAGACTTCCCTGTACAAAATGAAAACTTAAGACAACTTTTATGAGGAGGGTATTTTAATTATTAGATGAGTTTCTTCGTGAAAGTAATCAGTTTAGAAGCCATATTTGTGAATAACTCGAATCGAATTCGCATACGAAAAACTAACATTCCCATAGTAATTTCGATAAAAATCGCATGCGAAAATTACTCTTTCGTGTGCGCAATAGTGATTCAAAAAAACGGCTTCAGTTTCATTGACTAAGCACACCTAGGAAGCCTCCGTTATCTGCCTTCGTAGTCTAGTGGTCGAGCCATGGGCTCACGATCCGTAGGTCCTAGGTTCGATTCCCAGGACACAAACTTAAAATTTGTCAATTTATCACTTAGTAAGATTTCCCCAGATTGGTTACGATAATGCAGGTCGAATCATCTGATTGTCTGGAAGAAAAAAGATTCCGTGCTTCGGAGGGCACGTTAACCCGTCGGCCCCGGTCGCTTTCTTTGATAGTGGTCGTTACACAAACCATGTGTTAGCTGTGCTATTAGGCGGTTTACAAACTCTGACACCAGAGTTCATTGGGTCGATTGACTCGATAACCACATAACCTAGGAAGCAAACGCTTTCAGTTTGTGAGAAGCTGTCCCTTACATCTTGTATAATAGGCGATACATGTATGCTAAGTTGAATAACTTGAATCTCTCTGCATGAAAGGAAAATTCATATGTCTCTGCATGAAAAGAAAATTCATATACCGTTTGTCGCTGTTTGAAACCGCACGAGTAAACACAGGACAATTTGAATGAATTCGATTAATAGTTATGTCAAGGCTTTTAATGAACGTGAGCAGGGGATAAGGGGAACTGTCAAATCAATGTCAAATGCCTCCGTGGTCTAGTGGTCAGAGCCATGGGCTCACAATCTGGAGGGGAACACAAAGTTAATATTTGTCAATTTATCACTTTTTGAGATTTTTTGCAGTTTGGTAAGGACGTGATTTCTCGAAGAAAAAGATTTCGAGCTTCGAAAGGCACGTTAACCCTTAGTCATTACAAAAACCATGTCAGATGCCTATAGCTGTGTATCGAGTGTAGGTATAAACCCGATAAAACCTCGTGTCAGAGTTTATAAACCTATTAAGCGGTTTAAAAACTGACACTGGTTGGTTCATCGGGCTGATCAACTCGATACCCACACGACAGAAGTAGAAAAATTACTAATCTCAAGTTATTTTTTTCGACACGTTCATTGAAAACATGGTCGTACCGTTCATTACCAGGAATCTACGTACAGTCATTACCAGGCCTTTGATTGGTTTTCCAAGAAACTGACATTTACGTGCGCACCGCGGCCTGCCCTTAATAATGTGTGTATGGCCGTAATAGCCGACTTTAAAATGCCATCTATATTAATAAAAGAAATGACTCGGCTGTCTAGTGATCATAGCTGTAGGTACTCATTCTGAAGGTTGTTGGTTTGATTTTCGCGGGAAACACTTAATTGATATTATCATTATCAATTTATTATTTTCAACCTGTCACTACAGCACAAATCTATCTTAAATAACCCTCAAAACTTTGTCAGACATGGCGGAACGACCTTTGTTTGGATCGTTTACGCTCTGCCTACCCCATTAGGGATAAAGGCGTGATTATATGTATGTATGTATGTAATTTATTATTTTCCAAAGAAACTTGTTTAGGAATGTAAATGTATATATAGGCCGTTGTAAGTAAAAGTGCGCTGTAGCATATTGCTACGTCTTTTTCTTTTCTTCACATCTTTTTAAAAATACAAAAAAAACTTTTCTTTCCTGTCTTCTCCGTTACTGATAGCTACTTAATCTTGCATTGCATGACTTTGAAAAGTTTACATTATCTACAATCACAAAAAAAGCAAGAAAAAAATAATTAAGCTCCCTACCGAGGTTTCCTTACATTTTTCTCATTAAAAAGTAATTAAAAGGCAACAATCCTTTGCGGTTTCACTTAGACAAACTACCAGGGGACTAGAGCAAGGCAGAAAGTAGTTTTTTAACTAAATCCTGGAAGAATTACCCGTAATAGCTTTTTCGTGAGATTGCAGTATTTGGTTTGGGACTAAGTGGGTATTAGGGGAGGCAGTAAGTGATTTTAGAAAAGGGACAAAATTTATTTTTTTCGGTTTTTATGACTGCGGGTCAGCCAGTACTTATTTGTTTAATTGTACCTACATGAAAATTGCTTAGACTCGTATCTATAAAGCGATCTCAGGACTGAGAGCAATTTTAAGTGGGGATTGTACTAAAATAACCTTTCTGATTATTATTATTATTACTAGCCTGTTGTGTCCCACTGCTGGGCAAAGGCCTCCCCTTCTTTCTTCCTGATACGAACTCAAAATAACTGCAAGTGCTGTTTATTAATACGGGCCTTAGTATCTCTGTGGAGTATTCGGCTTAGTAAACCAAAAGTGTGTGTCTGTTTATACACCCTACTACAAATATAGCTCAAAAGTAGGTATACGTGAGTTAAATTACCAGTCACAATTTTCCATTTTGTATTTGTATTTTATTTATTTATTTGAGTTAAAGTTACATTTACACCTTACCTATAGACGAAAGCACTCGACACTATAATTTAAATTTATTGGTGTTGTTTATAGCAGCCCAAAAAGGCCAGGAGGCCGATTCTCGTTTTAGCAGACATAATGTCGTAATCGACTTAATCTCTGTCATCAAATGTCTACCGACATGTCACGCAAAATCTCTATTGAAATTAAAAAGCCTATTCTCGAAAGTACCAGACATTAATGTCGTGCACTATCTTACAATTTACCATAGACAAATAAAATTCACTGTGAAATTACGTTCCGTTTTCTCGATTGTGTTGTTTGCATAATCGAGGAAAATATTTTGATAGTTTTGATAAAAGTTGTCTTGTAAATTATGCGTGTAAAGAAAAGACAGTTGACAGATGTCATCTTCTCTCAAAAAATGAATACCTATACCTAGCAGACATTGAGGTTATAATTTTACATCATACAGACCTTTGTTTTGAGATCAAATTCAGTCTTTTTATTTTGAACTGGTTCAATTATTCTCATCAAGTTTTGAGTTATTTCTTTGCTAAGACGAAAGTTTTTTTGGAACAATCGCTCCCGTTCTGAAAATGCATCCTTTCTGTATTGGCATTGCCGACGAAGATGCAATGCAGCTGTTATTTCTGCCTCCTCCACCACATCATTTACGAAGCTGCTATAAAATCGTCTACGGCCATATTTTTCTTAATTTTCTTATTTTTTAACTCTGAATTTAGTTTACTTCACTCACTTTCACTTGTTAATTTTACAGCTCAATTATCTTAAATGCACGTAAATAACCTCAAAATAGAAGAAATTATCTTAAATTTAATTAAATAACCTCAAAGCAGAAGGAGATGACATAACAAGTCGCACACGACATGTCATGTCGACTACAATGGACCATGCGTTGCATGTCGAATGCTAGCAATAGACATAAGTCTATCGTGAGATTTTGAGAATAAGCTATTATGTTTTCATGCGACATCCGCCATTTTTTTTCGACATATGTCGCATGCGACATTATCTCTATCGAACGAGAATCGGCCTCCAGGGCCTGTGCTAGGGCTAGCTATTTAGGTTAAGTTCTGTTTATTGTAGTTGCATAATAGCCGGCAGTCTCAGTGTTTATGAAAGTGGTAGGTACTATTATTGTTGTTTATATTTATAATCGAAAAAAAAAAGAAGCAGAAGGTGTAAAATATAAGGTGTGAAGGTATATTTGACGGATGAAAACAAAATTTTAACAGATTTCAGGCAAAGCAGCGTTTTGACTATAAGTTTCTTTCTCTTACAGCAAAATTACTGCATACTGAATAATGAAACATACTATTGTAATTTAAACGAATATTTTTTTAAATATTCCAATACTCCGTCCTGGAACCTCTCTCTACTTCTTGTTTCTCTTTCTACTTAATTAAGTGGCCACACTACACCAGATTGATTGTTAGTGCGTTTGACACTAGTTTTAATTGGTTTTCGAACTTGCGGTTAGTAGTGGCTATATTCATATACGAAGTGCACAATCAAAGAAACTGAACAACTATTAGCAGGATGTCTGATCGTGTTGGTAATTTTGAATGGGGAGGTAAATTTTTTTTTATCATCTGAAAGAATTTCCTACTGATGGTTGTTCAGTGTCGTTGACTGAGCAACCCCTATCAGTTTGCGGGACGCTGTCCCTTACACCCGGTATTAGTCACGCCTGTACTCCTTGCAGGGGAGGAAACAAATCAAAAACTCATAAAAGGACGTTTTTGCCACTGCTGACGAAGTTTAAGTGTTATTGTAGACAGAGCGTACTGAATTTAATAATGACTTTTCTTCCATGCTGGACTGGAAGCAAAAGAAAAACATAGAATGTGCCAGCTGCATTTCCTCCCGGGCATGCTGTAAAAACCAGTTAAGGGATCCGAGGGTATCAGTATATTGCAATTTAGGCGATGGGCTGACAACCAGTCACTACAGCAATATACCTAAAAACCTTATCTTAAACAACCCTCAAAAAATTTTGTCAGATGTGGCCGAATGACCTTTGATTAGGTCGTTTACGCTCTGCCTACCCCATTAGGGATAAAGGCGTGATTATATGAATGAATGAATGACGTACTGAATACTGTTATATTGTTGTAGGTTGTCATCCACAAATATGGCCTTTCGTCTAAATTGTATTAAGTACATGCTGAAATCTTTGTCTTTCACTACTGATTCCCACAGAATGCTCGGAAAGAGAAATTGCTGGCATATTTTAGATTTTTCTATGACTACCAGTCTATCAATAGGAAGTAGCTGAATATTTCACTGTGTTATTTAATTTTTTTCTTCCTTACTGGCTTACTTACTTTACTGACTGGGAGCGAAAGATAAACATAGAATGTGCAAGCTGCAGTTCCTTCCGGGCATGATGTAAAAACCAGTTAGGGGATCCGAGGGTTTTAGTATATTGCAAAATTGCAATGGGCTGACAACCTATCACTACAGCAATATGCTTACAAATCTATCTTAAATAACCCTCATAGCTTTGTCAGACGTGGCGGAACGACCTTTTTTAAGGTCGTTTATGATCTGCCTATCCCATTAGGGATAAAGGCGTGATTATATTTGATTGTATGTATGTATTATATTCGCTACAGGCTCATTAAAACATAAATAAAAATATCTTGTTTCTCTTGTCCTCAGAATGTCGATATCCCACGAACCGAACGCCACCTTCGCGGAGCTGGTGATCGAGAGAGTCCAGCCTGAAGATGAGGGGGTCTTCAGATGCGAGATCACGTATCTTCAAGTTGGGGAGGACTGCAACACCGTACAAGTCACAGACTTCAGGACTTACAGTGAGTCATTTCATTTTAAGATTGAGTGAACACATGTGTCTTTAGACACACTCAAACATTATCTGACACACATTGCAACTATGCACACATACATGCACACATATACACGTTTTATCTCTTTTTTCACGCACACACATCACACTTCACGTCATACACTTACAAACCCACACATCACATCACATACGCGAGTAGAAATACACACACACTACAATTAAGTATCATATATTTTATCATATAGGCATTTCGGAAAACAATATTAACCCGCGGGTGACACGGCAGGGCAGGAAACTAGTATAGATACTGTTATAATAGTAAAAGATTTTCTTGTGTGTGAAACCAAAATCACTCAGAGTAATGAATTGATTCGAGTATGTCCTATTACACCATGTGTTGTCAATAGCCAATCACGATGATACAAATCCGTTATAGGGATGCGCTTATAGGACTGAATTCATATCGATGAAGTGAAAAAAGTGTAGTGAGTTATGATGTCTCAAATTCGAGCTGACTTACTACTTATGTGCGTAAATAGATGTAAACTCGTATTTATAATCAGGTCCCAAGTTAGACAGCGAGTTTGAGTACGTATCAGAAATGTCATATCGTTACAAAATGACCTATCAAATCCATACTTAATATTCCTCTCAATCTTCAGACCGTTTTATAAATAGGAGGCATAGTATCGTATGTTAAACATGGGAAAAGGGAAAATACTTCCAGTAGCAGATATTTAAGTGGCAGCTTCGATGCCCAGTTGCGGGCATTCGGGTTTAGTTGGAGTGATGTAGAGAAAGAACTACAAGATAGGCGGGGATGGAGACGTCTCACGAAGACCCTCTGTACCACTGGGGTTCCAAAGGATAACTGCAGCAACAACAACAATGCAGAAATTACTTGACCCCTTATTCCTAATAACGAATGTAATTGTACCAGCAGGGATCTGTCTAATCTTTTTGAAAGTAAATATTCAAGGGAGTGTGTGTATGTGTGTGTGCATATTTGTATTATCTGCTGTTACAAAATTGAATTTTAATAGATAATATCGATTGAAGAAAACTTTCCCATCCCTTTTTCTCTAGCGATTCTGTGGGATATTGCGTTTTCTTCGCCTCAGGCACTCCTATTGACTAGGTGCCACTTTCTATCCCTTTCAGGCTTTTATTTATTGTCATATTTTATCCTATTCTAAAGGAAATATCCAATAAGGAGAAACATCCGCAAGTCATTCGTTATTTTCATCTGGTATTTATTTAGAGTATAAATGATAATGAGTGTTTTATTAACGGATCCGAAGGTTTCAGTGTATTGCAATTTAGGCGATGGGCTGACAATCTGTCACTACAGCAATATAAATCTATCTTAAATAACCTTCAAAACTTTGTCAGACGTGGAACGACCTTTATTAAGGTCGTTTACGCACTGCAACCCCATTAGGGATAAAGGCATGATCATATTATGTGTATGAATGTTTTATTTAAATTCCTTGGCAGATTACAAAATATTTATCATTAATTTTGTTGTACATTTTGTGGCCTAAAAGTAAGTTTAGTTTAGCATAGCTAGCCTAGGCAAAATATTGAAGTAATAAATTAAATAAAATCAAATTTAGAAATTCAGAATAAATATAATTTGACTTGTCACTTGAATCATTAAAATGCAAATTGGCTTATTCACAAAATAGACCAGCTAATCGAAAATTTTCAATCAAATTATTTCGGTATCGCTTTAATAATGCAACATGGCCGGCTTTTACAAAATTCTAATATCAATTTTGCTTGTCACACAATTCATACATACATAATTAGTTTAAGATTGATCGTCTTAAAATTTGCATATAAATTCAAAACTTAAGGGCCGAGATCCATTTAGCGGTGATCATCGTGACAATATCTAATTGCCTTGTCCGATCCAGTGTTATTAAGTGATGAAAATTGAAATTTAGCGTTAAAGTCTGGTGATTTAAGTAATACTTATAGGAAATATAGTATAACAGACGGTTGAATAGGGATAAATAAATTGAATTTAAAACTATATTTTATACCACAAGTTAATGTCACAAAGATTTAAAAAATTTACGCTGACGTCACACATTCAGGTTTCAATTAAATTTTTTCTTCTTTTTTGTCATTTGCGTTTCGATGAGACCTGGTGTCTCAATTTTTAAACTGCCTAACAGTACTGCACAGACTTAAAGTATTGATTTACATATTTATTATTATTTTTATAAATTTATATGTACTAACATCTGCATGCTTTTAATAAATAGATTGGTGGTGGTTTGTGTCGCTAAGACATGATCTTTGCTCGGTAACCAGAACTGGCTAGTCCTGGCACGGGCCTTGGTCTATTTGGACTGCTACTGACATTTCATTGGGGGAAGAAAATAAGGCTTTTAATTTACTTTGCTATTTAGCTCTGTCTGTACACCTAATGTTAAAATTGACATGTTATCTTTTTGTCTAAATAAAAATAAATACAAAATAAAAATTTGAAAATTAAACACGCACATACAAGATGGTTCCAAAGCAAGAGAAATTCGTATTGCGCAGCGCCATCTACCCGTATCTTTAGTAAACTATTTTGACAAGACAATTTGGCGGTCAAATTTACCTTTGAATTTTTTATGATAACTCATGTTGATTTTGTCATCGTGTAATATCTCCATTTACGTTATGTTGTCGGAATTGTGACAAGACAAAAGCTATAATATAACCTAAGAATTGAATTGATTATTAAACACTATTATTAAAAAAAATACTATTATTAAAACCAGTTAAGGGATCTAAGGGTTTCAGTATATTGTAATTAAGGCGATGGGCTGACAACCTGTCACTATAGCAATATACGTACAAATCTTTCTTGAGTGGCCCTCAAGAATTTGTCAGACGCGGCGGAAAGGCGTTTGTTTAGGTCGTTTACGCTCTGCCTACCCCATTAGGGACAAAGGCGTGATTATATGTATGTATGTATGTTATTAAAATTTATATTTGGATTTTATTTTATGTACCTAGTTTATGAATTAAATAATCATTACACTCTAACACTTACAAATGGGTCTCCACCCCAATAATTCCGTTAGCACTTTGGAGTCGTTTAACCAAGAATGGGGTAGAAATAGCCCGGAGACGTTCTGCTTTTAAATCTTAAACTTTTGTTCATTTGCACTTTAAAATCAAAGTTTGAGAGCGAAAAATAAACTGAGGGGAATTGTTGAATTGTTTTATAGGAGCCTGCTGTGGAAGGTTTAATCTTTTTTGTGAACAGTCTGGAAAATTAGGCGGGTGTAGGAGGGTTAATTTTTTGTAATTGTAAGTAATTTTTGTAGAAGTTTTGGTATTTTCGTCAGTGAAACTGAAATAAATCTATTCGACTTGGTCAAAAGTTTTTTTATGGAGAGTTTGTTAGACTGATTATATATTCTTTATTGCTTTAATTAAATTAAATCTTAAATTAAAGCAAAGGTGAGCTTATGTCTATAAGAGATCTCTTCCAGCCAACCTAGTGCTGATGAAAGATGGGATATAGGTACAATAATTACTATATATATAGGTATTTCACATACAGATATGCGTTTATCCCGTACCAAATTAGCAGAGTAACAAGTTTCTGCTGTGTTTTCAAATGTGTATCGCTATAAATTATAATGTTATTGTAATGATTCCTCATTTCATAAGGGTCATTAGATAACTGCCTCCGTGGTCTAGTGGTAAGATCCATGGGCTCGTGATCCAGAGGTCCTGGGTTCGATTCCCAGGGGAACACAAAGTTCAAAGATTTTTCTGTTTGGTTAGGACAATGCAGGCTGAATCACCTTCTTCTTCTTATCGTATCGATCGTAATGGCTTCAATACATTTCAACCAGTAATCTGCCAAACGCACTGCGACATCAGTAGTGTTGTAAAGGTCTTCTTGGGTGCAAGATGAAGGGATGATTGTCTGGAAGAAAAAAGATTCCGTACTTCGGAGGGCACGTTAAGCCCTTGTTCCCGGTAGCTGCCTTTGATAGTGTTTGTTACATAAAACATGTCAGAGTCCTATGAGCGCTATTAGGCGGTTTAAAAACTCTGACACCAAGGTTCATCGGGTCAAGAAAATCGGAAAAGGAGGACCTTGTTTTTTCAATCATTCAAACGTTTTAAAAATATGTCGTATTATTTTACTTAAGTATCACTAACAAAAATTGATACTGCTTGAACAGATTCCAATGTTTCTCAACCCTTTCTCTTCATTAATTGACAAACATTTCCCAAAAATATACAACCACATTTCAAAGGATACAAAGGACAATTTCTTAACAACCGACTTAAGAGGCTCTCGACCGAACCGCAGCCCTGATCTTGCTGTGATCTCCTTAGCTATAACAGTCTTAAATTGAATTAAGGGAACTTATAGATACTTCAAACAATTACCTTTTACATTTTTTTATGGGTTTGGGTCCTTACTTTTTGCTTAGAAACAAATTCGCAAATTAGAGCAAGCTCACGTAGAATACACACATATATACATATAATCACGCCTTTATCCCTAATGGGGTAGGCAGTGCGTAAACGACCCAAACTAAAGTTGTCCCGCAACGTCTAGTTTTGAGGGATAGATTTTATATTGCTGTAGTAACAGGATGTCAGTCCATCGCCTAAATTGAAAAAAATAGGATGATCATCCTAGGTATTCATTTGAAGGTATAACACTGATGAACTTTGGTTTCTTCAGATTTTTAAACCACCTAACAGCACAGCTGATAAGACCTCGGACATGGTTTGCGGATCGGTCACAAAGTCATCATCGAAGACAATGATCCGGAACGGATGACTAATGTGCCCTCCGAAGCACGGAATGCTTTTCCTAGATAATCGAGTAAGCGAGCTTTAACCAAACTGACGGTTGTGGGATACCATCACTACAAAGTATAAAACAAAGTCGCTTTCTCTGTCCCAATATCCCTATGTATGCATAAATCTTTAAAACTACGCAACGGATTTTACTGCGGTTTCTTTTTATGTAAGGAATGATTCAAAAGGAAGGTTTATATGTATAATACATGCAAAATATAGTAGAGAAACACTGATGATTTCCGTGCGAAGCCGGAGCGGGTCGCTAGTTAAGTGATAAAATATCAAAATAGTTTCCCCCATAAGAGTCAAATCCACGGCCTCCGGCTCGGAAGCCTATGGCTCAGGCCACTAGACTACGAAAATATTTATTTAACAATTTATTGTACACAAAAAACATCATAAACACAGGACGTAAAAAACAAAGACACAACAGGCACTGCTTATTTCTAAAAAGAAATTTCTTACAGCAGACCTACAGAAGTGATAATTAAAATATGGCACTAACCGGGCCGAAGTACCATATCTTTGTTTTACCCTATTCAGCCCAACCAAACAATAAAAGCTCGGGCCGCTGACTTGGCCTTTGAATATTTATCTTCTAATCCCTTGTAGGGCCAAGATAAATTTTAACTTAACAGTATAAAACTGGCTTTGTTTTTAAGATGTTGTCCTTGCTAATTTATAATTAGAAGGGGTAATAATTTAAATGAAGGTTATAACGGTATCCTTGTTGGTTTTATAAGGAGTTTTGGGTCATACTTTTGCTGTATAAATAAAATTAACGACCCGCCCCGGCTTCGCACGGAAAACATCAGTGTGTGTAATGCATGTATTATACATATAAACCTTCCTTTTGAATCACTCTATCCATTAAATCAAACCGCATCAAAATTCGTTGCGTAGTTTCAAAGATTAATGCATACTTAGGGATATAGGGACAGAGAAAGCGACTTTGTTTTATACTATGTAGTGATACCTAATCAAAGTCTGTTCATAATAGGAAGAAAAGCGACGCGACGCATCGCGAAGTTGCTTGAAGGTTCATCTTATTATACCACGAAATTAAGTCTTGCACAGGAACTTTTGGGTTCTGTCAATGAAATATCTATTTGCATATTAAGTTTATTTATTTATTTCACAAAAAAATGTATTATCAGAATATTTATGTTATTTCTTCCATACTGGACTGGGAGAGAAAGAAAAACATAGAATGTTCCAGTTGCCCTTCCTCCCGGGCATGCTGTAAAAGACAGCAAAAGGGATTCGAGGGTTACAGTGTATTTAAATTTAGGCGATGGGCTGACAACCTGTCACTACAGCAATACACATTACAATCTAAAATTGCCCTCAATTTATGTCAGACGTGGCGAAAGCGCCTTTTAGGAGGCGTTTTACGCTCTGCCTACCCCGTAAGGGATAAAGGCGTGATTTTATGTATGTATGTATGTATTATGTTATATTCTCGCCAAAGTGCGAAAGCAGTTGGTTGGCAAGGTAGCACTCGTTACATAATTGGTAATAAATACTTATCTTATATTCTACGTTTGTAACTAATTGTTATGTCAAATAACATTATAATACAAGTTTAAATGTATGAACTATGGAGAATGGTGAATGTGACACATTAACATATTGTTAGTATGAAGAACAGTTTTAAAATAAAGTTATTCATGCACTTGATACGTGCGTTCCGCGTCGCATCGTGTCCCTTCGTAATGTGAACCGACCCTTACTTGTTAATTTTTAAATTAAACATACATGCATATACATATAGTCACGCCTTTATTCCTAATGGGGTAGGCAGAGCGTAAACGACCTAAACAAAGGTTGTTCCGCCACGTCAGACAAAGTTTTGAGGGTTATTAAAGATAGATTTTAAGGTTATAAGGTATATTGTTTTAGTAACAAGTTGTCAGCCCATCGCCTAAATTACATACATACATACATAAATCACGCCTTTATCCCTTACGGGGTAGGCAGAGCGTTTAACGACTCGTAAAAGGCGCTTTCGCCACGTTTGACAAAAAAATGAGGGCAGTTTTAGATTGTAATATGTATTGCTATAGTGACAGGTTGTCAGCCCATCGCCTAAATTACAATACACTGTAACCCTTGAGTCCCTTTTGCTGACTTCAACAGCATGCCCGGGAGGAAGGGCAGCTGGAACATTCTATGTTTTTCTATCTCTCCCAGTCCAGCATGGAAGTGTAAATAAATAAGTGCCTAAATTACAATATACTGAAACCCTCTGATCCCTCAGCTTGCCCGGGAGGAAATGCAGCTGGCACATTCTATGTTTTTCTCTTGTTCCCAGTCCAGCATGGAAGAAATTAAATTAAAATTGACATAATATGTGTCCCACTTTAACTGAATTCTGACACCAAGATTCATCGAGTTGATCGACTCGAAACCTCATACATACTTAATTGCATAAACACAAAAGAAATGTAATTAAAAAATATAGAGTGCAAGTGCGAACTTATCTCTTTGAAGAGATCTCTTCCAGCGAACCCAGTGGTAGTAAGAGAAAGTGAATAATTTTGAGGGGACAAGAAAAAATGCAACATTAACAGTGACTAATAAATCAAACTAAATACTTACATACGTATACATAGAATAAATACCTACCGTATATTACTATCTTAAATAAACATACATACGAATAAACTACATACATCAAAATTGTTCAGATAAGAAGTGCTCTTTCAATATTTTCTTAAAGACATACTGAGGGACTTTTTTGTATTGTCTTAGGCAGTTTATTCCACAGTTGTTCACGACAAGATGAAGAAAAATAAGACTGAATTCATGAGTTTGAAGTAAGAGAATAATCCGTCACTGTTGTAAAATATCAAAACTGACGAAAATAAAACAACTCACAAAAACTTTACAAAATTACGTACATACATATAATCACGCATTTATCGTTAATGGAATAGACAGAGCGTAAACGACCTAAACAAAGGTCGTCTCGCCGTGTCTGACATAAGTTTTGAGGGTTATTTAAGATAAATTTGTAATACGTAGCTATATTGCTGAAATTTCAATATACTGAAACCCTCGGATCCCTTAGCTGTTTTTTACAGCATGCCCAGGAGGAAATGCAGCTGGCACATTCTATGTTTTTCTCTCGCTCCCAGGCCAGTATGGACGATGGAATTACCACTTTAAAAAACTTTCTGTAGACGGCGAAATTAAAAAAAAACTCGTAAAAGACGTTTCCTCGTGGTAATCAGACGAGGACACATTTTTAAAAAAGGTTTTTAATCCAACCCGGGCTTTGAAAGTTTGTAACGCGGAGTCGTGAGGAAAACGACAGCTTCGATGGATTTATGTTTTCGGGTAATTCCAAAATATTTGTTTCCATCCGTCAAGTCTACGAACGACACGATGAAACCCAAAATCAACTGCAAAATAGGCGTAATTTGACTTGGTAAAGAAAATTGTAACGACAATTTTAGTTTTCTTTTTCTGGAATTTCTACCCCATTATAAAAAAATCTAAACAAAACATTCTCACTAAGTGCAGCACAACACACAGGCGTGACTTACTGCGCGCAAGTTTGCGCTCAACATGCTGCCAATGCTTTTTGCATTGCCTGCAACACACATACGTTACCTTACGCTCTACGCGCGCGACCTGGCAGAGGGATGCGCCGACGTAGAGTTCATCGCTACGCGTGCGTAGAGCGTTAGGTCACGCATGTGTGTTGTAGGCAATGCATTGACAGCGTGTTGAGCGCAACCTTAGTGACGCCTATGTGTTCCTGCCCTAACCGTATCACTGCCAGTATCTTGAGCACCTGGCCTTGATGTGGCGTCCTGGACGAAATATTTTTCTTGTAACATAGTTATTCTTTTAAAGCCCGATGGTGTAGTGTATAGGGCCGTTGCTTTCTGAGCGGGAGGTCGTGGTTCGAACGTACCAATGTGTTTTTCGGTTTTCGAATTTTATATGTACGTTTATTCGGCGCTTTTTCCGTGCTACAAAAGGCACGTTAAGCCGTTGGTCCCGGTTAATATTGTTTATTGCCGTAGACATTAGTCGTTAAGCCATATCAGAGGCCAGTGCTAAGCATTGGCGGCTTGACAAACTCAGACCTAATCTAGAATTGGGTCTGGTTTCCCTTCTGAGTTGTGGAGGTCAGATGGCAGTCGCTCTGTGTAAAAACCAGTACCCTCGTTCAATCCCCTAGATTAGGTAGCCAACTCCGTGAGATACGGGATAAGGCTAGGGAGATGATGATTGTTATTCTTTTTAAAATAAACATTTGTTGAATATTCATACGTAGATACTTGAAATATTTACCGAGTATGTATCACTATATATATTTTTTTTAAATAAAGAACATATACCTTATCAGCTACGGTCCTATTTGCCGTATTTAAAGACCTTGGCATCAGAGTTCACAGAATAACCCTCCTCGCCTCGTGTTTCTCTTTTCAGCCTGTTTTGAAATGTCCTCCGCTTCATAAGCCTCGACAGATTAGAATTTTCTATATGTTTCATGGTTAAAGGGAGATAGCTTTTGGCTGATTTTAAGCATTATATTCACACGAATGAAAGCTAGATCATCTAGAAGTACTTAATATAGGTACCCTAATATGGGCAATCCAAATTATATTGGTACAAGTTTCGTAGCAATACTATCAGATGTCACCTGTCCCGAAAGGGTAAGGTAGGGCGTGTTCGTCTTAATATTGTCAATTATCATTTAAATAATTGACAGTATTAAGTCTAGATTAATTAATAATAAGATACTACTTACTGTTATTACTTATACTAACTACGATAATCTGTAATATTGTTATGCGGATAGTCATCGAGACAAACCTATTACGGGTTTAGCGATGTCTTATAGTTTGTATAAAGGTCATTTTCTAATAACAAAAAAAAAAAAAAAGATGTTAGTTGTTAAGCCATGTGAGAGAGCATTGGCAGCTTAAAAATCTGGCCTAATCTAGTATTGGGTCTGGTTCCCCTTCTGGGTTGCGGATGTCAGATGACAGTCGCTCTGTGTAGAAACTAGTACCCTCGTACAATCACCTAGATTAGGTAGCTAAGCCCGTGAGATATGGATAAGGGAGATGATGAAGTTTCGTAGACGAGTCTCCGAAAAATCGTAGCTATCTGCTACGCCGTGTAAATATATTAGGTGACTGACGGAGTAAAAAAATGCTTAGAAAAAGGCATTTTTTACATCTATTAAGGTAAGTGTAGTGATAATTTGTCAGGTTTTCTTCTTCTGTCGCGTGGGTTCTCGAATCGATCGAACCGATAAACCCTGGCGTGAGAGTCTTTAAACCACCTAATAGGCCTCTGCATACATACATACATATAATCACGCCTTTATCCCTAATGGGGTAGGCAGAGCGTAAACAACCTAAACAAAGGTCGATCCGCCACGTCTGACAAAGTTTGAGAGTCATTTAAGATAGATTTGTAGGTAGATATTGCTCTGGTGACAGGTTGTCAGCCCATCGCCTAAATTGCAATATACTGAGACCCTTTAGATCCCTTAGCTGGTTTTTACAGCATGCTCGGGAGGAAATGCAGCTGGCACATTCTATGTTTTTCTCTCGCTCCCAGGCCAGCATGGAAGAATAGGCCTCTGACATGGTTTAAATAACGACCACTATCAAATACAGCAACCGGGACCGACGGCTTAACGTGCCCTCCGAAGCACGGAATCCTTTTTCTTTATGAACAATCAGGTGAATCAGCCTGCAATGTCCTAATCAAACTGGGAAAACCCTCACAAAGTGATATATTGACATAATATCAACTTTGTGATCCCCTGGGATTCAAACCCAGGACATCCGGGTCGTAAGCCCATGGCTCTGACCACTAGACGACGGAGGCAGTTCCGTCAATTGCTTAAATGAATGGTCAAAATAATTCAAAAATAAACAAAAAAAAACTGCAGCATATTTGTGTTTACTTTCGTTGTAAATTTTCCGAAAATCCGGCCACATATTTTTACAACAAAACAAATCAATTTCTTTTAATTGAAACAAAATAATCTGAAATCCATTAACGAACGGAAGAATACAAATCGAAATAACAAAAAGGTTTTTCATGGAAAAACAAAAATAGATTTTTTCACGGTATCTATCTCTGGAAAATGAGTAAATGTTTTTAGAGGCTCAGCATTTTTCCCGTTTTTAATTAGGATAGTACAAACATTCCTTAATAGGATACATTCATATTTTCGAAACGAGGATACCGGGTGTAAGGGACAGCGTCCGGCAAACTGAATGGGGGTTGCTCAGTCAACGAAAATGAAAAACTGTCAACGGGAAATTCCTAAAAACATTATCAGACGTGGCGGAACAACCATTGTTGTTTTTAGGTCGTTTACGCTCTGCCTACCCCATTAGGGATAAAAGCGTGATTATATGTATGTGAAATTATGTATGTATGGAAAATTACTTCAGGAGATGAAAAAGAAAATTAACATTCCCATACAAAATGACCACCTCAATCGGATAATTTGTATAGAAAGCTAATTTTATTTTTTCACTTCCTGAAAAAAATCCTGGTGATGTTGTTCAGTTTCGTTGACTGAGCAACCCCTATCAGGTTGCGGGACGCTGTCCCTTACACCCCGTATGCTACAGTTTGACTAACAGAAGAAGTGAGTTTAAAAAAAATTGAAAAGAACCGTCTTTTGTTATACAGTAAAGGCATTATTAAAATAATGTTATAAATATTTCCGATGAAACGGAAAACATCTCAACATGCCACCAATTAATATCAGAAGCGAAAACTGAACGCATTATTATGCGAGAGAGCACCAAGAAAAGAAAACATCAAAAAGAAGTCCAAGATGGCGGACACAATTAAGCGCGTCGCCACCTGGCGGGTGAATATTGAACGAACGATTACAATCACAAATCAAAAGGTGTTGTTTCTAATCCCCTACTACTAACGAGAAGATAATATTTTTATTTTTTTTTCGTTCTTTCTAAAGTGTCTGAGGCACACTTGTTTACACACTATAATTACAGATCGTTGCCGCTCTGACTACCCCGCAAAAAAGACGGGCGTGACTACATTATGTATAGTGTGTATGTGCGTGAGTTTTATGAAAACGTTTAAGAATAATGTAGAAATCAGTAGTTGTTCGACTCGAGAATCCACTCGCTTACAATATCAGTAGAGAGAAACAAGGGTGTTACTATACCCAAAGGTTGCCTGGTAGAAATTGCTGCTTTAGCAATAAGGCCGCCTTTATTGTACTACCACGTTTGTTCCTTTTTATTTCTGTTGTATGTGTTTCTTTGTGCAATAAAGAATTTTGTATTGTATTGTATTACTGGCAACCCTACGTATACGCGATATACATTCCAATGTGAAATTATTGCTATCTAGTCTAGTCAACAGGGCTGAAATCACTGCTTTAAGCTCTGTTGACAAAAGAAAAGTGTGACTTTTTGTATGTTGCATAAAAATGAAAAATATTAACCGGGTGTTTTTTTTATTAACGCAGTCAAGGTTATGCTTCTATAAACATTTCATTTACAAAACAATTCTAGAGGTGGAGGCCTTGTCTCCTATATTTAATTCAAATTAAAATTATTTATTTCAGATAAAAATCCATATACAGTACATAACATTTATTCGGGATAATAAAATAAAATAGAGAAGAAAATAAGTTAGCCACAATAATAATTACCAAACAAATAAAATAAAATGAAATAAAATCCAAACATAATTAACAATTACAAGCAATGTTAGTAAACTTAACCCTAGGTATTAGTTCATGAGGGGATTACAATTTACAATACAGGGTTTCCCTAGTTTAGGTGCCAGCCTCTCCAAATTATTTTTGTGTCCACAAAGGTTATATGTGCCAACTTGATTTATTGTTATATGCTGTTTGTTGAGGAAAATAAAGATATTCTTATTTTTATTATTTGCTCATGATCATGATATTAGTCGAGAACAATATACTCTTTCATGCTGGACTGGGAGCGAGAGAAAAACATAGAATGTGCCAGCTACATTTCCTCCCGGGCATGCTGTAAGAACCAGCTGAGGGATTCGAGGGTTTCAGTATATTGTAATTTAGGCGATGGGCTGACCACCTGTCACTAAGCATACCTACAAATCTATCTTAAATAACCCCCAAACTTTGTCAGACGTGGCGGAACGGCCCCATACCCCATTAGGGATAAAGGTGTGATTGTATGTATGTACAAAATACTCCATACGAGTAACAGTAGTAGGGGTAGAATGTTTCTAGTCTGTGGTATCGCGGTGCATTTGATTTAGTTTCCAGCTATTGCATTTTAGCAGGAACCCGTAATGGGTTTTAGATGGGAGAAGCATGGTGCAATATGTTCGAAATTACGATTGAATGTATTTCTGATGAATGTGTGAAGTTATTGCTGTTGTGGTGGAAAAATACCATTCTTATGGAAAATTGGAATTATTCCAGCATTTGCGTTTGTTGTAGGAAATGTTTAATTTTGTACCGAGATGTTCTTGTAAACATGGGTAACACAAATTTTATAATGTGAACCCATCTTAAAACGTAAGTACGTACTTAGCCATCCATGGGTTTACGATCTGGAGCCTAAAGTTAAATTTAAATCTTAAAAATATATAATAATACCTTTAGCAGAATTTATCAATATCTGACCTGCGTTGTAGGACAATGATAAATAGATGAATATCAACTTTTCCGTGGGAATCGACCCCATACCCTTCAGATCGTGATCCCATGGCTCCGACTAATAGACCACGGAGGCAGCTAAGTTCAGTAGCACATTCAGTTGGCTCATAACTTGCTAATTCCTGAAACATCAAGACTCAGTACCGTGAAATAAAACTGAAAACCTAGGGTTGCCACCACCTTGTTATATAGGCTGTAAGATACGATATAATAAATTGTAAGAGATTGCTCAAATTCACAGTCAACGAAAACATTACGTAGAAAAATGGTGATTTCGTACATAAAAGCATTTTTATTTATTTCCTTGAAAATTTAATTTGAAGGTTATTGAGTTTCGTTGACTGAACAACCCCTTTCAATTACTGTTTGTAGAATATCGTCGTTCATATCATGTTTATTCGAATTATGTTTTTATCACTGGCGAATAGATAAGATTTTTTAAACGATTCGCTACTTAACTTTATTAAACTGAACTTCGCAGCATTGTATAAAAATCATATTTACTGTTCAAGAGAAATAAAATATGGGACTGCTGTTTTGCTCGATTCAAAATTTATTGCATCCTTCCCGTTTGCACCTACAAATTCCAAGAAAATTTTCCACACAATTTCTTCGAACTACAACAAGCTACTTACAAAATAAAATCTATTTTATTTCCTTCGTTATAAATTGCTTCGTTGACGCGTTTATAGATATTGCAACCCTACATCACTTTAGCGTTATCGTGTGAAACACAATGTATCATATCCATTGTTGGTCTACTTCCGGCGAGGCGCTTCCGCTCGGAGCGCAGCCGGCAATGTATTGTATACGAAGCGAATAAATCGCTCGGACTCAACTGCATTTTTCTGTCTCGCGTGCTGCATTTCCTTCCTGTATAAGTTTTATTTTTAGATGTAAAACAAGGATATCTGAATTGTTGGTTCCGTTGAAGGATTAATGTTGATTTCTTGTAAGTAGAACAAGCTTTTCGTTTTAAAGTGTTGCGTGTGAGAATTCCCACAAGTTATTTTTCATAATAGTAGCACGATTTATGAGTGAAAATTAAAAATATTATAAAACAAAGGTAAACTTAAATTCGGTCATTTATAGAAACAATGAACGTTGAGAGTTCAATTCTTACACAATGCAATAAAATCCAATTTAAAAATAAGTTCATAAGCTATTGAAGTTGAGGGCGATTCAGCTTCATTAAATCTTGGCTAAAATTGTCACCAGTCATTTCCGATCATGAGAGAACAGAAAAGGACGGCAACAACTTTAGTCGTGCTCTTACCGAATCGATAGCAATTCTTCCTCATGCCACAACATAATAAAATTACACACTTAGCAACAATCATCTCAAAAAGCCCACACATGCTTTTAAACTGCTAAAGAAAACCAAACATTGAAACATTCTGAAAGATAACACATTTCGCAAAAAGTAATAAGTGAAACGCGAAAGTGTAGTCCGATACCAAAGATGACTTTTTAACAAACTCAACTGCATAAACACATCCGGGCGGTGAACATCAAAAGAAAAACATTGTCAGTGGAAATAGAAAATTGAATTGAAATCGGCTTTGCACCGCTCTGAGTGTTGTATGAATAATACATCAACAGCGTATGGACACTTAAACTGGGGGGTTTTTCCATGCTGGACTGGGAGCAAAAGAAAACATAGAATATGCCAGCTGCATTTCCACCCGGACATGCTGTAAAATCCAGCTAAGGGATCCAAGGGTTTCAGTATATTGCAATTTAGGCGATTGGTTGACAACCTGTCACTACAGCAATATACCAACAAATCTATCATAAATTACCCTCAAAACTTTGTCAGACGCGGCGGAGCGACATTTGTTTAGGTCGTTTACGTTCTGCCTACCCCATAAGGGATAAAGGCGTGATTATATGTATGTATGTATGTATGTAACTGAGGGTAGTGAGTTCCATTCCCACAGTAGACCATACAAAGTTATATTAATCTATTGTGATATTCTACTAACTGTGAATTGCTATAGTGATAGGTTGTCAGTAGGGTTTTGGTCCCGGGTTCCCGTTCCCGGGAATTTCCGGGAAAATTTTCTTTCCCGATCCCGGGAAAAAATCTGAAATTCCCGGGAATGACGAAAATTCAATTTACGAGTTAAACTACTAATATACGAGCTGTGTTTCATCAATTTTACGATATGAAAACACACATATTTAAGTTATGACTAGGACCAAAATATATTATATCTTATCTATACATATAATCTCTAGAAGGGTCGTGTCTGTACATTGAATATTATTCGAAAAAAATAATTGCAGCAGGCATTATTAACGATATAAAGACCAAATCGATTCTTTTTAGAATTTTTGTCTGTCTATCTGTCTGTCTGTCTGTTTGCTACCACATCACGCCAAAACTACTTAACCGATTTCAATGGGACTTTTTTTTATTTAACTCAGTGTTACCCGAGTTGCAACTTAGGATATCTAAAATTACGCCACCTCACTTAGGGGTAGGCAGGAAATTCGAATTTGGCTGTTTTTTAACCGATTTCGATCAAACTTTTTTAATTCGACTGATTCTTATCTAGGAAAAAACATAGGATACAAATAATCACGCCATCTGAGTTAAAGGGTAGGTAGATATTTAAATTTTGATTGTTTCTTACTCATTTGATGTTTTTTTTTTATTCGGCTGAATGTTACCTCACCTAAAACTTTATAGATATACGTAAAAAATCACGCCATTTGACTTAGGGAGTAGACAGAAAATTTAATCCTGTTTTTTTTTAAATCTCATTAGAATATATTCTTCCATGCTGGCCTGGAATACGAGGGTTTCAGTATACTGTAACTTAGGCGATGGGTTGACAACCGGTCACTACAGCAGTAAACCTAGATATCTATCTTAAATAACCCTCACAACTTCGTCAGACGTGGCGGAACGACCTTTGTTTAGGTCGTTTACGCTCTGCCTACCCCATTAGGGATAAAGGCGTGATTATGTGATATGTATGTATGTATTAAAATAAAATTTGACTTCCCTATACAAAATGAATATTTCGATAAGACAATTTGTATGGGAAAAACTTTCTGCTCATAACTAGTCCTCAACATTGTTACTGCAACGTTTATTCAAATATTAACCGTAGAAGTGCAATTGTGTTAAATTTAACATACAGAGCTTGTCTCAGATAAAATATTCCTTGTACTGTGAATTTACAGGGGTATTCTGGTGCCGCATATTATTTAGTCACTACAGCAATATACTTACAAATCTATCTTAAACAACCCTCAGGACTTTGTCAGACGTGGTGGAACGACCTTTGTTTTGGTTGTTTACGTTTTGCCTACCCCATGAGGGATAAAGGCGTGATTATATGTATGTATGTTCTTCTTCTTTCACTTAAGAGCTGGGCTCTTGTCGTTGGAGCAACTTCCATTTTTATCTATAATTTTTAGTATGTTGTATTCAAAAAGATTTTACTTTTGTTGAACTCATAGACTTGAATTTCATTTGCCTGCCACCCACCTTTTATTATGGGCCAGTGCGTGTCAAAATCGACCATCACAATAATCACGTCGTTATCCCTAATGGGGTAGGTAGAGCGTAAATTACCTAAAAAAGAAAAGAGGTAGTTCCGCCACGTCTGACAAAGTTTTGAGGGTTATTCAAGATAGATTTGTAAGTATATTGTTGAAGTGACATGTTATCAGCCCATAGCCTTAATTACAAATTACAGCATGCCCGGGACAAAATGCAGCTGGCACATTCTATGATTTCCCTCGCTTTCAGGCCAGCATGGAAGGATAACAGCGTATGGACACTTAAACTGGGAGGTCGTGGGTTATATAACATAGAAATTACCACCAGGTTCTTTTCACGGAAACAGTCGAAAAACTACTAAAAAGACATAGGATATAACGACACCGCTATTTATGAAATGTTTTAGCCTTTATGGACAGCCCGATGGTGTAGTGGATAGGGCCACTGCCTCCTGAGCGGGAGGTCGTGGTTCGAATCCCACCACGTACCAATGTGTTTTTCGGTTTTCGAATTTCATATGTACGTTTATTCGGCCTTCGGAAGATTTTTCCATGCTTCCGAAGGCACGTTAAGCCGTTGGTCGCGGTAAATAAGCCATATCAGAGGCCAGTGTTAAGCATTGGCGACTTGAAAACTCTGACCTAATCTAGGATTGAGTCTGGTTTCCCTTCTGAGTTGCGGAGGTCAGATGGCATTCGCTCTGTGTAAAAACCAGTACCCTCGTTCAATCCCCTAGACCCCTTGAGATACAGGATAAGGCTAGAGAGATTATGATGATGATCTAGCCTTTATCAAACGGCCTAAAATTTTTATGAGGTCTTCGATGGTCTTCGATCTCATAAGTGACGAACCACTCTGATCAACGACGATTAATAATGAATAGAGTTTTAAAAGGACAATTATATATTTTATTCTAGATGTGACAAATATTTTTTTCTAGAATCGGAGCGCAGTTTGATGTCAGACTAAGATATTACATGTTGAAAACATCAGGCTGTTCAGATAACTAGGCTGTTGATAATATGGTCAGTGACCTAATATCTGCTGTATACTCCATAAGGGATAGAGGCGTGATTATCTAGAATAGGACCGCAGCAAAACAGGCGAATACCACCTGAAGTTTTGATGTCAGACTAATGGATATTACGTCTTCCAGGTCGTTGGAAACATCAGCCTGTTCCGAGAACTAGGCTGTTGATAATACTGTAAGTGACCTATATCTGCCGTCTTCTCCATAAGAGATAGAGGCGTGACATTTTTACAAATCAAATACATATTTGTCACTTAGTATGATTTTCTCCAGTTTGGTTAGGATAATGTGACGCCTGATTGACTGTATAAAAAAACGATTCAGTGCTTCGGAAGGCACAATAATCCGTCGGCCGCGGTCGCTGTTTTTGATAGTGGGCGTCATAAGAACCATGTCAGAGCCAACGGCTAATAATCCAATAGCAGTAACTTATCTTATTGCTAACTGGCGTAGACGTGGCTGAAATACAGTTTTATAAGTTTGTTGACGCTCTGCCTATCCCGTAATAGATAGAGGCGTGATTATCTAGAATAGTACCGCAGCAAAACAGGCGAATAGCACTTGCAGTTTTGATGTCAGACTAATGGATATTACCTCTTCCAGGTCGTTGGAAACATCAGCCTGTTCCGAGAACTAGGCTGTTGATAATACTGTTAGCGACCTATATCTGTCTGACATTGCCGGAAGGTATAATGGATATTAAATTAAAACCTAAAAACATAGAATGTGCCAGCTGCATTTCCTCCCGGGCATGCTGTAAAAATCAGCTAAGGGATCCGAGGGTTTCAGTATATTGTAATTTAGGCGATGGGCTGACAACCTGTCACTACAGCAAAATACCTGAAAATCTATCTTAAACAACCCTCAAAACTTTGTCAAACGTGGCGGAACAACCTTTGTTTAGGTCGTTTACGCTCTGCCTACCCCATTAGGGATAAAGGCGTGACTATATGTATGTATGTATGTAAATTAAAAGCTTCTGTTCCGAGTGAATCTACCTCTTCATTTTATACTAGCTTTTTGCCTACTGTTTCACCTGCTGCTAAATTAGTTTTGCCGTGGGAATGCTATATTTTTCCGAAGCAAAATTCACCAATGTTATATTTAGTGTGCACGTAACTTTCCAATGATGAAATATATTTAAATTCTTTTTTCAATTTTGTATGTTTATTATACTTTACAATATTATATTTTATAATAAACATACTAAAATACAAATCTTTAAGGTATAGATTTAGGTAGATGATTATTATTTTTTGTTTCCATCGAAATGTTCTCCCTTTTAGGGGTACATACAAACAAACATACATATAATCACGCCTTTATCCCTAATGGGGTAGGCAGAGCGTAAACGACCTAAACAAAGGTCGTTCGCCACGTCTGACAAAGTTTTGAGAGTTTTTGTAGGTATACCGCTGTAGTGATAGGTTGTCAGCCCGTCGCGTAAATTACAATATACTGAATGAAACCCTCGGATTCCTTAGATAGATAGATAGATAGATAAACTCTTTATTGCGCATAAATCGTACAGTTTTAAAAACTTAAAAATAACAGTGTGCGCAAAGGCGGCCTTATCGCTTTAAGCGATCTCTTCCAGACAACCCTGCATTTAAAAAAAGAAAAATTACACATAGCAAGTAGCTGCGGCAACATCAAAGAACTAACTAAACACTTAAATAACTATCAACACTTAAGATCTACATAATAGTACATATTAAATACTAATATACATAGATAAACAAAAATTCCGAATATAAATAAATAATTATTTATAATAAATAAATTTAATTAAACATGCATATCACATATAAAAATACACATACTTACATTCATATATACCTACATATATAAATAGATAAACATATATATTAAACATATAGGATAAAATAAGATTAATTGCAACCTGATGCAGTAAGAAAATGACTGTGTAATCCAGATTTAAAAATGGAAAAAGATTCTGAGTGACGAATATCACGTGGTAGCTCATTCCACAAGTGAGTAGCCCTTACAGCGAAAGATTCTCTAGAGTAGCCAGATATAGAGAGATCAGGAGGAGCGTTGAGTAAATTATCACTCTTCGAGCGAAGGTTCCGGCTATGTTCTTCACCCAAGTAATGAAAACGTTCCTTCAGATAAGGAGGGGAACGAGGATCGTATAGGATTTTGTGAAGGAGAAGAAGGACGTGTTCATTACGGCGCTGTCTAATGGGTAGCCATTTAAGCAGCTTCCTATATTCCGACACATGATCGAACTTGCGCAGTCCGTAGATGAATCGTATGCAGATGTTCTGTAGACGTTGCAGTTTATTGAGAAGATCCTCATTGATGTCAAGATAGCAGACATCTGCATAGTCAAGTATAGGAACTAAAAGTGACTGCGCAAGTTCAATCTTGGTCTTTATAGGCAGCAAATTCTTCCACCTTTTTAGTGCCCCCAAGGCAGCAAAAAGTTTCCGACTAACCTGTGATACATGATGTGACCATGATAGGGTAGTATCAAAAAAAACACCCAAGTTTTTAACAATTTTGCTGTGGGGCAGAACGACACCATCGAAGGTTAGGGGTGGAGCGTCATCAGAATTTAGCTTGATCACTTGTCTCGGACCGCCTATAACAATGACCTGCGACTTGTTGGGATTGACCATAAGGCCGTGCGATTGACTCCACTGAAGGACAGTTGCAAGATCATGGTTAAGAGCAGTAATGGCTGAGTCAAGTTCATTAATAGATGCATGGGTATAGATTTGAAGGTCATCCGCATATAAATGAAAAGAACAAGAAAGAAGAGGAGTAAGGAAATTGATAAAAATGGAGAAAAGGAGAGGGGAGAGTACTCCACCCTGAGGCACACCCGCAGTTATATTGGCGAATCCAGATACTTTACTATCAACGCGAATACATTGCTGCCTTCCAACAAGATAACCGTAGAACCAGTCAATCACCCCATCCGAGATGTGCAGCGAGCGCAACATGGCAAGAAGAATATCAAAATCAACCGTGTTAAAAGCATTACTAAAATCAAGTAAATCTAAAACCGTGACCTGTTGATTTGACATACCTATGCGCACATCATCGGATACTTTGGTGAGTGCGGTTACTGTTCCGTGACCTTAGCTGGTTTTACAGCATGCCCGGGAGGAAAAGCAGCTGGCACTTTCTATGTTTTTCTCTTGCTCCCAGGCCAGCATGGAAGTCGGTTTCACCTGCTAAATTAGTTTTGCCGTGGGAATGCTATATTTTTCCGAAGCAAAATTCACCAATGTTACATTAAGTGTGCACGTAACTTTCCAATGCTGAAATATTATTTTTTTAATTTTGTATGTTTATTACACTTTATAATATTATATTTTATAAAAAACATACAAAAATACAAATCTATGAGGTTTCTTCCATGCTGGACTGGGAGAGATAGAAAAACATAGAATGTTCCAGCTGCCCTTCCTCATGAAATGGGCATGCTGTAGAAGACAGCAAAAGGGACTCGAGGGTTACAGTGTATTGTAATTTAGGCGATGGGCTGACAACCTGTCACTACACATTAGCAATACACATTACAATCTAAAATTGCCCTCAATTTTTGTCAGACGCGGCGAAAGCGCCTTTTACGAGGCGCTTAACGCTCTGCCTACCCCGTAAGGGATAAAGGCGTGATTGTATGTATGTATGTATTTGAGTTATAGATTTAGGTAGAATATTATTAATTTTTGTTTCCATGGAAATGTTCTTTCTTTTAAGGGTTGTTTATGTCAATGACGCGGGTATAAACAAAAGTTCATTGAAACCATTTTTTGATTCATATTCATTGGAGATTTAATTATGGTGATGCATATCTGCTATAAAAAAACAAAAATGACTCACAAAGCTAGTTAGACGTAAAAAGAACCTTATCATGAGTTCTTTGCTGTTATGCCTAATCCGTAAGGGATACAGGGCGTGATAATTTGTATTGCTGTTCTGCCTACCCTACAATAAAACAAAAGCCCGAACATGATTCCTCTACATGTATTTCTCTAGTAATATTTAATGAAGTGGCACTACTATGCGGCGCAAACCTCAACTCAACGCGTCATCAAGGCGGCGACTTCAAAGGGATGCGGCTCTTTGATTAAGCCGCTATGTAATAACCGCTCTGAATGCACCATGTAATTTGGTTCCATTTGACATGGGATAGCCATAATTGTACATAAAGAAAGATTCTGTTGAAATGTACTTAATTACATTTTTGTTCATACATACATACATATTATAATCACGCCTTTATGACGGTCGTTCTGCCACGTCTGACAAAGTTTACATACATACATAAAATCACGCCTTTATCCCTTACGGGGTAGGCAGAGCGTAATACGCCTCCTAATAGGCGCTTTCGCCACGTCTGACATAAATTGAGGGCAATTTTAGATTGTAATGTGTATTGCTGTAGTGACAGGTTGTCAGCCCATCGCCTAAATTACAATACACTGTAACCCTCGAATCCCTTTTGCTGACTTCTACAGCATGCCCGGGAGGAAGGGCAACTGGAACATTCTATGTTTTTCTTTCTCTCCCAGTCCAGTATGGGAGGACAAAGTTTTGAGGGTTATTTTAAGATAGTTTTGTAGGTATATTGCTGTAGTGACAGGTTGTCAGCCCATCACCTAAATTACAATATACCGAAACCCTCGGATGCCTTAGCTGGTTTTTACAGCATGCCCGGGAGGAAATGCAGCTGGCACATTCTATATTTTTTTCGCTCCCAGGCCAGCATGGAAGTTCACATACTTACATTACATACCTACATTTAGTCCTTTTACTACTGAGTGATAACAATCACATCTTTTGCAAGTCTTCCATGCTGGACTAGGAGCGAGAAAAAAATATAGAATGTGCCAGCTCCATTTCCTTCCGGGCATGCTGTAAAAATCAGCTAAGGGATCCGAGGGCTTTAGTAATTTTGCAATTTAGGCGATTACCTGTCACCAGAGAAATATACCCACAAATCTACTTTTATCTTAAGTGGCCCTCAGAACTTTGTCAGACGTGGCGGAGCGACCTTTGTTTGGGTCGTTTACGCTATGCCTACCCCATTAGGGATAAAGGCGTGACTATATGTATGTAATTTTTTTAATGAAGTTGTATTTCTTTTTTACTAACTGATTTTCTTTTGTTTCAGGTAAGTACCTACTTGAAAATATGCAATGGAAACTCCGATGTTTATTATCGTAGTATTAAGGTAATGTATGACATATCAAGAAGATCCTCCTTCCATGCTGGACTGGGAGAGATAGAAAAACATAGAATGTTCCAGCTGCCCTTCCTCCCGGGCATGCTGTAGAAGTCAGCAAAAGGGACTCGAGGGTTACAGTGTATTGTAATTTAGGCGATGGGCTGACAACCTGTCACTATAGCAATACACTTTTCAATCTAAAATTGCCCTCAATTTTTGTCAGACGTGGCGAAAGCGCCTTTTACGAGGCGTTTATCGCTCTGCCTACCCCGTAAGGGATAAAGGCGTGATTTTATGTATGTATGTATGTATCAAGAAGATACTGGAAGATCTCCTTTGACGGGATAAGCCCGCCTTTGTGCCGCTATAGTTTGATTATTCCTGTATTTTAATTTGAAATTTTTACATACATACATATAATCACGCCTATATCCCTAATGGGGTAGGCAGAGCGTAAATGACCTAAATAAAGGTCGTTCCGCCACGTCTGACAAGGTTTTGAGGGTTGTTTATGATTTATGATAGATTTGTAGGTATATTGCCATAGTGACAGGTTGTCAGCCTATCGCCTAAATTACAATATACTGAAACCCTCGGATCCCTTAGCTGGTTTTTACAGCATGCCCGGGAGGAAATGCAGCTGGCACATTCTATGTTTTTGTCTCGCTCCCAGGCCAGCATGAATAAAATTTTTAAAGTTCAATAAAGAGCTTACATACATTTTAGTGTAAGTACGAAGGAAGGACGCCATATGATTATACATTAATCCTTCCTTCCTTCTGTCGAGTGGGTATCGAGTCTATGGACCCGATGAACCCTGGTGTCAAAGTTTTTAAACCGCCTAGTAACATAACTATCAGGCCTCTGACATGGTTTGAGTAATGACCACTATCAAAGACAGCGACCGGAACCGACGCGACGGCTTAACGTGCCCTCCGAAGCACGAAATATTTTTCTTTTCGGACAAACAGGTGATTCAGACTGCAATGTCCGAACCAAACTGGGGAAAAATTCACAAAGTGATAAATTCTCAAATATCAACTTTTGTGTTTCCCCCCCCTGGGAATCGAACTCAGGACGTCCGGACCGGGAGTCCATGGCATTAGCCACTAGACCACCTAGGCAGTTATACATTAATAAAGTCATACTTTTAACCCTTACGGGGTTAGTAATGCGTAAAATCTCTGTCAAATTCCTGCTTTTACAGTAAGCTTGGGAAGAGACACAGCTGGGACATTCTACGTCTTCCAGTCACCCCCAGTCCAGCATGACGAAAATTACAATTACATAGATACATACATATAATCACGCCTTTACCCCTAATGGGGTAGGCAGAGCGTAAGGTACCTAATCAAAGGTCGTTTCTCCACGACTGACAAAGTTTTGAGGGTTATTTAAGATAGATTTGTAGGTATATTGCTGTAGTGCCAGATTGTCAGCCCATCGCCTATAAATTGCTATATAGAAACCCTCGGATCCTTTAGCTCCCTGAGCTGGTTTTTACAGCATGCCCGGGAAGAAACGCAGCTGGCACATTCAATGTTTTTCCCTCGCTCCCAGTCCAGCATGATGAAAATTACAATTACACCGTCATGATACCTCGTAACCCGCGCGTCCGGCGGCCATTTTGGATACAATGACGAACGTTTTTACACACCGCCCAAATCTGGGACATTAGGATTGCCCAAGTTTGGCAGATGAGAGTGCAAGTCAGTAGCGTAAAGAGACCTGATATGATGGACTTTTAATACATACATACATTACATAAAATAAAATTAAACAAATAATAGTACAAATAGGCGGCCTTATTGCTAAGCAGCAATTTCTTCCAGGCAACCTAAGGGTACAGGAAAATAAAAGTTGAACTAGTGGGCTGGTATACATTTTAGGCATAGGTAAGTAAATAAGCTACTTATATAATTAATAACAATAAATAGTCATACATATAAATTACTTATACCTACATAGAATTACATAAATATTATATATTATAATATAAATTAAAGAAAATGTTACAACTACTTATTCCGGGAATACGCAAGTGCAAGCGATTAAGGTAGAGAAAGATAGTGAGGTTTAATATGAAATGATTGGCAAACCTATAGGGGTTGCTCAGTCAACGACACTGAACAACTATTAGCATGATGTTTTTCAGGAAGGGAAAAAATGGCTTTTCCATACAAATTGACTCTTCTTCTTTTTGTCGTGTCGATCGTTTAGGCGTTTTTATATTAATTTCGACCAGTACTCTGCCAAACAAATTGACAGATCGAAGTGAACAATTTGTATGAAAAAACCAATTCAAATAAAAAGCTGGTGAACAACTGTTCAGTATCGTCGACTGAGCAACCCTTATTAGTTTGCGGGACGCTGTCCCTTACACCCCATATACTTCAACGCTCCTTTTTAGAGGCATTTTTGTATGGTTTTCCTTACAACTGACATCCATTTTTAATATTTGAACCATAGAATTTGATACACTAGCAGCCCATTTATAGCTTGTACCACTGAAATACCGATGGGGTCCCATCACGTGGGTCAACTCGAGTAATGTCACGTGAAATGAGCGTAGGGGACCTTTTCTATTGGCTAGTGAGGCTCTCGACTTATCGATGTTAGAAATTGCTGCTTTAGCACTAAGGCCGCCTATATTTTACTGTTATGTTCCTTACTTTTCTGCTGTATGTATTTGTTTGTGCAATAAATGACCTTGTATTGTATGATATTTCAATGGACGACAAGCAATTTGAAAAGGGTTGCTCAGTTAAGAAATTTATTTAACAAATTTCACAAATAAATACTAATAATTTTTTTTAGTGCTAACATAACATCATATCAAAACCTATCGATTTTATTTCAATTGTCAAGAGACTGAACTGGGAGCGAGAAAAAACATATAATATGCCAGCTGCATTTCCTCCCGGGCATGCTGAATACCAGCTTAGGGATATAAGGGTTTGTTTCTGTATAATGCAATGAAGGCGATGGGCTGACGACCTGTCACAAACAGAAATACGCCTAAAGATAACCCTCAAAACTTTATCAGACGTGGAGAACGACCTTTGTTTAGGTCATTTACGCTCTACTCTATTAGGGATAAAGGCGTTACTATGTATGTATGTACTTTAGCTTTAGTTTAAAACTTTTTTGTTATAGACATAACTCCCAATAACACTGAGACAAATCCATTTAGGGGTTCTTAGTGTAATTTTAATTTTAAGTGTATTTGTTTTTGGAAATCAATACTTTAAAAAAAAATGTTGTCAAGAAATATCGATGTCGACTATCGACAGATTCCCCTCCCTAAATCCCAGGTAATGCTTCGTGAAATTCCACCGCAGCTGATGGCATCCCAGCTGTAATGAGAATGGCACTGATACGAGTAGTTTGGCTCTGAAACGTTGCCATTTGTAGTTGGATTCCAGTTCTGGTGTCGAATATGGTCAGGGTAGTGACCAGAACTGGCCGGAATTGACAGAGTTTTCGAACCGAGACGTCACTGGGTTTATCAGGGTGCATAAGGGTAAGAATCGAGTTGGTTATAAACACACATACATATAATCACGCCTTAATCCCTTATGGGGTAGACAGGGCGCAAACAACCTAAACGAAGGTCGTTCCGCCATGTCTGACAAAGTTTTGAGGTTTATTTAAGATAGATTTGTATATTGTTGTATTGACAGGTGTCAGTTCATCGCCTAAATTGCAATAAACTGAAACCCTCTGATCCCTTAGCTGTTTTTTACAGCATGCCCGGGAGGAAATACAGCTGGCATATTCTATGTTTTTCTCTCGCTCCCAGTTCAGCATAGAAGATAAATGGGTTGATAAAAACGAATTTAATTTTGATCAAAACGCGTGGTAGCCATCTTGGATTTAGGTACGAGGAGTAAAATGTCTAAAATGAAAAAGCTAATTTAATTTATTTCATCTTTCAAACGTGGGAGTCAAAATTAAGTCTAATCTTTTATCTCTTAAGCAATAAAAGCTTTATTCTATCTTATTTCAGAATTTAAGAACTCATCAATCATATTTCAGGCTGTCTCTACGGGTTTCCACACGATAAAAACACCTTGGAATTCTAGACAAAAATAAATATATCTAGACTAGTGGTTCTCAAAGTGTCGTCTGTATTGTGGTAAAAATATGAACATCGCCAGACCCTTTTAATAGGTTTGCGGGTCATTTTAAAAAGAATATATATATATATATATTAAGTAAGTATTGGTCAGTGGCAATATGGCCTAAGTTAAAACCCCATCAGTTAAAAATCATATAGTAAAAACGCAGTTAATCGAAAAACCCGTACAAGTTATAGTAATTAAGATAATTTTGAACCTTATAAATTATAGATACGATTCATAGTTCGTTGTAGTAACAGGTAGAAAATTTGTTAATAACAACCACGAACCGCAATTTTTATGCCTGTTACTACAACGAACTAAAAATCGCTGATGTATAAGGTTCTAAATTACTAGTATCTTTATAACTATTTCTAAAGTTTGTTGGATCAGATTTGCGATTCATTGTGTTTTAAGTTAGTTATGATTTTTTTACTGATGTGGCTTAGCTTGTATTACCCTTCTTTAACCCTTTTCCTTTCTACCGATTTCTACATTATGCCCGAAAGAAGAAGAAGCTAGAACTTTGTACTTTTCCTAGTACTCCCAGACTCCCAATCCAGCATGGAAGTACACATATCAACAGTTTGAGAAAGACTGGTCCAGACATAAAATTCTAAAACATCACACAGCATTTACTAGAAAATATGAAACATTTCCTTTCCAACGAATATTTTATAAGACAAATGGTTCTACGTGCTATTGTTTTGACAGCAATGCATGTTGCATTTTTGAGCTTGCATATTAGAATGCAATTCATCATAGCACTTGAGAATTTTTGATAAATTTATATCTCCTAAGCGTTTTGAAATTGTTCCTGGTGTTTGCATTATTGCGCATATTTTTCAGTTTCCAACAGGTTTTATATGTATACCGGGTGTAAGGGAATAATAAGGGTTGCTCAATCACCGAAACTGAACAACTTTCACTTCGGTCCCACAATTTGTATAGAAAAACAATGTTTTTTACTTCCTGAAAAAAAACTTTCTGATAGTTGTTCAGTTCCATTAACTGAACAACCCCTAACAATTTGCGGGACGCTGTTCCTTACACCCCATAGAATTTGACACTTATTATACAGGGTGTAACGACTTTATGAAAATTAATTCTTTTGGGCCAAAGACATCAAGTAGGCGCTCAAATCCCACTCAATACAAAGAAAGATTCAATCTCACAAAATTAAAAAGCAAAAAAGAAATACCGTTGAATTTCGCCTCACAAAAATCTAGAATAATTTAAGGCTATTCAGTCCAAACCTAGTTTCCTATTCTATCGATAAGGCGCTCTTGATGGAACCGGTGCCATTATGCGATCCGTTCAGTTCAATTCTAGGTTTTAGATCGAAAGATAGAAATAGATTTTAACTTCCCACGCGATCCCAGGAATTGGAAGTGTGTTCGTTCATTTCCAATTTTGGACTAGATTCTGGATAACATATATCTAAAAACAGGTTTTTAACTATCTTCTTCTTCTTAGCGAGTGGATTCTCGAGTCGAAAAACGAGCTGATAATCCCTGGTAAATAGTAAATATTACTTTTGATAATGTTCGACATTATTTTGAAAAGACTAAAAATCTTATCGGTACGTGGTGGGATTTGAACCACGACCCCCCCCGCAGCAGGCAGTGGCCCTATCCACTACACCACCGATCTCTGCAATATCAGCAATTTTTCTATTTTCTTTGAATGATAATGTTTATCATCAGTACACTCCGCATGTTTCCTCTCGTAAATTAAAAATAAACAAACAAAACATACAAGAGAAAAATATTATACAACAAAGTCTGTGAAAATGTCGATGCATTGACTAAACAGCACCGTTTTTATTTGTTTTAAGCATGTTTTGACATTTAACATGAAATATGAATAAATATTCTTCTTCTTCTTTCGAGTGGGTATCGAGTCTATCGACCCGATGAACCCTGGTGTCAGAGTTTTTAAACCGCCTAGTAGCACAACTATCAGGCCTCTGACATGGTTTGAGTAACGACCACTATCAAAGACAGCGACCGGGACCGACGGCTCAACGTGCCCTCCGAAGCACGAAATCTTTTTTTCCATTTCGGACAATCAGGTGATTCAGCCTGTAATGTCCTAACCAAACTGGGGCAAAATTCACAAAGTGATAAATTCTCGAATATCAACTTTGTGTTTCCCCCCTGGGAATCGAACCCAGGACCTCCGGATCGCGAGTCCATGGCACTAGCCACTAGACCAAAGAGGCAGTTAAAAAGTAAAAAAAATATATTCTGAGAACCGATCAATGATCTGATCACACATGCTAGACAGATTACTTTTTCTTGTGTGGGTTTCGAATCGAACGATCAACCCAAAGTACTCTGTTGTCAGAGTTTTTAAACCGCCTTATAGCTAAGCTAATAGTACATACATACATACATATAATTACGCCTTTATCCCTAATGGGGTAGACAGAGCGTAAACGACCTAAATAAAGGTCGTTACGCCACGTTTGACAAAGTTTTGAAGTTTCTTTAAGATAGATTTTCAGGTATATTGCTGTAGTGACAGGTTGTCAGCCTGTCGCCTAAATTGCAATATACAGAAACCCTCGGATCCATTAGCTGGTTTTTACAGCATGCGCGGGAGGTAATGCAGCTGGCACATTCTATGTTTTTCTCTCGCTCCCAGTCCAGCATGGAAGTATATGGAAGTAAGGTAATAGTTGTGTTGTGTTATTCGACATGGTTTGTGTAACGATCGCTATCGAAGACGAGACCTCCAAGGAACGGAATCTTTTTTCTTCCAGACAATGAGGTGATTTAGCCTGCAAAATCCTAACCAAACTGCGGAAAATCTCACAAAGTGAAAAATTTGCAAATATCAGCTTAGTGTGTCCCCCTTCGAATCGAGCCCAAAACCTCTGGATCGGGACCTTTGGCTCAGACTATTAGACCACGGAGGCAGACAGATTAAATCAAAATATAAACTACCGTTTTGACCACGTACATCTTCATATAAAGCTTAGCTATAAAATAATATTAAAAACTCAAACTTACATGCTGGCCTGGGAGCGAGAGAAAAACACAAACCGTGTCAGCTGCATTTCTTCCCGGGCATGCTGTAAAAGTCAGCTAAGGGACCCGTGGGATTCAGTATATTGTAATTTAGGCGATGGGCTGACAACCTATCTTACATAACCAAATCTATCTTAAATAACCCTCTAAACTTTGTCAGACGTGGCGGAACGACCTTTGTTTAGGTCGTTTATGCTCTGCCTACCCCATTAGGGATAAAGGCGTGATTATATGTATGTTAGTACAAACTCAAAAGTTAACGTTTGTGAAACGCGTGTTTACCGAAATGTTAATCCTACTTCAAAATAATTTTATTTCATTATTATTCGTGGTTTAAAATTTATTTTAAATACTTTCATATTTTGTTATGAAAGCTATTCAAAATATTTTAACAGCTTAAATGATCACAGTATTGCATATTTAGCGTCAGCAGCCAATAGGTAAACAAAATAAATATTATTGGCTGAAATTCACAATTTCATTGCAGTTACAGTTCAATACGAGACTGAAAAACGAGGAAAACGTATTTTTTATATAAGTACTCATAATTTTTATATACTTGGGATTTAATAAAAAAAACATAGAATGAGCCAGCTTAGTGTCGTACAACTGAATGCGATGACGGGTAAAAAAGGCTTGAATGACGTGGATGATTCTAAATTTGAATTTGTCTCGGGAGTGGTGGTCAGTGTGAAAGATGAGATGTGAGTAAGGAGGTCGTAACGTATCGTTACAAACTTATCTCTTTTCAGATCCTTTCGTGTCTAGAATCTAGGACACTTAATTATTCACCGAATCTCTTCTATCCTTTATTTTTCAATGCACTTTGCATTTCAGTATCTGGGTGTGGTTTCCTATACATATTTATTCCCCTGGCATCTCTCCAGGGGAGGCGACCGAGCGTTTGCTTTATATTTTGTTTGTATTTGTTTAGTTTTATTTTGTTTGCAAGAGGAAAGTGGGTGGAAAAACGCTGTGTAAGTTCGGTGTCTTTTTAGTTTTGTTTAAGATTGAAATATGCTGCGAATATTGCAAGCTAAACGTATTGTGTTATACTGGGCTTGATTCTAGATTTGCTGGCTAAAACTAAAATCTATTTGTCACTTTCAGACTTAAAACAATGAACAAGGACAGGAGATCTATTCTGGTGGTTTTAAGCGTTATCTATCATGTTTATCCGCCGTCATATGATATAGCGGATATAATTGACAGAAATACTGGAGAAACGTGCAAAAGAGCGTCAAAATCCAGCGGGTAACGTGTAAAACCATAGAGTATAAATCGTCTGTCTTATTTCAATTTTATTATTTCGAAAGTTACAGATTGATTTCAATTTTAGTTTTAGCCGGTGGAATCTAGAATCGAGCCCCATATCTTTGCTTAACAAAAAGTAATTAATAATAAAGTGGAACTTACTACTAGGGTAGATCCTAGCTATACCATAGTTTCTGAATAAGGTATGTTTTTAAATCCTCGTCTTCCTATGCTCCTTAGTCGACGGACAACCTAACCATAACGACCTAGTCGTTTTAATAGATTTTTGGTTACGTCGTGAGGCAAAGGCGTGACTTTATGAATGTATGTGCGAACAGGATATTTGTTGAAGATTTTCTTCCATGCTGGACTGTAAGAGATAGAAAAACATAGAATGTTCCAGCTGCCCGGAAGGGAGGAATCCCGGGCATGCTGTTGAAGTCAGCAAAAGGGACTCGAGGGTTACAGTGTATTGTAATTTAGGCGATGGGCTGACAACCTGTCACTAAAGCAATACATATTACAATCTAAAATTGCCCTCAGTTTTTGTCAGACGTGGCGAAAGCGCCTTTTACGACGCGTTAAACACTCTGCCTACCCCGTAAGGGATAAGGGCGTGATTTATGTATGTATGTATGTATTTTCTTCCGATTATTCCCACCAAAACGCGATTTCGCGAACACAAATCAAAAAGCGGCTTCAATAAAATTTATCTACAAAAGTGTCACAAAAACCCGTTGGCATCGGCCCAAGTACAAAACATGAACTAAATGCACTCCCACTTGGCGATAATCACTAGAACTGGAATGTTCTTGGCGTACTGCACGGCAAGGATTTAAATGAATGTGACGAAGAATGGAACTATCACCGCCAACGCACAAATTTAGACTGTATTCTATACATGGCAGCGCTACCGCCCACGTTCAGTTTAAGTTGGGAGCATTCGGTCGCACTTGGCTTGACTTCGCTGGTCCCATCTTGCTGAGTTGAAGACGTTACGCGTTCCAAGCTTTTACCACTTCATTGTGTTGTTGAGTTTGCGGGTGCCTTGTTGTTGAAGAGTTTAACTCTGCAGTCTGGTAGTCTGAGCCTTGGGATTTTGATGTGAAGATCGTGAATTCGATTCAGAGAATTTCATTGATTAATTGATAACACAAAGAGTTGACTGATCCGTTTTTTATTTTTAACTAGGTCATGAGAAGGATGGCTAGTAAATTTTATATTTCTCTCCCAGTCTATCATGATTGATTTGATTTGAAAAACAAATTCTTTTACTACAGGAAATAACCCGTAAAACTTATTCAATCGCACCTCCAATCACAGTACACCATAAAGAACCAATGAATACAAAGGAGAAAGGGCTTCTCGTGCAAATTTACTTTTGAACAAAACTTTTTTATTAAATTTGACGAACAAAATTGTTGGGAAACGTTACGAAATATTGGACGAATAATTTGACAAGTAAAATCCGAGTCAATCCGAAGAATAAACTTTTTAAATTCGTCGAGTAACACCACAGACATAGATTAGTACAGATTGTGCAAATTGATTTCTTCTATGCTGGACTGGGAGAAAAACATAGAATGTGCCAGCTACATTTCCTCCTAAGGGATCTGAAGGTTTCAGTATATTGTAATTTAGGCGATGGGCTGACAACCTGTCACTACACCAATATACCTTCAAATCTGTCTTGAATGACCCTCAAAACTTTGTCAGACGTGGCGAAACGTCCTTTGTTTGGGTTGTTAACGCTCTGTGTACCCCATTAGAGATAAAAGCGTGATTATATTTATGTATGTATGTGCAAATTGAACTACCTTGCGCATACAAAGAAACGAGTATTGAAGTTCTATGAAGTTTATAGTGGGTCTAAGGTTCCCGCAAACTGATAAGGGTTGCGCAGTCAACGAAACTGAACAACTTTCACCAGGAAAATCTTTGTTAAATGCTTTAAAAGTCAGGAGATGGTACCAGGGTAAAAAGGATGGCTTGACATTACAGAAATACACTCCCCTAACTCTCAGTAGTTATCAGCTTAAAAACGCTTATAGCTGCCTCCGTGTTCTGGTGGCTAGTGCGATGGACTCCCGATCCAGAGGTCCTGGGTTCGATTGTCAGGGGGGAAACACAAATTTGATATTTGAGAATTTATCACTTTGTGAATTTTTCTCCAGTTTCGTTAGGACATTGCAGGCTGAATCACCTGATTGTCCGAAAAGAAAAAGATTTCGTGCTTCGGAGGGCACGTTAAGCCGTCGGTCCCGGTCGCTGTCTTTGATAGTGGTCGTTACTCACTCCATGTTAGAGGCCTGATAGTTGTGCTACTAGGCGGTTTAAAATTTATGACTCCAGGGTATCACCGGGTCGATAGACTCGATACCCAATCGACAGACAAAGAAGCTTAAAAACTGATCTTAGTAAAATTTTGATGCTCTTACAACCCTGGAAGGAATAGTGGTAGTTACTTATTTCGATATTGCTTAGTCTGCTCCATTCTAGATCTGTGAGGGACATAAAAAGCAAAGTCTTGGAGTTGATGTGACATTGTCATTATGAATGAGAGAGAAGGCAAAAAGTTGGAAATTAGTATTTCAAATGTTAAAAACTGAATTAAAGTAAAGTTGTATAAACTTTCATGCTGGCCTGGGAGCGAAAGAAAAACAAAGAATGTGCCAGCTGCATTCTTTTCCGGGAATGCTGTAAAAACCAGCAAAGGGGTCCGAGGGTTTCAGTTTATTGCAATTTAGGCGATGGGCTGACAACCTGTCACTTTTTCTTCTTAGCGAATGGATTCTCGAGTCGAAACCTGTCACTGCAGCAATATGGCTTCAAATCCATCTTAAATAATTCTCAAAACTTTGACTTGGCGGAACGACCTTTGTTTAGGTCGTTACCCCGGTCGTTTGCTCTGCCTACCCCATTAGGGATAGGGTCTTAATGTGGTGTCAGCTGATTTGAGAAGGAGAGCTAGCTTTTACTCGTCTGTGGGTGTATTAATGGGTGTTTTTTTGGATACGAATGTGTATAGTTCGCTATGAAGTGATAAGCTGTCAACTCAACGTCAAAATTGAAATACACTGCATCCGATGCAATCAGAGGATTTCATCATCTGATTTTGTAGTGTACCTAGTAAGCATCTGGTATGACAATATTTTTTTCTCCGATTTGAAAAAAAAAGCCTACATTCACTCTTTTTGGTCTTCAAACTCTACTAAAAATTGCTCTCAAGTTTGAGATCGCTTCAAAAATACGAGTTTAGACCCCATTTCTGAAGGTGGTTATTTGTTCTCCCGTGGTTGGTTCTGAAGAGGTTAAAAAAAAGGATATGATGATGACCACCAGTTATGCACAAAAGCTAAAATCTGCAAAAAGAACGCAGGAAATCAACCTATTATGCATACGTACAATCACGCCTTTATCCCTCGCGGTGTAGGTAGAGCGGAAAACGCCTCGTAAAAAGAGCTTTCGCCACGTCTGACAAACATTGAGGACAATTTCAGATCGTAATGTGTATTGCTGTAGTGACAGGTTGTCAGCTGATCGCCTAAATTACAATACACTGTCCTCGAAACCCTTTTGCTTACTTCTACAGCATGCCGGGGAGGAAGGGCAGCTGGATCATTCTATATTTTTCTATCTCTCCCAGTCCAGAATGGAAGAAACACAACATATCATCTGCATAAAACCTAGAAAGTCCACAGAGGTTAACTCTCACCCTCATTCCGGCATCGCTAACGGGCACTAGGTACTAGTAGATACCTCGTTACCACGATACTGATTCTCCCAACGTTACACCACCCTGTTTTACACTATACGATAACTGACTCCGTGGTCTAGTGGTTAGAGCCATGGGCTTACGATCCGGAGGTCCTGGCTTCGATTCCCAGGGCGGAAACACAAATTTAATACATACATACATATAATCACGCCTCCATCCCTAATGGGGTAGGCAGAGCGTAAACGTTCTAAAAAGGTCGTTCCTCCATGATAGATTTGTAGGTATATTGCTATAGTGACAGGTTGTCAGACCATCGCGTAAATTACAATTACTGAAACCCTCGAATCCCTTAGCTGTTTTTTACACCATGCCCGGGAGGAAATGCAGCTGGCACATTCTATGTTTTTCTCTCGCTCCCAGGCCTATGGAAGAAAGATAAAGTTAATATTTGTCAATTTATCACTTTATGAGGTTTTTGCCCAGTTTGGTTTGGACATTGCAGGCTGAATCACCTGATTGTCCGAAAAGAAAAAAGATTCCGTGCTTCGGAGGAGACGTTAAGCCGTCGGTCCCGGTCGCTGTTTTTGACAGTGGTCGTTACTCAAACCATGTCATGTGCTACTAGGCGGTTTGAAAACTCTGAGACCAGGGTTCATCGGGTCATTAGACTCGAGAATCCACTCGCTAAGAAGAAGGCTATACGATGCATAAGATCACGAGTATGCTGGATTAGGAGCGAAAGAAAACATAGAATGTGCCAAAAACATAGAATCTTAAATAACCCTCAAAACTTTGCCGGAACGTCCTTTGTTTACGTCATTTATGCTCTGCCTACCCCAGAAGGCATAAAGGCGTGATTATATGTATGTATGAAAAACACTTTAAACGATTTCAAGGCATTAATAAAATATTGTTTTAAGTAAGGTAAGTAGGGCCGTAATTAAAATCAACTCTTATGAGTGAGAGCGAGTTTGAGTTCGTATCAGAAATGTAATTTCAGTACAAACTGGCCTTTGAAATCCATACTTAATATTGGTCTCAAGTTTGTTATCGATGCATAAGAGCCTTAATAGTATTTAGATCGTATCGTTATCGTACGGTGTGTTAACTCCTTCCGATAATGAGATGCTTGCGTGTCTGTGCCGATGTAATTACTCTCGATAATCTTCAAATGAAGGAGCTATGGAGGATCTGAGTGAATTAATTCAAGCTTTTGTATTGTCTGTGTTGTAGACAAAAGAGTCATCATCTCCCTAGCCTCTGCCTGTACCTCCTGGGGCACACTTCCCAATCTAGGAGATTGAACGAGGGTACTGGTTTTTACACGGAGCTACTACCATCTGACCTCTACAACCCAGAAACCAGACCCAATCCAAATGCTAGGCACTGGCCTCTGACATAGCTTAACGAATAATATCTACGGTGTTAAAGGATATAATCCGAGACCAACGGTTTAACGTGTCTTCCGAAGCAGAAAAAGCACCGAATAAAAGTCATAAGTAAGTACATTTGACATTCGAAAACCGAAAAACACATTGGTACGTGGTGATATTCGAACAGCGAAACAGCGAGACAGCGGCCCTATCCACTACACCATCGGGCTCATGTTATAGACAAAAGATTATCTGTAAGAATAATATCGTGCTTAGGAGGGTACATTATGCCGTCGGTCCCGGATGCTGTCATTCTGATCGTTACACAAAACATTTCGGAGGCCTATTAGCTGTTCGGTGATTTAAAACTCTTACAGCAAGGTTCTTCGGCGTCAAAATGATAAACCCATTATAGAGGCGATTTCGTGTTATATATATGTTTGGAAATTAATAAATCGATTTAAATAAAACAATTATTTAGTTCAACACAGATAATCAATAAAACTTTATTTGTATTTCATCACAGTGGAATGTTAATTTGGCTTAACTTTCGCAGTTAAATAATGATTATTACGATCCAAAAGGGTTGTATTTAAACAGACACGATCTGTTTCAAGAAATTATTTACATATGAAAATTCTGCGTAATAATTTGCGCAAATATTCCTAAATAAAACTGTCCACCCTAGAATTCAGTAACATTTCTAGTTTTCAATTTAATTTCAGTCTAAAAGCACCGAAATTCGCAGATCCAAAGATACGTCCCTCCACCATGCGAATGACAGTTCTTGTGGGTTTGCCAAACTGCTAGTGATGTCAACTATATCGATAAATTAAGTAAAAATTTTATGGGTGTTGTTTTTTGATTTTTACTTATACTTTCTTTACGCTGTGTAAGGGAAAGCTTTCCGCAAAGGATGCTCAGTCATCGAAACCGAACAACTTTTACCAAGAAAATGAGGAAAAGAAAAAAAAAATACTTCCCCATACTACGTGTCTGATTGAGGTAGTGGCTTAGTATAAGAAAACATTGTATTTTTTTCATTTCCAGAAATCATTTTTGGTGAAAGTTATACAATTTTATTGACTGACACACCCCTATCAGTTTGCGGGAAACGGTCCCTTACACACGTTGTACCGATCGGAAAAATAAGTCTTACTGCTGCTATTATTTCCTTAAGAGTAGTACTATATTTCCCAAGAATTCTCTATAAGTTAGCATTAAAGCAAAATCTATAGTTTAATATCGGTTTTCAATCCATTTGGCTTCGGAACAAAACGCAATAAAATAAATCTCATTGCATCAAGTAATTTATTAAAAGATTTTATCGAACCACCCAGCTCTAAAAGAGTAGAGACATGTAGTCACGCTCGTGCCCCTTACAAGGTAAGCAGATCGTCAAAAGCCTAATAATAATGGTTTCGTGTGCGTGAGTGTGAATTGATTGAGTATGGTTTTCAAGCCCATTTGCCTACGTTGCAAGTCATCAAAAACCATTCCTTCCTCAGCAGTTTTCTACTTGCTTGGAAATAAATACAATTGAAAAAATCTTTGTTTAAAAAAATACAGAAACTAATAATATTTACATACATACATAAATTACGCCTTTATCCCTTAAGGGGTAGGCAGACCGTTTAACGCCTCGTAAAATGCGCTTTCGCCACGCTTGACAAAAATTGAGGGCAATTTTAGATTGTAATATGTATTGCTATAGTGACAGGTTGTCAGCCTATCGCCTAAATTACAATACACAGTAACCCTCGAGTCCCTTTTGCTGACTTCAACAGCATGCCCGGGGGGAAGGGCACCTGGAACATTCTATGTCTTTCTATCCCTCCCAGTCCAGCATGGAAGTAATAATATTTAGCAACAATAAAATTATAAGCGAAAATTGCTCATTTTGATGTAGAATTATCTAGAATTGCATCACTAATGAAATACTGCATGGGTTTAATTAGTAAAGTCAGTTCTGACATGCACTGATATGTTATGTAAATCATTCTGGCCGGATGCGTCAGCCATTTTAGCCTTCTATGACCAATTAGTGCTGTAAAAGTATCGATAGATTACTAACGTACGATATAAATTTATGTTACGTGGATGATTCTAACAAGAGACGTAGCTACGAGTATTTTAGCGTTATATGACTAATAATTAGGGCTGTCCAAATATCAATAGATTACTTACCTACAATATAAATTTATGTTACGTGGATGATTCTAACAAGAGACGTAGCTATTTTAGCGTTTTATGACTAACAATTAGGGCTGTAAAAGAATCGATCGATTATTTGCTAACGATATAGATTATGTAAATTATTCTAACTAGATACGTATGCAGCAATTTTAGCCTGAAAATGACCAGTAGTGGTGTAGCTGTAGAAGTATCGATAAATTACTTACTTCAACTTATCGAGTAGGTTTTCATACGACCATCTTAAACCCCATTTAGAGAGGTTATAAACCACATAAGAGTACACCTTATTTGCTAGTGTAACGACAATTATCGATAATAGCTACTGGTACCGACGGCTCAATGTGCCCGCTGAAGCACGGAATCATTTTTTTTACAGATAATCGGATGATGAAGCCTGCAATGTCCTAAACCAAACTGGGATGAAATAACGTAGTCTAAATCTATATATACATTATGAAAATTATCTAGCAAAATTCGTATGCAAGCTAGCTACATTAGCGTAAAATTATCAGGTAGTTTTGCAAGGTAATTATTATCGATAGATTACGTCACCATCGAAATAGGTGTGATAAATTGTTTAGTGTAACATAACCACTAGTGCTGTAATGTATCGATAGATGATTGCCCTAGTATCGATACTAATTAGTTAATCATTCTGGCCGGATGTTTATAATTTAAGCGTAACATGACCTTCATAACATGAATTTCATAGTATGTATGACGTATGTATGCTTATGTTATGCATGTACATACATATAATAATGACTTTATCCCTAATGGGGTAGGCAGAGCCACCGTTGTTTAGGTCGTTTACCTAAACAAAGGTCTTTCCGCCACGTCTGACATAGTTTTAAGGGTTATTGCTGCTACATTGCTGTAGTGATAGGCTGTCAGACCATCGCCTAAATTACAATATACTGAAACCCTAAGATCCCTTAGCTTATTGTCACAGCATGCCCGGGAGAAAATGTAGCTGGCACATTCTATGTTTTTCTCAGATCTCACAAGACGTTATCGATAGTCCTTTACGTAAGCAAGTCATCCCCTAGTGTTGCGTGCCTTCACTCGATAAAGTATCGATAAGAGCTAAAGCTCGAGTTGGCGTATCGCCTGCTTCGCCGCGACTAATGCGGCACGCCCATCGATGTTTATCGACTAGTGCTGCGCCAAATTACTAGGATTTACGTTTCTTTTTAATTGTTTTTGTGTTGGGCGACTGAATTTTAAGTAAATTAATTGAACCCCGGATCGTAAAGCCACAAGTTTTCTTCTTTTTATTGTTTTATTCTTTCGGGTCCAAGCACCAATTGATTTAAATAGGTATTTAAATATTAAATACCTTTGCCCGACGTTTCGATTGTGTTACAACAATCGTGGTTGCGAGCTGACGTTTCTTCTTCTTCTTATCGAGTGGGCATTCACTGTGATTATGGTTTGTGTAACGAACGACCATCAAGAAATAGACTCTTTTTTATTAATTATTAAAGACAATAATGTTATTTGTTTGGGCTTACATGCTGGACTGGGAGCGAGAGAAAAACATACAATGTACTAGCTGCATTTCCTATCGGGCATGCTATAAAAAAACAGCTAAGGAGGAGGGTTTCAGTACATTGCAATTTAGGCGATGGGCTGACAACCTATCTTACATAACCAAATCTATCTTAAATAACCCTCTGAACTTTGTCAGACGTGGCGGAACGACCTTTGCTTAGGTCGTTTACGCTCTGCCTACCCCATTAGGCATAAAGGCGTGATTATATGTATGTATGTATAATGTTATTTAACTTGCAGTGTCTTGATCTTTATCTCTTTGCAAGACCTTACCTAGTTTTTGACCTAATTTGGTTATGTAAGTTTTTGACCAAACTAGGTAAGGTCTTGCAAAGAGATAAATATAATTTAAACTTGTTGGAATCGAACCCATGACCTTCTTATTAGAAGCTCATAGCTCAGACCAATAGACCCGTGATCGTAAACCCATGACTCAGACTATTAGTGCACAAAGGCAGCCATAAAATTGCATTCAAACACATTTTTCATAACGTCAATTGCATTCACAAACCTGCAGTGAAATATTACCAAGAAACTAAAGTAAAATGTTCCGATGGCGATTTCAAATGAAACTGCCTTATTTTACCTCCGTGGGATAGTGGTCTGATCCATGGGCTCCCGACCCGGAGGCTGTGAGTTCGGTTCCTATTGGGGTAGATTCATTACATATAGCTGAAATGCATGACAATTTATAACTTCCAGTTTGGTTAGGTCATTAAACTGCCTACGTGTTCTAGTGGCTAGTGCCATGGACTCCCGATCCACAAAGGGAAACACAAAGTTGATATTTGAGAATTTATCACTTTGTGAATTTTTCCCAGTTTGGGTAAGACATTGCAGGCTGAATCACCTGATTGTCCGAAAAGAAAAAGATTTCGTGCTTCGGAGGACACGTTAAGCCGTCGGTCCCGGTCGCTGTCTTTGATAGTGGTCGTTACTCAAATCATGTTAGAGGCCTGATAGTTGTGCTACTAGGCGGTTTACCAGAGTAAACCAGGTAAAACAGGTGTCAGAACACCAGGGTTCATCGGGTCGATAAGAAGAAGAAGAAGTTAGGACATTGAACAACCTGAATTAAGTAGATACCTGATTGTCCCGAAGAAAAGAAGATTCTCCAGTCAGTGTCTTTTATAGAAGAAATTACAAAAACCATGCCAAATACCTATTAGTTGTGCTATAGGTAGGTAGTTTGAAAACTCTGACACTAGGCTCATTGGGTCGTTGTTCGACTCAAAAACTCGATAAAAAGAAGTAAAAAAGTTACGCCGGCGATTTCAAATAAAACTACCTTACTTTGCAAAAACTTACAATGTTTCGACTTCATTCTATTTTCAAATCCGCGTTCCAGTTCCATTCCAAGTTTAAAATCGCCGGCCTGACGTCACCGGAAGTGCAGGGTCGGTCGACTTCCGGTTGGGAGATGTCAAACTTTTCCTTATATTGAATCTGGAAGTCGGAACCGATTGATTTTTCATACTTGCACAATTTTATAAAGTTTTCTACAGTTGACAAGCTTAGGAAGTGGTCGTATACAACTTTATCTGACTCCAATTCTAATATTTTATAGTTTTCCTGATTTGACAATATGAGATAATTATTTGATAATTACTTCCATGCTGGACTGGGAGCGAGAGAAAAACATAGAATGTGCCAGCTGCATTTCCTCCCGGGCATGCTGTAAAGCGACAGGCTGACAACCTGTCACTACTGCAATATATCAACAAATCTATCTTAAACAATCCTCAAAACTTTGTCTGACGTGGCGGAACGACCTTTGTTTAGGTCGTGTACGCTCTGCCTACCCCATTAGGGATAAAGGCGTGATTATATGTATGTATGTATGTATGTATGACAAGATCTTTTTCCAAAATAATCTATGTCTCGTAATTATAAAGCGATCTCAAACTTGACAGTAATATTAAGTATGGTTTTGACAGACCAGTTTGTACTGAAATGTCATTTCTGATACGAACTCAAACTCGCTGTTACTCATGAGCGCTGATTATAAATTCGGCCCTTAGTTTATCAAAAGTGAAGCTAACGCTACAAGCTTCTAGGTTGTTAAGCTTTTGACGTTCTGCTTATCCCGAAAGGGAATAATCAGGAGAAGTACGTAAGAGCTAATTAAAGCCTAATTATTTCTACATAATCACACTTTAGACCGCTACTGTTGCAATTACCCTACACTGATTCCACATTTCACGCACTGCGCTTGAAGAACTATAAATACTAGAAGAATACAAAAAAATATGTTGAAATAAACATACATACATACATATAATCACGCCTTTATCCCTAATGGGGTAGGCAGAGCGTAAACAACCTTAAAAAATATAGGTCGTTCCGCCACATCTAATAAAGTTTTGAGGGTTATTTTAGATAGATTTGTAGGTATATTGCTGCAGTGACATGTTGTCAGCCCAGTGCTTAAATTGAAACATAGTGAAACCCTCAGATCCTTTAGCTGATTTTTACAGCATGCCCGAGAGAAAATGCACCAGGCGTATTCTATGTTTTTCTCTCGCTAACAGTTCAGCATGGAAGTAACTCCCAGTCCAGCATGGAAGCGGTGCGGCGGTTCTATATCTTGAAATATACATATAAAAGAAAGATACACCTTAACTTTCTTGTTACATTACAAATAATCTTTTCCAGCAACTTTACATCCACCCTGTATTCAAATGCGATACTATCAGGCGCGCGCAGCTGCGGACACCCGTATACTAATAAACATACATACATATAATCACGCCTTTATCCCTAATGGGGTAGGCAGAGCGCAAACGACCTAAACAAAGGTCGTTCCGCCACGTCTGCCAAAGTTTGGAGGGTTATTTAAGATAGATTTGTAGGTATATTGCTATAGTGACAGGTTGTCAACCCATCGCCTAAATTGCAATATACTGAAACACTCAGATTCCTTAGCTGGTTTTTACAGCATACCCGGGAGGAAAAGCAGCTGGCACACTGTATGTTTTTCTCTCGCTAACAGTCCAGCATGGAAGTTGCTGGTAACATTACAAATAATCTTTTCCAGCAACTTTACATCCACCCTGTATTCAAATGCGATACTATCTGGCGCGCGCAGCTGCGGACACCCTGTATACTAATAAACACATGCACAAATTGTGAACACCCCGTATACAGCGCTGAATTTATTTGTGTAGCGCCCTGTAGCGCCATTGTGCTCGGTTTTGGTACATTTGGCCGCTAAGTTATGTTTCGGTCAGTTGTAGGGTTGTGCTGTATCGATAGAAAATATGGAATAACTTTTCATCTAATTTTTGTAATACTTTTTTTTGCACTCATAGTGCTATTTTATTGGTAATATTTTCAATTTTTCTTCTTCTTCCACTTTTTTTCTAGTGACCGACCCGATGAACCCTGGTGTCAAAAAGTTTCTAAACCGCTTAATAGCACGGCTAATAAGTCTCTGACATGTTTTGTATACCGACCACTACCAAAGACAGCGACCGGAATCGACTTCGCTGAACATCCTGGATAGTTTAGTGATGTACGTAAAAAAACATATAATGTTCCAGAATATGCTGTAGAAATCCGAATAGAGAACAAGAATTTGGGTATATTGCAAATAAGGCGAAAGGGTGAAAACCTATCCCTTACCCAATACTCAATTAGTTTTTTCTAAAATAACCCTCAAAAGACGAATAAAGAAATACAATTTTAATTTCACTCATCAAAGGAATTTCACTGTGAAGATTGTTTAGTTTTAGTGATTGAACAACCTCTTTTCAGTTTACATTATACCATCACTTACAGCATATACCAGGAGAAAAAAAAACTGGCCAAACTTTGGGGTGTAAACATACGCATAAAACTGAACAACTTTGAAAGTGTTTACATCCTGTATAATCAAGTGTGTTTAGACACAGCAGATGTAGTCCAAACTCCCCTATGCCCTAATTCATGTGCCCATATGTTTGGCTTCTACCAGTGACCTAGTTTTGATATAATGGCAGTTTAGTATGGCCACACTAAATACACATATAGTAGTTTTGTTTATGGCAACACTTTCCTGCGATGGTAGTTTTTGTTAGTTACACAAACATTATTTAACAGTGAAATAAAGATAGAAGAAAGAAATAGGTAGCTAAGTATAGGTTTCTCGACATACAAAAATATAAAAAAGTTCAAAATCCCAACTGCATAGGATACAAACTTAGCTTTAAATCTTTATGTTCCATGCTGGTCTGGGAGCGAGAGAAAAACATAGAATGTGCCAGCTGCATTTCCTCCCGGGCATACTGTAGAATCCAGCTAAGGGATCCGAGGGTTTCAGTATATTGTAATTTAGGCGATGGGCTGACAACCTGTCACTACAGCAATATACCTAAAATTCTATCTTAAATAACCCTCAAAACTTTGTCAGACGTGGCAGGACGACCTTTGTTTGGGTCGTTTGCGCTCTGCCTACCCCATTAGGGATAAAGTCGTGATTATATGTATGGATGTAAATCTTTATAGATCTTAAAAAAATCTAATTGATTTTCAAATACCTATTTAATGATACCCTACAAGTTATAGTTCGTCAAGTTATTTTTTTTTCCATTTTCACAAAATGGCGCCTAATTGTCGTCATATTGTTTTTTGACACTCATACATAGATAGGTTGATTACTTATTGACACATTACCTACCTTTGCGTTGCGCAGTCGGGAAAAAACTCTGATGTCAGAGTATAATTTAAAATCGCCTCATAGCAGTAGTACGCTTCCGACATGTAGGTTCAACGATTAGGACCACTGGCAAAGACAGCGATCGGGACTGACACTCTAACATGCCCTCCGAAGCACAGAATTGTTTTCTAACGGCAATTGTGAAACAATCTTTTATTCAGCTATCGGCCTACCGCTGCATACCTCATAAGAGTTGATGGCATGTTTACAATCATATTTTATGTACCTTTAAATGTACATAAAACTGCCTCCGTGGTCTAGCCATGGGCTCCCGATCCAGAGGTCCTAGGTTCGATTCCCAGGGGGATATATCACTGTGTGAGATTTTCCCCAGTTTGGTTATGACAATGCAGGCTGAATCACCTGATTGTCTGAAAGAAAAAAGATTCTGTGCTTCGGAGGGTACGTTGAGCCGTTAGCCCCGGTCGCTGTCTTTGATAGTGGTGGTTATACAAACCATGTCAGAGGCCAAGTAACTGTGCTATTAGGCAGTTTAAAAATCTGACACCAGGGCAGGGTTCATCGGGTAGATTCGATACCCACTCGACAGAAGAAGAAAAAAGTAGGAATTATTTCAGCGTCTGTCTTCATTTATTAACTAAAAATCAGCCTAAATTAGCCTATTCATAAGTTTCTAGAACCTTCACTATATACTTATATTAATTCTGCGCTTCACATACAAAAACAGATCTTAAAACAAAAACAATCGTTAAAATGGAATGAATATCTCATCAAGATGTTTTACGTGGTTCACGTAGTTTATACGTTACGAGCTAATATAGGGTCTTAAAAGACATATTCCAAGTCGTCAAAGTGTTGTGTTTTTTTATGTTACTGCTATGGGTATTGCGTTTTTAAGGTGACTATAAAAGCTAACAGGAAGAAAAATTGCGAACAACGGCAATTCTTGTTCCTCTTAATACAACGAACTATGAATCGTTCTAATTTATCACTACATAGTATAAAACAAAGTCGCTTTCTCTGTCCCTATATACCTATGTATGCTTAGATCTTTGAAACTATGCAACGGATTTTGATGCGGTTTCTTTTAATAGATAGAGTGATTCAAGGGGAAGGTTTATATGTATTATAAATGCATAATGCAGTAGAGAAACACTGATGATTTCCGTGCGAAGCCGGGGCGGGTCGCTAGTAAGGTTCTAAATTATCTTTCTAACTATTACTTCAGTCTGTGGGACCGGATTTTCGATTAATTGCGTTTTTAGTGAGTTATGGTTTTTTTACTGATGGGGGCGCCACTTAAGCCGTAAGCTTTTATTGAAATAAACAATATTTTAACTCATACTTGACTGGGACTGGGACTCGAGGGTTACAGTGTATCGTAATTTAGGCGATGGGCTGACAACCTGTCACTATAGCAATACACTTTTCAATCTAAAATTGCCCTCAATTTTGGTCAGACGTGGCGAAACCGCCTTTTACGAGGCGTTTATCGCTCTGCCTACCCCGTAAGGGATAAAGGCTTGATTTTATGTATATATGTATGTATGTAACAATATTTTATTTTTTATTTTATTTTATGCGTCTTCTACTATGCTTTATTCATAGTCTATAAGGTCTATATTCGTCGTCATTGTACGTTACGCTCGCTCTGCCTACCCTGTGAGAGAAAATGGCGTGAGTATATGTATGTACAAGGTGCGACTGTCCATACTACAATTGGAATTCAAAGCAATAACTTCATTTATTTTTATTAGAAAAATCTTATCAAACTCTTTATTATACAACAGACTGATAGAAAGTGACTGTCGAATGTTTTCGATGCAGTTTCATGCATTTTCCATGCTGGACTGGGAGCGAGAGAAAAACAAAGAATGTGCCAGCTGCATTTCTCCCTGGGCATGCTGATAAATCCAGCTCAGGGATCCGAGGGTTACTGTATATTGCAATTTAGGCGATGGGCTGACAACCTGTCACTACAGCAATATACCTACAAATCTATCTTAAATAACCCCTCAAAACTTTGTCACACATGGCGGAATGAGCTTTGAGGTCGTTTACGCTCTGCCTGCCTTATTAGGGATAAAGCATGATTATGTATATATGTTTGTATTAAATAGATATTTAATTGTTGAGAGTAACGAAAAATCTAAATGCCCTATGGTGTAGTGGATAGGGCCGCTGCCTCCTGAGCGGGAGGTCGTGGTTCGAATCACACCACGTACCAATGTGTTTTTCGGTTTTCGAATTTCATATGTACGTTTATTCGGTGCTTTTTCCGTGCTTCGGAAGGCACGTTAAGCCGTTGGTCCCGGTTAATATCGTTTAATACCGTAGATATCAGTCGTTAAGCCATATCAGAGGCCAGTGCTAAGCATTGGCGGCTTGAAAACTCTGACCTAATCTAGGATTGGGTCTGGTTTCCCTTCTGGGTTGCGGAGGTCAGATGGCAGTCGTTCTGTGTAAAAATCAGTACTCTCGTTCAATCGCCTAGATTAGGAAGCCGACCCCGTGAGATACGGGATAAGGCTAGTAAGATGATGATGAGTAACGAAAAATCTAAATTGAATACAAATAATTTTCTTCCTACTTCCACGAAATGTACAAAATGAAATGACGTGATTAAAACGGTTAATGATCTCACGTGCTTTCTGGAGCACGAAAAACGCTTTTACTCACGTATCATTAACGTTTGATAGGCTTCTTATCGTAATCTTACAGTCAGATCAACATGAAGACTGACAGGCCTCTTCAGTACGAAATTACAAATCGGTGCCATAATATACATACATTTAATCACGCCTTTAAACCCAATGGGGTAGGCAGAGCGTAAACGACCAAAGGAAATCTCTTTTCGCCACATCTGACATGTTTTAAAGGGCAATTTTAGACTTAAATGTGAATCGCTATAGTGACAGGTTGTCAACCCATCGCCTAAATTGTAATACATTGAAACCCGGTTTTTACAGCATTCCCGAGAGGAAATGCAGCTGGCACATTCTATGTTTTTCTTCCACGGTCCAGCATGGAAGATTGTTTTTCTTCCACTCCCAGTCCAGCATGGAAGATTGTTTTTCTTCCACTCCCAGTCCAGCATGGAAGATTGTTTTTCTTCCACTCCCAGTCCAGCATGGAAGAATGTTTTTCTTCCACAGTCCAGCATGGAAGATTGTTTTTCTTCCATTCCCAGTCCAGCATGGAAGATTGTTTTTCTTCCACTCCCAGTCCAGCATGGAAGATTGTTTTTCTTCCACAGTCCAGCATGGAAGATTGTTTTTCTTCTACAGTCCAGCATGGAAGATTGTTTTTCTTCCACTCCAGTTGTTGTCCCAGTTTCCCCCGCTCCCTTAATATACACCATAGTAAATCTCTCGTCATTTCAAAAGTATAGCTTAACAATTTACCGCCTGTCTATCAGAATAACTTATCGGATCGACTTGGAAGAATGCAGTACAAATATTGATAAACTTTTGCAAAACTTAAGGTTCGAAAGTAGTATATGCAAGGATTCTCAATTTGAATTATAAATATAATTTTCTTTCAAATAATAATAATAAAATCTTTATTCAAGTACAATAATCTATAATACAAAAGTCTTTGTTTATCGTCAAATAATTGTACAGAAGCCATTTGCGATCTGTCATACCAAAAGGCAGTTTCTAAGCTAGGAATTAACCTGTATCATAGGAACTGGTGATAAACCTCATGCACTTGTAAGTCCAGCTTGTAATAGACTCTAGACTAGACTTGTGGATGTTTAAAACTGTTCTTAGGAATCATCATCTCCCTAGCCTTATGCCGTATCTCACGGGGTCGGCTTTCTAATCTAGGGGATAGAACGAGGGTACTGGTTTTTACACAGAGCGACTGCCATCTGACCTCCGCAACCCAGAAGGGAAACCAGACCCAATCCTAGATTAGGTCAGAGTTTTCAAGCCGCCAATGCTTAGCACTGGCCTCTGATATGGCTTAACGACTAATATCTACGGTATTAAACGATATTAACCGGGACCAACGGCTTAACGTGCCTTCCGAAGCACGGAAAAAGCACCGAATAAACGTACATATGAAATTCGAAAACCGAAAAACACATTGGTACGTGGTGGGGTTCAAACCACGACCTCCCGCTCAGGAGGCAACGGCCCTATCCACTACACCATCGGGCTCTCCCTGTTCTTAGGAATCTATTTGGAAATATATAATTTGACTTTGACTAGTTTTGAGTTATAACACACGATAAGATTTAGGATCAATTCTGAGCGCCATCTTGAATTCTAAGCTTTAAGTCAAAATACAAAAGTTACATACTTTCTCAATATTGGTAAAAATCTATATTATAATAACTTGTAATAAAAATCATATTTGGCAAACCAAAATAAATAAGAAAGCACTATTACAGAGAAGTGACATTCTCAGCGTACATACATATGTATGTAATTAATGTATGTACATATAGTCACGCCTTTATCCCTAATGGGGTAGGCAGAGCGCAAACGACCCAAACAAAGGTCGTTCCGCCAAGACAGACTCGCAGGTACATTGCTGTAGTGACAGGTTGTCAGCCTATCGCCTAAATTGCAATATACTTTAACCTTCGGATCCTTCAGCAGATTTTTACAGCATGCCTAGAAGAAAATGCGGATGGTACATTTTTCTCTCGCTCCCAGTCCAGCATGGAAGATTCAGATTATCAGAGTCTTACAAAATAATCTGATTTTTCAGTAAGACCCGGTATGACCAAAGCAGGGTCGGAACCCAGACCCTTGTGGTTGCGGTAACGATAATGCCGTATTAATTAGTCCCTGAAATATTGTTCTTTGTAAATGCCTTTGGGTCCTAATTATGCTGCGGGTAAATTTGAGATTATGGAATTTCCTAAATAAAACTAAAGAGTGAAATATTTTTAGATCTTGAGTATTTACCATGGGAATAATACTTCCCAACTCTAATACAGATTAAACATTATATTTTTTACCAATCTGCCTACTATGGATTGCAGGGTGTTAATTTCTGTGGATGTATTAGTTCGGTTAATTTACGCTCTGCCTACCCCATTTGGAATAAAGGCGTGACTATATGTATGTATTAGTATCGTAAAAAAATGGAAACCGAAAAAAAGATACTTCCACATACTTTACTGCCCCGATCAGACATTTCCTGGAAGAATTTATTATACGTACAAATATATCTTAAATAACCCTCAAAACTTTGTCAGACGTGGCGGAACGACATTTGTTTAGGTCGTTTACGCTCTGCCTACCACATTAGGAATAAAGGAGTGATTATATGTATGTATGTTGAGTGTTATTTAACTTACATTGTTTTGACCAAACTAGGTAAGGTCTTGCAAAGAGATAAATAGAATGTATACTTGTGGGAATCGAACCCACGACTTTCTTATCAGGAGCTTATAGCTCAGACCAATAGGCCCGTGATCGTAAACCCATGACTCAGACTATTAGTGCACAAAGGCAGCCATAAAAATTGCATTCAAACACATTTTTCATAACGTCAATTGCAGATACATACATACATATTATAGTATACATACATACATATTATAGTATGTATGTATTTGTGAAAGTGAGGTGAAAGTTGTTAAATTTCGTTAACGGAGCAACCCCTATAAGTCTGCGAGCGACAGCTTTCTCTTTCACACTTTATAGTTTTCAGAAACCTAAACCTGCATATAAATTGCAAATTACTACAATACTTCAAATTTTTATCACCAATTTTGTCTCTACCAACAAATTAATTTATTCCCTCCCCGACACTATGACGTAATGTATTTCCCGAGGGAATTAGTTCCCGAGATTTATTACTGATCGTAATTTTTAATTTGCGTCCCCTCTATAGCCCTTAGGGCGTTATTGCACGATTCCATCTGATAACGATAAAAAAAAACTAGGAATAAAACATACATACATATAATCACGCCTTTATCCCTAATATCCGTATATTGCAATTTAGGCGACAGGCTGACAACCTGTCACTAAAGCAATATACCTATAAATCTATGTTACCCTCAAAACTTTGTCGGACGTGGCGGAACGATCTTTGTTTAGGTCGTTTACGCTCTGCCTACCCCATTACGGATAAAGGCGTGATTATATGTATGTATGTATGTTTATCCCTAATGGGGTAAGCAGAGCGTAAACGACCTAAACACAGGTCGTTCCGCTATGTCTAACAGTTTTAAGGGTTATTTAAGATAGGTTTGTAGGTATATTGCTGTAGTGACAGGTTATCAGCACATCACCTATATTACAATATACTGAAACCCTCGGATCCCTTAGCTGGTTTCAACAGCATGCCTGGGAGGAAATGCAGCTGGCACATTATACGTTCTTTTTCTCGCTCCCAGGCCAGCATGGAAGGATAAATGAAGAATAAAACGGATTTGGAAATACATACTTTAACTTCTTCTTTACAACCAGAGAGGCCCTTTTGGTTATTTTGAATCCGTTGTTTCAACGCTGGCCTGGCAGTGAGAGAAAAACATAGAATATGCTAGCTGTATTTCCTCCCCGGCATGCTATAAAAAGCAGCTAAGGGATTTGAGGGTTTCAGCGTATTGCAATTTAGGCGATGGGCTGACAACCTGTCACAATATATACGTACCTACAAATCTAACGACCTTAAACGACCCTCAAAACTTTGTTAGACGTGGCGAAAACGCCCTATGTTTAGGTCGTTTACGCTCTGCCTACCCCATTAGTGATAAAGGCGTGACTATATGTACGTATGTTATTTACCGGGCTTGGTTCAGACCAGTGCACAACGCCCTTTTCCCGCCCTTAGCGTTATAAATTGACGTAGGCGACATTACATACTTCAAGGGAAGATATTAGAATTTTAGTGCCGTTCAGTAATTAAACAGAATGCCTTTTTTATGGCATGACGTGGAGGATTTAAAAGCGTAGTAAGAATACTCCATTCAGGGTTTTTTGTTATAATCTCAGTCTTATGAATCTTATAAATCGTTGTAACTGTAATTAGAATATAGCCTCGATTGAATACCCATTTTAATAACTTTTGATCGCATACTTTTTATTACCATACTTTGTACACTATGGCCCGTATTTATAAAGCGATCTCAAGATTGAGAGCAGTATTAAGGATTTGGTAGTTCATAATGTACTGAAATACCATTTCTGACACGAACTCGAACTCGCTGTCAGTCTCAAGTGCTGGTTACAGATATGGGAATTAGTGTGGTCATACACACAGTTAGTGAATTCTATATTCAATGTTCTGTTCACTCAGTGTCATCTTTCGTATCTCTGCAATAAAAAGTAAATAAAATAAAGTATGTAAAATATAAGTCATTACATATATGTTATTATTATTAATTATAATTTAAAGGAAATAAAATATTTGAAAATTAACAGATTACATAATACTTCAGTTTTACATAATAGTTTTCCTCCAGGTACATCATATTTTCTTATTATAATCAGCAGCTCATGTTTTTCTTGGGAAAATTTAACTATTTATAAGTAAAATCTTTTGTAATATTGACATAAAAACAATGTATAATATACTCTTCGAAATAAATTACATGAACTTCTTAAGCTCTTCCATACTGTTTTGGGAGAGAGAGAAAATAATAGAACGTGCCAGCTGCATTTCCTCCCAGGCATGCTGTAAAAACCAGCTAAGGGATCCGAGGGTTACAGTATATTGCAATTTAGGCGATGGGCTAACAACCTGTCACTGCAGCAATATACTTACAAATCTATCTTAAATAACTCTCAAAACTTTGACAGACATGACGGAACCGCCTATAATTAGATAGTTTACGCTCTGTCTACCCCATTAGGGATAAAGGCGTGATTATATGAATGTATGTAACTTTTTAAGAAATCATGCCCATATTTCGGTAGATAATATTTCGATGTGATTTTCTTCTGCAGAATACCTCTTTTATCTTTTTTTATAAGCTAACTAGCCACAACTTCAGTGGAACATAAATTCACACAAAATTAAGCACTTGGCAAGGATAGCATTCTCGCCAGCAACGGACGGAAGACTATTTCGGAAACTTCGTACTTTTGCCTCTTATGGTACTTAAATCGCGTCTGTGATTGCTTCTTTATCCCTTGCAGGGTAGGTACAATGTCAACTGTTTGTTAAAAGCAATTAACGTCATAATTTGGCATTAAAATGTGCTACGTTTCGGTCGATTTTCTGTTATGGTTCCTAAAAAGTCCCTACTAAGCGGTGCTAGAGTCCACAATAGGCCCACTGGCTCGCGACCAACGTCTCACCGGAGTCCGACGCCAAACAGATTGCTGTTTTCGGTCGACGCGTGAGATTGCCATAACATCCATCTTCTGGGTGGTGCTTCGGAAGGCACGTTAAGCTGTTGGTCCCGGTTAATATCGTTTAATACCATAGATATTAGTCGATAAGCCATATCAGAGGCCAGTCCTAAGCATTGGCGGCTTGGAAATTCTAACCTAATCTAGGATTGGGTCTGGTTTCCCTTCTGGGTTGCGGAGGTCAGATGGCAGTCGCTCTATGTAAAAACCAGTACCCTCGTGTAATCCCCTAGATTAGGAAGCCGCACCCGTGAGATACGGGATAAGGTTAGGGAGATGATGACTATCATACATATAAATACGTCACAGATCCACTTACACTTACCGATGCATTGCCGTACTTTCAGTGTTCAGGAAATCATGCTCGTATCGTACTTAGCTCTACTGAACTATCTGTCCCTGTCGCATCCCCATACATACATATAATCACGCCCATATCCCTAATGGGCGAGGCAGAGCGTAAACGACACAAACAAAAATCGTTCCGCCACGTCTTACAAAGTTTGGAGGGTTATTTTAGATAGATTTGTAGGTATTTTGCTGTATTGACAGGTTGTCAGCCCATCGCCTACATTGCAATACTCTGAAATCCTCAAATCTTTTAGCTGGTTTTTACAGCATGCCCGGGAAGAAATGCAGCTGGCACATTCTATGTTTTTCTATCGCTCCCAGTCCAGCATGGAAGACTTCATGTCGTAATAAAAGTCTCCAACACAAACACCACTAAATCAAAATAAAATGACTACAGTAAACTAGGCACTTAACAAAATGGCGGATTGGTCATGTCCGCTGTAGCGTTATTGTAACTCAAATCACGCGCAGAAACTTCCTACTAAGCGCGTTATAAGCGGGTTCTGCTTACTTTATATTGTTGTTGGGCCATTAAATGGGAGATTTAGGCCTGTATTTATAATCAGCTCTCAAGAGTGACAGCGAAATTAAGTTCATATCAGAAATGTAATTTTAGTACAAAACCACCTGTAAAATCCTTACTTAATACTGCTCTCAATCTAGAGTTCGCTCTATAAATACGAAGCTTAGTTCATTGCTTTGTTTTTATCCATGGTTTATTGCTAAGTGTAGCATGCTGGACTAGGAGCGATAGAATTTGCCAGCTGCTATTCCTACCGGGTTTGCTATTGAATCCAAGAAATAGATTCGAGGATTACAGTGTATTGTCATTTAATTTTTATATATATACTTTATTGCATAAACACAAAAGAAATGTAATTTACAAATATAGTGTGCAAGGGCAAACTTATCTCTATGAAGAGATCTCTTCCAGCCAACCCAATGGTAGTAAGAGAAAGTGAATAATTTTGATTAATTTTAAGGCATTCTATAGTTATAATGATTTTATAAATTTTAATGATAATAAAAGCAATACAATTTAAATGGTTATTAATGTGATATACTTAAGTGCTTATAATTTCTTGACTTGTAATTTACAATTATTAATAAATTTATCTCTATCTCTCTATCTCTAATGGATGGACTTACAACTTGTCACATACATACATACATACATAAATCACGCCTTTATCCCTTACGGGGTAGGCAGAGCGTTTAACGCCTCATAAAAGGCGCTTTCGCCACGTCTGACAAAAATTGAGGGCAATTTTAGATTGTAATATGTATTGCTTTAGTGACAGGTTGTCAGCCCATCGCCTAAATTACAATATACTGTAACCCTCGAGTCCCTTTTGGTGACTTCAACAGCATGCCCGGGAAGAAGGGCAGCTGGAACATTTTATGTATTTCTATCTCTCCCAGTCCAGCATGGAAGTAACTTGTCAATAACAGTCTAAAATTGCCCCTAATATTTGTCAAACGTTGCGAAAACGCCTTTTACTAGTAGTTTAACTGCCTCCGTGGTCTAGTGGTTAGAGCCATGGGCTTACGATCCGGAGGTCCTGGGTTCGATTCCCAGGGGGAAAACACAAAAGTTGATATTTGTCAATTTATCACTTTGTGAGATTTTTTCTAGTTTGGTTAGGACATTGCAGGCTAAATCACCTGATTGTTCGAAAAGAAAAAAGATTCCGTGCTTCGGAGAGCACGTTAAGCCGTCGGTCCCGGTCGCTGTCTTTGATAGTGGTCGTTACTATAACCATGTCAGAGGCCAATTAGCTGTGCTACTAGGCGGTTTGAAAACTCTGACACCAGGGTTCATCGGGTCATTCGACTCGAGAATCCACTCGCTAAGAAGAAGAAGAACTAGTAGTTTTACCTTATGTGAAGTCATCCGCTAGTTGTATGTCACTCGGTTACAAACATACATACATATACATACATATAATCACGCCTTTATCCCTAATGGGGTAGGCAGAGCGTAAACGACCTAAACAAAGGCCGTACCGCCACGTCTGACAAAGTCTTGAGGGCCATTCAAGAAAGATTTGTACGTATATTGCTGTAGTGACAGGTTGTCAGCCCATCGCCTAAATTACAATATACTGAAACCCTCAGATCCCTTAGCTGGTTTTTACAGCATGCTCGGGAGGAAATGCAGCTGGCACATTCTATGTTTTTCTCTCACTCCCAGTCCAGCATGGAAGATCTTGATCTCTTCTTAGACTCGGTTACAAAAGTTGTCCATATTACTAATACCACAGAATATATAATAGCATACAGAAGGCTCACTCCCTAAGAAACAGCAAGTTTAGGTATGATTAGATACCTACACTTCCCAGCGCCGCTTTCCTGCAAGCTAAATTGTACCTTATGTCAGCGCGCGAACTGTGAACGTTGTTTGCGCGCCGCAGTTCAAGGACGTTGCCGCCGGCGATCGCAAAGGTTGTCACTTGCGAACTTTTTGAATCTTATTCATAAATGCGATTTTGATTTTAAACTAAGACATTATTATGTGTAACTAAGAAAACTACGAATCATTAAATTATTTAGCATAATAAATACACCACGAATCCATAACCTAGCCTTATTATGAATACGAATAAGTAGGTACAGTGGGCAGCAGGTCGAGTTATCTACTTGGCGGACCAATATATACTGGTTGTATCTACCTGGTTATACTGTATAACCAGTATAAATTTCCTTAAGTAATTTGTGAAACTATAATTATTATTGACAAAACCCACGACTCATGAAGTCACGCATTATAGTTCTAATAATTATATTATTAGATGCCATATTGCTTGTTGATTTTAGCAGCAAAATCACGAAAAAGAAATTGACGCAACGCGACTAGCGTGCGAACTGCGAGCCGCGCGGCAGCCCACTGACATTAGCCGCTCTTAGCGGCAGTTCGGCCGAACCTACCTAAACTCGCGAGTGAACCAGGCCTGCTAATACACAAACCACGCATGAGGCCTCTGAGCTGGAAAATCTGTGACACCAGGGTTTATCGGGTCGTCGACTCGTAAATCCGCTCAATAAGAAGAAGTTGCATAAGCAACTCTAGTTTGCGTATTGTGTATAAAGATAATATTTTGAACCCGCTAGTTGTAGGGCTCCACACACTGTTACGAAAGTTGTCCATATTTGTAATCCTCGTGAATGCCCCTCCCTAACTGCGGCTAAGTATCAAACAGAGATCTCCTTTGCTTACTAATGTTCAGGGCTTCGGAGGGCACGTTAAGCCGCCGGTCCCAGTCGCTGTCTTTGATGATCGTCGTTACACAAACCATGTCAGACGCATATTAGTTGTTCTCTTACTGGGCGGTTTAAAAACTCTAACAGCTAGGGTTCATCGGGTCGTCCGCGAACTCAAAAAGCCCACTCGATAAAAATAAAAAAAAACGTGTTTTTATTTAGTTATTCTAAGCAAGTTAGAATATAATAGTTCAAGATTTAGTAGATGGAAAGAATTGCTACCCAAGCAATAAGGTCGCTCATATTTATATCCGCTATTTGTTTGGCTCCACATATGGCTAAGATTGTTGTTCATATTTCGGCCTCGTGAATGCCCCTCCCTAACTGTGGCTAATTATGAAACAGAGATTTAATTTGCTTACTAATGCTCCGGCCTTCGGAGAGCACGATAAAAATTTGCCTGAGCAACCCTATTTTGTGTATTGTCTAAAAAAAGACACAATATTTTTAATCCGCTAGTTATATGGCTCCACACACTGCTACGAAAGTTGTCCATATTTCTAATCCTCGTATGCCCCTCCCTAACTGTGGCTAAGTATCAAACAGAGATTTCCTTTGCTTACTAATGTTATAACTTAACATACATACAATCACGCCTTTATCCCTAATGGGGTAGGCAGAGCGCAAACGACCTGAACAAAGGTCAACTCGCCACGTCTGACAAAGTTTTGAGGGTTAAACAAGATGGATCGCCAAAATTACAATACTTAAACCCTCGAATCCCTTAGCTGGATTGTATAGCATGCCGGGGAGGAAACGCAGCTGGCACATTCTACGTTTTTCTCTCGCTCCCAGGCCAGCATGGATTAAAGTTATTACTATTTAGTTGACATATCTATTGTTTTATTTGTAGGTAGGTAGATATTTTAAATTTAAATAAATTTTAAAAGAAAATCCTTGTCCTATTGATGCCTATTAGGTGGTTTCAAGACTCTGATACCAGGGTTCATCGGGTCGACTGACTCGATACCCACACGACAGAAGAAAAAGAAAGAAAATATTTCAAGAAATACAAAATAAATTTTTTTCATAAAGTTGTTCAGTTACCTTGACTGAGCAACCCATGTGAGTTTTCAGGAAACTATCTCTTACCCCCAATAATTATGACCATACAATTGTACTACATACATCATCATCTCTCTAGCCTTATCCCGTATCTCACGGGGTCAGCTACCAAATCTAGGGGATTGAACGAGGGTACTGGTTTTTACAAAGATCGACTGCCATCTGACCTCCGCAATCCAGAAGAGAAACCAGACCCAATCCTAGATTGGGTCAGAGTTTTTAAGCCGCCAATACTTAGTACTGGCCTCTGACATGGTTTAACGACTAATATCTACGGTAATAAACGATATTAACTGGGACCAACGACTTAACGTGCCTTCCGACGCTCAGAAAAAGCGCCGAATAAACGTACATATGAAATTCGAAAACCGAAAAACACATTGGAACGTGGTGGGATTCGAACCACGACTTCCCTCCCGCTCAGGAGGTAGCGGCCCTATCCACTGCACCATCGGGCTCTCCACATACAAACATTACTATTTTTATTGTACTACATACATACAAATATATAATCACGCCTTTATCCCTACTGGGGTATGCAGAGCGTAAACAACCTAAACAAAGGTCGTTCCCCTTCGTCTGACAAAGTTTTGAGGGTTATTTAAGATAGATTTGTAGATATATTGTTTTAGTGATAGGTTGTCAGCCATTGCCTAAATTACAATATACTAAAACTAACGGATCCCTTATTTAATATTGTAGTCTCTTCTTTACACCTAGAAACTTAATAGAATTAGTTACAAGTTCCTATCATAGAATCAGAACAAAACACAATCAAGATACATAATTCAAAATGGTGGACAATAGCGTAGAAGCTACCAACAGTATAGGCCAAAAATACCGCACAACGGCTTTTTAGCACTTGTATCCACAACAAACGGAAAACGCGCTATCATATGTCCCTTTGAATGGGCCGATATTAAAGGCCCAGTACTGTAACTGAGGTAGTAACTAAAGTAACCATATTATACAGTTAGTAACAACTGAGTTCCAAACCGTACAATAAATGACAAAGACGGAGTTTCCCATTTCGTATAAACTTTCCCACTAAATCAAAACGTGGATGTATTTATTTGTGGAATATCGACAAGTTGGGAATATTTTGAGTTTTGCTAAAGAATACTTTTGGCAAGTTTCTGTTTGCCACAGATAGAGTTGTGTCTAGACGCGATAACCTAACTAAAAACTGTTTTTGATCTCAATACCATAATGGATAGGGAGTAATTTAATATATAGAATATTCCAGTTGTTTCCTTTCCCAAGTACAGTGTAAAAGTAAGGTAAGGGTTACGAAATTTTATAATTATGATCATGTGCTGACTAAGAGTCCATATTAAGTAGCACATACTCACGCCCAAACGGATACGCATTTATTCTTTTATTTATTTATTTAACTTTATGCAAAATAAAATTACATGGGCGGACTTAACGCCAAAGGCATTATCTACCAATCTACCTTAGGGCATGTGGAACTGACAAGGCAGGTGCAAAAAAAATATCAGACTGGGTAAAACCGATTTTTGTTACCAATAGCATTCCAGGAATAAGATTTTCCTGTAACAAATTAAAAATAATTGCAAATGATACCGCAATAAATAACATTCTTATTGGCGTGTCGGTAGAACATGACAAATTTTATCATAGGTGCCCAGAATTCAGAGACTTGTATTGCCGATAAGCTGCCGTCCATTAAATCTCCTGGCGTGCAAGTGTTGGGGCGCGCCGGGCGCCGGGCACGATGTTAACTGTGCCATGGTTTTCACTGCACCGATGAGAGCCCGATGGTGTAGTGGATAATGCCGCTGCCTCCTCAGCGGGAGGTCGTGGTTCGAATCCCACCACGTACCAATGTGTTTATCGATTTACGAATTTCATATGTACGTTTATTCGACGCTTTTTTCGTGCTTCGGAAGGCACGTTAAGCCGTTGGTCCCGGTTAATATCGTTTAATACCGTAGATATTCCCTGCTCTTAAATTAAAAAAAGAAGAAGAATACCGTAGATATTAGTCGTTAATCCATGTCAGAGGCCAGGCTAAGCATTGGCGGCTTAAATACTAAACAGATTGCTGTTTTCGGTCGATGCGTGAGATTGCCATAACATCCATCTTCTGGGTGGTGCTTCGGAAGGCACGTTAAGCCGTTGGTCCCGGTTAATATCGTTTAATACCATAGATATTAGTCGTTAAGCCATATCAGAGGCCAGTCCTAAGCATTGGCGGTTTGAAAACTCTGACCTAATCTAGGATTGGGTCTGGTTTCCCTTCTGGGTTGCGGAGGTCAGATGGCAGTCGCTCTGTGTAAAAACCAGTACCCTCGTTCAATCCCCTAGATTAGGTTAGGATTAGGATAAGGCTAGGGAGATGATGGATTTCACTTCACCGCAAACACAGTCCACATCGGAGCTAAAAAAATCCCCACATGACCATGTTTTTCTTACTTTTGCCAACCTGAGTCTTGATTTACTTACTTCTATTTTTTAATTATGATAAATAAATTAACACCTCATACAAATATAAAGAAAACACTTACTCCATCCTCTTTTTGCTGAAAAATTATTCTTCAGTAAAAAAAAATACTAATAATGATAAAAGCATTTTTTCCAACTCCATCTTTGTCTTCTTAGATCTGTGCTGACAATGAAATATAGTCCAACATCCGTAAATGCATATTCACAGTAAATTGCAACTAAACTCGATCACATAAGGTGTATTTTTGCTTACATTACAACAAGCTGGGATTGTTGGAGGCGAAAAATAGAAATAAACAAAACACAGTGAAATAGCTTGAGAACACTTGATGCTAGTGATGGGACGAGTGGGGTCTTTGATTTATTTGTCGTTGATTGTGTCGACGGAAGATAATTCTGTGCTAAGTGATGTAATTTAATTGTATATCATATCAATAAAAGTACATCTATATAGGATTGCCATCACATTAATTACCGAACCCGGTAAAAAAACCGGACATTTGGGTCAAAGTAGCATTCCAAGAAATTTCAAACTGTTACAAAAATGTTACACGATTGAGGTAAGTACAACCTTACACAAATAAACACTTCACGAAATCTTCATGCATAAATAAAACAAAAAGATAAGAACGTGATTCTAACACAGCGAGCGCAATATTTCACGTAAATAGCATGGCGTAATATAAATATACTAACGTACAAATAATAGATACATAGTGTGGAGGTCGTGGTTCAAATCCAACCACATACCAATTTGTTTTTCGGTTTACAAATTATTATTCGGCGCATTTTCCTTGCTTCGGAAGGCACTTTAAGCCGTTTGTCCCGGTTAATATTGTTTAATACCGCAGATATTAGTCGTTAAGCCATGTCAGAGGCCAGTGCTAAACATTGGCGGCTTAAATACTCTGACCTAATCTAAGATTGGGTCTGGCTTCCCTTCTGGGTTGCGGATGTCAGATGGCAGTCGCTCTGTGTAAACACCAGTACCATCATTCAGTCCCGTAGATTAGGTAGAAGGGATAAGGCTAAAGAGATGATGATGATGATAGTGATGACAAATATTAGATACATACATACATACATACATAAATCACGCCTTTATCCCTTACGGGGTAGGCAGAGCGTAAAACGCCTCCTAAAAGGCGCTTTCGCCACGTCTGACATAAATTGAGGGCAATTTTAGATTGTAATGTGTATTGCTGTAGTGACAGGTTGTCAGCCCATCGCCTATATAAAAATACACTGTAACCCTCGAATCCCTTTTGCTGTCTTTTACAGCATGCCCGGGAGGAAGGGCAACTGGAACATTCTATGTTTTTCTTTCTCTCCCATTCCAGTATGGTTAGATACATCTCCAATAAAATACCACTTAATTTTTATTTACCAAGTGACTCTAATCGATATTCAATCAATCGATACGACCCCCCACACTAGTCTCAAGAACTACATCTTAAGTTGAGATTCCAAGTTTAAGTTCTGGAAACTTGAGCGTCGTCCACAGATAGAGTTTTAGACTCGTTCTGTTAAATTTATTGTACTCGCTTTGAATGAAATGAATTTTGAATAGGATTTTAAACTTTTTTAAATGTTTAAAAGGAAGAGAGACTATGCTAAATTGTAATTTTAAAAGTAGTTTTTCAGCAGCGGGTAAAAGACATACAGGGTACGGTAAGGGACAGATTCAGTTTACGAAATAGAACCTTTTACAAATAATTTTGATTCTGACAAAGTCGGCTTAATTTTTTACATTAGTACATACGTACTTAATGTCACGCATTTTTCTCTTAGGATTTAGAGTTATGCAGATAGCAGAAACGCGTAGTAAAAAACAAACGCCGTAACATATACACAGGTCATACATTCTATAATTACCTTTGTCAGGGTAATTATAGAATGTATGACCTGTGTATAGTGATAGATTTTTAGACTTTCGCTTTTTAAATTCTAGTTTAAGTCTATAGTTTGTTGTAAATTTATCGTATGTTAATTTTTGTTTTTGTCATTTAAATGTATACATTTTCCTTTTTTTTTGTTATGGTATGTCGTGTTAGAAATGAAATAAAGGTTTTATCTATCTATCTATCAAAATTATAATACATTATATCCCTCGAATCCCTTAGCTGGTTTTACAGCATGCCCGGGGGTAGATGCAGCTGGCACATTCTATGTTTTTCTCTCGCTCCCAGTGCAGCAAGGAAGATACCACAATTTATTCAATATTTAAACTATTCCCAAGCGGTGTGGTGCAAGTGCAAGCGTGGAGTATCGCTTAATTAAATACAGTAGGTACACAGTAAATGCTGTATAGTGTATTGAAGCGCTGTGTAACTTGTAACTTGAGCAATAACAGACTGCAGCCGAATGAGGAAACAGTGGGGCCAGGAGATTAGCGGACATAGGACGGTATATCAAAGAAGTACATTCTTCCATGCTGAATGAATTCGCATTACACTAATTAAATGACTTTTATAAATGTCCGGTTTCTAGGGATAGATTAAGCTATAAGGTTAGAACATCGTTTTTATTTGCTATCTTGCTGTGCTTGCTTCCATGCTGGACGGGGAGCGAGAGAAAATCATCGAATGCGCTAGCTGCATTTCCTCCTTGGCATGCTGTAAAAATCAGATAAGGGATCCGAAGGTTTCAATATACTGCAGTTTAGGCGATGGCCTGACAACCTGTCAATTTAGCAATCTACTACAAATCTATCAAAAATATATTTTTTACGTAAATAAATATAAGCTTATCAAAGCTCTTAATGTACTATATGTACTAAACTAATGATGTACAAAAGGCCTCCATTAAAATAAACCAATAGCTTGTTGCATTAAAAAAAAATTAGTAGTCCCAGCAGTGGGACACTAATGGCTAGATAAGATCAGATAAGATAAGTTCACAAGCTTCCGATATTTGACATTAATTTTCACTCCGTTGGATCTGCACCTTCTTCTTCTTCTTGTCGTGTCGATCGAAATCCAAATCGATCGATTCACCAATCGATTTACCAAAACTCTGCACCTTCAAGATTCATTACACCCCAGAAAAAAGGCTGTTTGCGTGGCCACATTTTAACTTTAGTTTTCATTAACCGGACAGCGTCGGATGCAGAAGTTTGTTACACAAGATATTTTGCGGTTCATTTCTCGCTAATAATTTAAACCTTGCTGGCTGGCAGACGGAAATGCTATATTATAGCATCCTTGGGATAAAATCTTCAAAGTATTATTTCTTTTAACAAGTTTTTTTTTTATTTTTTGCTGCCATACATACCTACTTGTAAAGCGGTGGGTTCCTAACATCTATGCTATACCTACTAAAAGCGATTAAAAATAAAGCTTATCAAAATCAGTTTCAAATAATTTATACGACAAAATAAATGCACAATATATTCAGAAAATATTAATATTGATTTTCATGCTGGACTGGGAGCGAGAGAAAAACATAGAATGTGCCAGCTGCATTTCCTCCCGGGCATGCTGTAAAAACCAGCTAAGGGATCCGAGGGTTTTAGTATATTGTAGTTTAGGCGATGGGCTGACAGCCTGTCACTACAGCAATATACCGACAAATCTATCTTAAACAACCTTCAAAACTTTATCAGACGTGGCGAAACGACCTTTCTTTTTAGGTTTTTTGTTTAGGTCGTTTACGCTCTGCCTACCCCATTGGGGATAAAGGCGTGATTATATGTATGTATATTCAGAAATAATCCCTGAAAGTTTGTTGACCTGTACCCTTTAAGGACATATTGGGTTCGATTCTAGATACCACCGGCTTAAACTAAAATTAAAATCTATCTGTTACTTTCAAAATAATAAAACTTAAAAAGGACAGGCGATTTAAACTCTAAAGTTTTACACTTTGTCCGCTAGATTCTGACGAGCATAAAATGACAGATAACGCATAAAACCACCGACTATGTATCAAAAGCCCGAGAGAATATATCTCCTGTCCTTTTCCAATGTTCTTAGTCTGAAAGTGACAAAAAGATTTTAATTTTAGTTTTAGCCGGAAAATCTAGAATCAAGCCCAACCATGGGTAGATGTAAGAGCATAGGTGTAAAGTTTAGTATTGAGCGTGGAATGGCTTGTCACCGCAACATCATTTAAGAATTTTTTTAATTAAAAATCCTAGGATTATAGGTAGTCATGTCATAAAGTTTAATATCTTATCCGTTAATAAAAAAATAATGTATTAGCGGAAGCGATGATACGTCAAAACTTTTATTAATTCAAACGCCTCTCTCAATGTCACAACCTCGTCAAAACAAACCTTATATCACACTAAAATATTAAACACCTCACAACATATGAAAACAATAAGCGCGGGAAATTCTCCTCATAAAGGTGACGTCTTGCTGACAGCTGTCAGACGTTGACTGTCAGCGACTGTCACTTTTCGCGCCAATTTTGCGCTCCGTCACCTGTGAAATAAGTTTTGATGGCGTTATTGCGACGGTCTTGGAACTTTTTAATAGCGCTGGTTTTTAGAAGGTGTAATAAAATATAGTAGAAAGGTTTGCTCTAAAAAATATTTTGGTACAGATTTTTTTTATTTTTTATTAATATGCACAAACATTACAGTGATTCAATAAAATGGTATCATAAAACCTGTATAGTCAGGTTTGTCTTGAAACCATACGCCCTCGCTCAAACGTTACATTACATTCCCTAAAATAAATACATAATAAAAACTAAAAATATACAAGTACTATAAAAATCTAACAAATTTACTAGGTACATTATTATATTCTTTAACAAATCATGTTTACTAGAATTAATACACTAACACAGATAATTCAAGATGTACACATAGACAAACAATACAAAAATTCGCGTAAACAACTCGAACCTCGGTGCTCCACTAACGCTAAACTTAGGATTGCATACATATGTAAATAATCACGCCTTTAAAAAATAAATGTAGTATTTTTTTTTAACGTAATGTCTTTTACACTGCTTTTGTAGGCTAGCCACGTTAAGTCATGTTTGCCTGGGAAACGGGATACGACCAATATATACGGGATAACCTAACCTAACCTAACCTAACCACACATTTCTAAGACGTGTCAGAGAGAAGCGAGACCCTGGAGATTTAATCTTGTTACCCAGTTAGGCCGGGTCAGGCACATCCCAAATTTGCCTGAATAGAGAGGTTTACCAAATTCATGCTTTCTCACTCGCGCAGCGCAATTTTTGTTGTAATATATAATAATAATAATAATTTATTTATTTCAAGTAGCATAGACTCACATAATTATTAAAAATAACTTAAACCTAATGTGAACTTAAAAAATAATAACATTAATTAGGTACCTACCACTATCTAAATGCAGTAATAATGTCCAGTGGCCAGCCCGTTCTTATAAGTTTTTTACTGTTTATCTGCAAATAAATCATAATATTCATTCCGATATCAATATCGTATTTTTTTCCATTAGATTTGATTTAAATTACATATTTGTATACTCGTCGAGAGCCCAATGGTGTAATGGATAGGGCCGCTGCCTCCTGAGCGGGAGGTCGTGGTTCGAATCCCACCACGTACCAATGTGTTTTTCGGTTTTCGAATTCCATATGTACGTTTATTCGGTGCTTTTATCCGTGCTTCGGAAGGCACGTTAAACCGTTGGTCCCGGTTAATATCGTTTAATACCGTAGATATTAGTCGTTAAGCCATATCAGAGGCCAGTACTAAGCATTGGCGGCTTGAAAACTCTGACCTAATCTAGGATTGGGTCTGGTTTCCCTTCTAGGTTGCGGAGGTCAGATGGCAGTCGCTCTGTGTAAAAACCAGTACCCTCGTTCAATCCCCTAGATTAGGTAGCCGACCCCGTGAGATACGGGATAAGGCTAGGGAGATGATTGGGAATAATGACTTTTCCACTCTATCGTCTCTTCAAAATCACTAGCAAAATTATTCATTCTAATTTTTCGTTTTAAATTTTTCACTAGCACTTTTCACGGACATTTTGCTTTTAGAAGCAGTCATAACAATTATCGACTTTATTTCAAAGTGTCAGTAAGTTCAGTTTAGGGTTATGGGGCTGCACTGTTGACTTAACTTTGCCAAAGCAGCGTTGAAATATGAAGCACTTTGAAGTGTAGTTTAGCGGCCATTTTGAAGTGTTTATTTTTTAAGAAAATAAAAATAAACATAAAAATATTATGAACAGATAGATATTTCGGTACACTTGGAAATAATTCCGAAATCATTGGTGGCTAACTAAGTGGTAAAATCCAATGAAACGGCCCAGAGGGTAAGGTTCGGATAATACAATCCGGCCCTGGTCGTTTCATTTTTTTTCTGAAATTTTGTAATCTTTCGGCCACTCCATTTATAATAGTCCAAAAATAAGTCTACAATAAAAAAAATATTTAAGAAACAATGTAATATTAAGAATCGTTTTGTAATAGTTTAGCATCATTATATTTGTTTGAACAATTATTTTCTAAACAATTCTGTAAAAGAAATCTACTCTCGTTTTAAATAATTCTTATTATTTTAAAATAAAGTAATTTCTATAAAATAATAAGTACATACATACATACATATAATCACGCCTTTATCCCTAATGGGGTAGGCAGAGCGTAAACGACCCAAACAAAGGTCATTCCGCCACGTCTGACAAAGTTTTGAGGGTTATTTAAGATAGATTTGTAGGTATATTGCTGTAGTGACAGGTTGTCAGCCCATCGCCTAAATTACAATATACTGAAACCCTCGGATCCCTTAGCTGGTTTTTACAGCATGCCCGGGAGGAAATGCAGCTGGCACATTCTATGTTTTTCTCTCGCTCCCAGTCCAGCATCAAAGAACGTAAAAAATAATAAGTCAAAATAATAAGTCTACCATAAAAATATATTTAAGAAACAGTGTAATATTAAGAAGCGTTTTGTAATAGTTAGCATCATTATATTTGTTTGAACAATTATTATCTAAACTATTCTGTAAAAGAAAACAATAAAAGCTATTGAAGCAAAGATAATTTTATTTTATCAAAGGAACTATTTCTCTTACCTTCTTGGAAAAGGACAATGAAGTGATATTCTATAGGTAAAAAGGTATACTTAACACTTTCACTGCGCGGATACCTCATTATGTCCAAACTTATTAATTTAGACTTAACAACAGCCTTGCTTCAATAGTTTCAACAATGATTTACGAGTCTATTCTGAAAGTTCTACTTCTGAAAAAGTTTTGTGAGTTATGTAAGATAGCTTGTCAGCCCTTCGCCTAAATTGCAATATACTGAAACCCTCGGAGACCTAAGTTGATTTTTACAGCATTTCGGGGAGGAAATGAAGCTGGCGCATACTATATTTTTCTCTCGTTCCCAGTACAGCATGGAAGAAACTATTACTTATTATTAAAACTGTTTTTTTTATGTAATGTATAAAACAAATAAAAAAACAGTTCAGCCCAAAGCAAAGCTTTCAGGAATTATAAACATAATTGGCTTTTCCACATACATAAAATTGACTGATTATTTCCATCCTGGACTGGGAGTGATAGAAAAACACAGAATTGTGCCAGCTGCATTTCTTCCCGGGCATGCTGTAAAAACCAGCTAAGGGATCCGAAGGTTTCAGCTTATTGTAATTTAGGCGACGGGCCGGGTCACTATAGCAATAATTTGTAGGTAACAATTCTATCTTAAATAATCCTCAAAACTTTGTCATACGAAGCGGAACGACTTTTGGTTAGGTCGTTTACGCTCTGCCTACCCCATTAGGGATAAAGGCGTGATTATATGTATGTATGTACTGTAGAAGAAATACGGAATTTATTACCGAGCCGTAGCTCAGCAGCGAAGGTGTTAAGAAGAATAGTGCGCATAATAAGTTGTCTTTTTGCGAAATCAGAATTCTGTTCGTTTTGCCGGAACCTTGGGCAGGACGGTCGCTTCATAGAATACTCACTTCATCCCAGTGAAGCCACTAAATATGCGTGTATTTTATTTTTTTCATTCTGGATTGGGAGCGTTTGGAAAATATTGAAATTTTCAGCTGTTCTCCATACTCTTTTTGTACTGACCCTTACTTACTTCGCTGGCTGAAGTGAATCTTAGGCCCGTATGTATAAGCAGCATTTGAGACTGATAACGAGCTTGAATTCGTATCAGTACATATTGGCCTGTCAAATCCATACTTAATATTGCTCTCAATCTCTCAAATACGAGCCTTAGCCTCCGACACAAAGTTGCGCCACTGAGAAACTTGTCGCCATTCGGCCTTTTAAAGCGCCTTCGACTACTGAATATCAGTGCTGTGCAACGCGTGATTGAGGAAGATAAGAGAGTTACCTATCAGCAGATACGGGCAAGCGTAGGCATTGGTATGAGTCAAGTTTAAAAAATATTACACGAACATTTAGGCGTCAGGAAGCTATGGGCCAGATGGATTATATACCCCATACTTTAACTGATGACCAGAAACACTTTCGTATGGTCTGGTGTCGCCAAATGTTAGATAAGTTCAACGGCGGTGACTCAAAAGCTGTATTTGACATCGTCACAGGTGATGAAAGCTGGATACATTGCTACGAACATGAAATCAAAAAACAATCAGCTCAGTGGGTGTTTCCTTCCGAGGATCGGCCAACTAAGGTAAAGAAAGGAAGAAGTCAAGGAAAAAAGATGATTGCCTCTTCTTTGGTCGGAAAGGTAAATTTGCAACATTTGTGCTAGAAGATGAAAGGACAGTTACTGCAGACCGGTATGTCAATCGCCGTTTGCCTGTTGTCTTGGAAAAAAATCGATAGCAGCGCCCTCGAAGCAGGATTCTCCTTTACCATGACAATGCTTCAGCGCATTCCGTAAAACGGACTGTTTCATATTTGACTTTGGCAGGAGTCGAGATAATGAGGCATCCGCCATACAGTCCTGACCTGGTGCCCTGCGACTTTTATTTATTCCCACGAACTAAAGATACAATTCGAGGTATTCGCTTTACGAGCCCTGAAGATGCGGTGAAAGCGTACGAAAATGCTACAGAAGAGACCCCTAAGGAAGAATGGGTCCACTGCTTTTCTCAGTGATTCCATCGAATTTGACGATGTGTGGAGAGGAACGGAGATTACTTTGAAAAACAATAAAAGTATTGGGACCTTTCTACATTAGGCCGTTTTTCATTTTCTAAACATTTTCAGTGTTACCTAGGTAAAATGCTTTCAAATTCGGCTAAAATAGTGTCAATCTAAAATTAAATTGAACAATATGTCTGTAGGGCTTCCAGCAGTCGAATAAATTTTAAAAATCACTACTTTCAAAAATGTCTACTTGCACAAAATAAATACTCTCCTAAAATGAGTTTGAAAACTCCGCTGACTTTAAAGCCGCACTTAGTTTTTTTTTAAATGCTACCCTCCTTTCCCTACTTAACAGGCTTTCACTCAGCAAAATTGAGTTAAGATTTCAAGCCAGGATTTACACCAATGGGATTCTACCTCTCAGTTTCAATTATTATTTCCATTTTGCACTGCTGTTTTCTTTTTTTCCTTTTTTGGGGTTTTTCGCAGGATTACTTTGGCAGCTAAATTATTCGAGTGATTCTCGGAATTTAACCGGTTTGTTTTTTGGCTTTTGTCCTTTTTGGATTGGTATACTTTTGGCACACGCTGTGCACTTCACACTAAATACAAAAAAAACGTAGATTTTGTACTACGTACTAGTTTGGTTTTAAGAGTGCTAACAGAATATGCTAATAGGAATAGAATAATCCTGTATAGTATAAATGATGTAAAAGAAGATAAATCGACAAAGCTAAATAAGTTTTTGAGTAAATTAAAACACGAAATCTATCTTAAATATCCCTCAAAACTTTGTCAGACGTGACGGGACGACCTTTGTTTTGGTCGTTTACGATCTGCCTACCCCATTAGGGATAAAGGCGTGACTATATGTATGTATGTAAAACACGAAAAACACCCCACTTGCCGAGAATCTCATTCCTGGACATGGACTACCGTGGCCGATCTAGAAGTCCTTAACCAGGCTTCAGACTCAGGTTGGCAGAAGTAAGGAAAACATGGTCAGGTAGGGATTTTCGCGAAGCCCCGATGTAGACTGGCAAACCATGGCACACATGACATCGTGCCCGGCGTGCCCCAACACCTGCACGCCAGCGGATTTATTGGACGACAGCTTATCCGCAATACAAGTCACAGAATTCTGTGCCTTAATGATGTAATTTCTCGTGTTCCATCGATACGCTAAGAAAAAAAAGAAAAAGAATAAATTTTCAAAGTGATTAAAAATTCGATCATTGAAAACCTAACATTTCTTTCTTGTTATCTAAGACACATACATACATACATATAATCACGCCTTTATCCCTAATGGGGTAGGCAGAGCGTAAACGACCCAAACAAAGGTCGTTCCGCCACGTCTGACAAAGTTTTGAGGGTTATTTAAGATCGATTTGTAAGTATATTGCTGTAGTGACAGGTTGTCAGCCCATCGCCTAAATTACAATATACTGAAACCCTCGGATCCCTTAGCTGGTTTTTACAGCATGCCCGGGAGGAAATGCAGCTGGCACATTCTATGTTTTTCTCTCGCTCACAGTCCAGCATGGAAGAACATTAAGACACATTACAAAATATACAACATGTAACAGAAAGCGTATGCACCCGAAAGGATATGAACCAACCAAGAAACTGAACAACTTTCCCAAAGGAACATAGGTCGAAATACGGTAAAAACTGTTTAACTTCCCAAACGCATCAGCTAATAGCACGTGTAGTATTACACGTGCTATTAGCTGATGTGTTTTGTATGAAAGGACAATTATTTTTTTCGTATTTCGACCTAAGTTTCTTTGGGAAAGTTGTTCAGTTTCATGGGCTGGTTCATATGAATTGTGACTTACCCTGCAATGTCCTTACCAAACTGGGGAAAACCTCACAAAGAGATAAATTGCCAAATATTTACTTTTGTGTTCCCCCTTGGGAATCGAACCCAGGACCTCCTGATCGTAAACCCATGGCTCTGACCTTTAGACCACGGAGGCAGTCTTAAGACCCTGTATAACAGTAACAGTAATAGCTGCGACGCTGTTCGTATCTTTTCTAATTAATTTGAAATGCGAGTGCCGAGTTTTAATTAACTTTCTGCATCAGATACCTATCTCTTAAATAGTGATGGGAAGTTTCGATAGAAAACTTATCGATAAGACTTTAACTTTGGCGATTCATGGTCGTATTTATTTCAACTTTCTGAATCATCTGATTCAGAAAGATAGGTATCTACCTATCTTTCCAACAGTGGTGGCCTATCGATACAAAATATATTCTAACCCTTTTTTAGTATTTAAAAATCAGGTCACCTGTTTATTTGTTTATCAATTTTTGTACACAAAAAACAATGACATAACAGGCACCGTTTATTTAAAAATATATTTTTTTACAGCAGACCTACAAAAGTGATAATTTTTAATGATGTGAGCCAGTTTTTACGGCATCAGAACAATATGTTTTGATCATTGCGGATTAAAAATGATCTGTATAAATAAAACACACAATTTATCATAAAATCTCGTCTTTTTCCGTTTGATAGCTAAAAATGCAATTAAAATGATAAAGTCGATTATCGATATTGATATTTTTTTTGGCTCAAATCATCCCAACCCTAAAGACCATTGGACTTAAAGTGTAATGGAGCAAACACTCGGACCGAGGACCTGATTTCCGACAGTTCTATTTCAATAACGCCTTTATAAATAACTACCATGCTGGACTGGGAATGATAGAAGATAGTGGTCGTTACCGTAACCATGTCAGAGGCCTATCAGCTGTTATTAATAAATAATAAACAACGCAGAAATAATATAATTCCTTTCATCAAACTATTAAAGCTGAACATGATTGACTTCTTCCATGCTGGACTGGGAATGATAGAATAACATAGAATGTGCTAGCTGCATCTCCTCCCGGGCATGCTGTAAAAACCAGGTAAGGGATTCAAGGGTTAAACTAATAAATAAAAATAAAAAAGAATTGTTTTTATTTCCTCACCACATAGTATTCACTATTATTAGGGACACTACGCTAGGCACAAGATTACACTAAGTGAGAGGGTGGTGCCTAAACTAGGAAAGAAAATACATACATACATACATACATAAATCACGCCTTTATCCCTTACGGGGTAGGCAGAGCGTTTAACGCCTCGTAAAAGGCGCTTTCGCCACGTCTGTCAAAAATTGAGGGCAATTTTAGATTGTAATATGTATTGTGACAGGTTGTCAGCCCATCGCCTAAATTACAATACACTGTAACCCTCGAGTCCCTTTTGCTGACTTCAACAGCATGCCCGGGAGGAAGGGCAGCTGGAACATTCTATGTTTTTCTATCTCTCCCAGTCCAGCATAGGAAAGAAAATACCCGTATTTTAGGTCACCAGGCCTCCATTCCATTATTGATGGACATGAGAGCATGTCACCTATAAAGATCGAAACATACATACATACATATAATCACGCCTTTATCCCTAATGGGGTAGGCAGAGCATAAACGACCTAAACAAAGGTCGTCCCGCCACGTCTGACAAAGTTTTGAGGGTTATTTAAGATAGAATTCTAGGTATATTGCTGTAGTGACAGGTTGTCAGCCCATCGCCTAAATTACAATATTCTGAAACCCTCGGATCCCTTAGCTGGATTTTACAGCATGCCCGGGAGGAAATGCAGCCGGCACATTCTATGTTTTTCTCTCGCTCCCAGACCAGCATGGAAGTCCGAAACTGTTACTGACATTTTAGGCGATGAGCTGACAACCTGTCTCTACAGCAATATACATCATAATCATCTGTAATAACCCTCAAGACTTGTCAGACGTAGCGGAACGACCTTTGTTTAGGTAGTTCTCGCTCTGCCTACCCCATGAGGAATGAAGGCGTGATTTTATGTATGTAAATATAAATAATAAACAACGTAGTAATTATTGCTTTCATCTAGCTATTAGAGCTGCGTCTGAGGCTTAGTGGTCTGAGCCGTAGGCTCCCGGTCCGGAGGCCGTGGGTTTGATTCCCACGAAGGGATACAAAGTTTTTTCTTTGCCAATTTATCACTTTGGGAGATTTTTCTCAGATTTGTACAGAATTACCAGACTAACAAAAGATTCCGAGCTTCGGAAGGCACGTTAAGCTGTCGGCTCCAGAAGTTATGTTTGTTAGTGGTCGTTACATAAACCATGTCAGAGGCCTATTATCTGTTACTAATAAATAATAAACAACGCAGTAATAATTGCTTTCATCAAGCTATTAAAGCTGAACTTGATTAAAATAGCTTGTTATACTTGCGAAAGGCATGGAATTACATACATACATACATAAAATCACGCCTTTATCCCTTACGGGGTAGGCAGACGTTAAACGCCTCGTAAAAGGCGCTTTCGCCGCGTCTGACAAAAATTGAGGGCAATTTTAGATTGTAATGTGTATTGCTAATGTGTAGTAATAGGTTGTCAGCCCATCGCCTAAATTACAATACACTGTAACCCTCGAGTCCCTTTTGCTGTCTTCTACAGCATGCCCGGGAGGAAGGGCAGCTGGAACATTCTATGATTTTCTATCTCTCCCAGTCCAGCATGGAAGAATGGCATGGAATTACTTCATAGTATACTTAACTGGTGTATTATTAAGTTGTCAAGTCGCGCTGTAAAACTTACAACTACCTATTGCCGTATCATATAACTGCCTCCGTGGTCTAGTGGCTAGTGCCATTGACTGCCTATCCGGAGGCCCTGGGTTCGATTCCCAGGGGGGAAACACAAAGTTGATATTTGTAAATTTATCACTTTGTGAATTTTTCCCCAGTTTGGTTAGGACATAGCAGGCTGAATCACCTGATTGTCCGAAAAGAAAAAAAATTCGCGCTTCGGAGGGCACGTTAAGCCGTCGGTCCCGGTCGCTGTCTTTGATAGTGGTCGTTAATAAAACCACGTGTGGCCTGATAGCTGTGCTACTAGGCGGTTTAAAAACTCTAACTAGGGTTAATTGGGTCCATAGACTCGATACCCACTCGTCAGAAGAAGAAGCCGTATCATATTACATACATACATACATAAATCACGCCTTTATCCCTTACGTGGTAGGCAGAGCGTTTAACGCCTCGTAAAAGGCGCTTTCGCCACGTCTGACAAAAATTGAGAGCAATTTTAGATTGTAATATGTATTGCTTTAGTGACAGGTTGTCAACCCATCGCCTAAATTACAATACACTGTAACCCTCGAGTCCCTTTTGCTGACTTCAACAGCATGCCCGGGAGGAAGGGCAGCTGGAACATTCTATGCTTTTCTATCTCTCTCAGTCCAGCATGGAAGGAATAGCAGGCTGGTTAGGACATAGCAGGCTGAATCACCTGATTGTCCGAAAAGAAAAAAGATTTCGCGCTTCGGAGGGCACGTTAAGCCGTTGGTACCGGTCGCTGTCTTTGATAGTGATCGTTAATCAAACCATGTGTGGCCTGATAGTTGTGCTACTAGGCGGTTTAAAAACTCTGACCAGGGTTCATTGGGTCCATAGACTCGATACCCACTCGACAGAAGAAGAAAAAGAAGCCGTATCATATTACATACATACATATAATCAGGCCTTTATCGTTAAAAGAAGGACGGTACATCGTACTGGATGCCTACTTCCAGTCCCACATCGCTTAGTCCTTGCCGAGAAAAACCCGCGCATTATCGGACCGACCTTCTACGAAGCACTACCTACCGACCTAAAAGCCGAACTGTCTGACGAAACGTTTCGGTCTCGATTGAAAAACCTTTTGTTGGATAATAAAATTTACTCTGTTAAAGAGTATATTGAATTTAAATTTACAAAATGACATTGTACCTATTTATACCTAGTATTTTTTATTTTTTTATTTCTTTTGATTTGTATATTATTCATGACATTTTGTATTTATACCGATTTTATTAACTTTATTTTGTTTAACTGACAAACACTTTGTGAATGCTTATAATATGACATGTAATTTTGAACTTTTATTATGTAATTTTCACTGTGTGATAAATAAAACTAACAAATTAACTATCCCTAACGGACTAGGCAGAGCGTAAATGACTTAAACAAAGGTCATTCCGCTACTTCTGACAAAGTTTTGAGGGTTATTTCAGATAGAATTATAGGTATATTGCTGCAGTGATAGGTTGTCATCCCGTTGCCTAAATTGAAATATATTTAAACCCACGGATCCCTTAGCTGGTTTTTACAGCATGCCCGGGAGGAAATGCAGCTGGCACATTCTATGTTTTTCTTTCTCTCCAGTCCATGGAAGTTTTTTCTTACCCAGTCCAGGAAATCAAAAATCTTTTTTGTATTTGTATTGCCTTATTAGATTTTATTTTGTTGCAAATTACACTGGCATGAATAAACATTTTATTATTCGTTGTCCAGAGCAGACTTCTTTTAACTGCAACATAAACTTGTACAAATTAACTCAAGAATTTCACACAAAAGAATTCCAAAAGCAAACTGCGAGATACTAAAAATTCAAAAGCCGAAGACTGCATCGCAATACTGAGTGCATACGACGCCATTTTCTAATTATATGCAAGCCGTAGCACTTGCTACGCGCGTAGACTGTCTACGGGTATTCGTAGCGGGTGGCTACGAACGGTCTTTGTACACGTGCTTTGCAATGTGGTATTAAATGCCTTGGATTTGGCCATTTTGCACATTGTTCCAGACTAATGCTAAACATGTTGTGAATAATAATTGATTTCTAAAAAACATACAGTCGCACTACATGTATAGAGTAGTAACGGCCTATTTATAGTAGATTTTATGACAAGTGCACAAAACAAATCACTCGCCAAAACGGCTCGGGCAGATGAAAATGTTTTTGTGTACAAGTTGTAAAATCTGCTTTTTACTTTGAATGCAAGGAAAATTGAGAAAATTCAACAAAAATAATGTAATCTATTTAAACAGGCCATTCCCGGCAGTTAACTTTTTAAATCTTTCGACAAGAAATATCAATTTCAATTTCAGGCTTAGACTGGACACCTATACAGCCTACTATTAAATTAATTATGTAATTATATTATTCTTTTAAATACTGTAATTGAATTAAAAGTCTAATATTGTTTTATGTCAAGAAAAACACAAAATGCAAATAACAAGTTCTAACTATGTACTTCATATTGTGTTTGGATGTACGGCCTAATTTTCTTTGCATATATTTATGAGTAGATACGTTTTTGACCTTGTGCACAAAATTCAATGTTGTGCATCCTGCACAAAATAGCACTTTCAGTGCATGTGAAATAAAAAATGGTATTTTATGACTCGTTTTCTTGACTATGGCCGAAATAAAAACATGCTAATAATGATAAGTGGACATCAAAACATGATAATAAAATGAGGTAGGCAGAGCGTCAACGACGTAAACAAAGATCGTTTTCATTTCGTAATTAAAATTGCAATATAACCAAGACCGGGAAAAATGCAGCTGGAACATTCTATGATTTTATCAGCAGAATTAGAAGATGTTTTGTAATGTTTATCTAAGAGCCTAATTTACTCGAAGGAAAAACATTACCTTTACGTATAAATAGTGGCGGTAATGAGTTTCTGGAATAGACAAGGATTTTGTACGACATACTGGGTCTTACAAACAGGATGTTAGCTTATTGAAGTTTATTTGTAATTATACGTAATTAATATATACCTAAATAATACATACATAAATCACGCCTTTATCCCTTACGGGGTAGGCAGAGCGTTTAACGCCTCGTAAAAGGCGCTTTCGCCACCTAAATAAATAATTATAATTACCAAAATTTGACATATTTTACAATGTAAAATTATAATTTTATTTGGGACTTTTTGTATAATGCACAAAATGTGTGCCTGAAATAAACAATATTTAATTTTAATTTCGACTGTAGTTAATGTACACATGGACCTACAGGAGGCACAGGGCGTGCACTCCACACAAGCCGCCGATTTTCATACTACATGCGCAATAACGTGTTCGTACAGGTTTGAAGTGGGTTTGTGTGTGTGCGTTAGCTAATATTATATTTTTATTAATATAGGAGAGTTTCCCACAAACTGATTGGGATTGCTCTGTCAACGAAACTGAAGAACTTTCCTAGCAGAAAAAATATATTAAATATACACTTCTTTTTACCGCGGTACAATGGCTTATTCCCACAGAAAAACTATTCGGCCACGGGTGAAATAAAATTTGTTTTTCTTAAATTGAATTTCTACCTGTATAACATTTAACCGTTATTACAGCGCGATTTCTGATCCATTAAAATTTCCCGTGGCCAGGCCGTAATACGAACCTCTTATCTTGTCTGTAATTCCCCATGTAGGTAGCAGTTTATCACTCTATTAGGCCGACAACATCCTTCGGGAAATAACGTGGGAGAATTCCTCCTAATGAATTCGCCTTTTACTAATGAAATAGTCCGGTTTCTAGAGATAGATTGTGCTATAAGGTTAGAAAATTGTATTTATTTGCTGTCATAATCCGTGCATTTCCGCCCGGGCAAGTTTGAAAAACCAGCTAAGGACTCCGAGGGTTTTAGTATATTTTAATTAAGGCGATGGGCTGATCTGTCGCTACAGCAATATACCTACAAATCTGTCTTGAATGACCCCCAAAACTTTGTCAGACGTGGCGAAACGGCCTTTGTTTAGGTCCTTTACGCTCTGCCTACTTATTATAAGGCGTGATTATATATGTATGTTTGCATAAGTCGTGTAGTAAACTTCTAACAAACTTTCGTAAGAAAATTTTTAAATAAGTTGAAGAAACCTAACGCTAGATATGCGCTTCTCTGCAAAATTATAAATGCAGTTGGCTGCAAAGTAAAACTATTTACCTGCAGAAAAATATAAGGGTTGTAAGGGACAGCGTTCCACAAACTGATCAGGGTTGCTCATTACCAACAGGAAATTCTTTCAGGAAGTGAAAAATAAAAGGCTTTTCCATACATATTGTCTGATCGAGGAGAGCATTTTGTATGGAAAAGCAAATTTTTATTTTCACTTCCTGAAAGAATTCCTTGGTGGAAGTTGTTCAGTATCGTTGACTGAGCAACCCCTATCAGTTTACGGTCCCTTACACCCGGTATGCTTACACCTGAAAGGGTAATCAAAGATTTAACAGCATATGGAAGGTTTTAAAATCGTTACGTATTTAGAAAGGCATTTTGGATAGGACAGGGTTTTGTTCTATTTTTAGGTTGTCAACTATTAATTAAAAATTCACTGAAATATGATTTTTACTACTACTACTTTACTGACTTTAAAGTGGTTTTTAACTGCCTCCGTGGTCTAGTGGTCAGAGCCATGGGCTTAAAATCCGGAGGTCCTGAGTTCGATTCCGAGGGGGAATTTATGTCCCTGGACATAAATTTGATATTTGTCAATATATCAGTTTGTGCGGTTTTCCCCAGTTTGGTTAGGACATTACAGGCTGAATCACCTGATTGTCCGAAAAGTAAAAAGGATTCCGTGCTACAGAGGGCACGTTAAGCCGTCGGTCCCGGTCGCTGTCTTTGATAGTGGTCGTTACTCAAACCATGTTGGAGGCCTAATAGCTGTGTTTACTAGGCGGTAAACTCTGATACCAGGGTTTTTCGAGTCGTTGTTCGACTCGAGAATCCACTCGCTAAGCAGAAGAAGAAGAAGTGTTTTGTAAAATAACCCTTCTTTACTCGATGCAGCCGGCTAAAACTGCCATTGCACTTCGATTTTGTCCACGTAGATATGAAATCAGAGTACAATCAGATAACACGGTTACAGTTGAGACAATTGCAGTGATTGAGAGTACAGTCCAGTCCGGTTTGTTTGGAAACGAACAGACGACTGGAAATTTTCTATCGGGAACAGAAAATTGGAAAATTTCTCTGCATTTTGTGTTGGAATAGAATGAGATCGGCCACTTGCTATTGTTATTGTTCATAAACCTAGTTTACTGGTGTTTAAGTAAGTGAAATACTAAAGTGTAAATAGACTCAGTGTTGTACTAATAGTTGCAATTATGCCAAATAAACGACTATCTGATATGATTTGGTATAGAATTGCTATGATTTTTATTTAATAAAGATTAAGTAATCACTGCATAGTATAAAACAAAGTCGCTTTCTCTGTCCCTATATACGTATGCATAAATCAACAGATTTTGATGCGGTTTCTTTTAATGGATAAAGTGATCCAAGAGGAAGGTTTATATGTATAATACATGCATAATATAGTAGAGGAACACTGATAATTTCCATGCGAAGCCGGGGCGGGTCGCTAGTTAAAAATGATTCATTTATAGCTTAGTGGATTTAAATTAAATTTGGAATAGACTTTTACTTGAAATTAAAAGTAAACTTCTTTTAACCTGAAAAAAACTTATTATTTTTACTATAATATACCTGCGTCTCTGGAATGCCAATCCATTATTCTACCAACTGAGCTACAGAAACGGTAGAGGGAGTGACGAATTTATCATAGTCTTTCTTATGTATACGTCATAGCGAAATTAGCGACAAATATTTCCTATTTCTGTTTTCTATCTAACCATGTAGTTTAAGAACTACGTAGGACTTGACCAGTTCAAATTAAGATTAGAATTCAAGTTTTGAGGATTTTAGCACTCAGAATTTAAGTCTTGAGGATTCTAGCACTCAAAATTCAAGTCTTGAGGATTTTAGCACTGAGAATTCAAGTCTTGAGGATTTTAGCACTGAGATTTCAAGTTTTGAGGATTTTAGCACTGAGAATTCAAGTCATGAGGATTTTAGCACTCAGAATTTAAGTCTTGAGGATTTTAGCACTCAGAATTCAAGTCTTGAGGATTTTAGCACTGAGAATTCATGTCTTGAGAATTTTAGCACTCAGAATTCAAGTCTTGAAGATTTTAGCGCTCAGAATTCAAGTCTTGAGGATTTTAGCACTCAGAATTCAAGTCTTGAAGATTTTAGCACTCACAATGCTATAAACGTTCCTGCCCCAAACGAATATATTATTTTATTTCTTTCATATTCTTTAAATTTACTTAGCATTGTGAGTGCCAAAATCCACAAAAATATATTAAATATGCATTAAACAACATGAAAGCTTTTTAAAATAAAAGGCAGATTTGTGTTATTCCATCAATAATTACTTGTATATTCACTCAACTGTACTATAAAACTGCCTATGTGGTCTAGTGGCTAGTGCCATGAACTCCCGATCCGGAGGTCCTGGGTTCGATTCCCAGGAGGGAAACACAAAATTGATATTTGAGAATTTATCACTTTGTGAATATTTTCCCAGTTTGGTTAGGACATTGCAGGCTGAATCTCCTGATTGTCCGAAAAGAAAAGGATTCAGTGCTTCGGAGGGCACGTTAAGCCGTCGGTCCCGGTCGCTGTCTTTGATAGTGGTCGTTACTGTAACCATGTCAGAGGCCTGATAGTTGTGCTACTAGGCGGTTTAAAAACTCTGACACTAGGGTTCATCGGGTCGATAGACTCGATACCCACTCGACAGAAGAAGAATCCTACTGTACTCATCAAACAGAGGAAAAATAAGGTATAATTATAACTGTTCCCAGTCAATCCGATAAGCCTGTTACTGTCTGTCTGTTTGTACGGTAATGTTATTAGTAGACATTTAACTAATGACGCTGTTTCATAATTTCATACAGACTTCCAGAAATTTAAAGCTAATTAAAAATCAGTGAATAACTGTGTTTTGATTATACGATTTCTAGGAATATAAAACTAATTATAAATATAAATATATAAATAAATGAATTTGAAATGAATTTGAAATTTGAATTTGAAATTAAGTACATAAAAATAAAAGAAGACATGATAAAATTGAAGATATTTATGAGTCTGATAATCTGATACGATAGTGTTTTTTTTTTCAATAACAAATTATCTACAAATAATTATTATCATTTTATGAGAGGTGTTTTTTGCGGGATATACTAATAAAAAAAAATGTAATTAACTTTGAAAATATTTTTTTTCATTTCATCATCATCATCTCCATATTATAGTTGCAGCTAACAGCGGGCCTGAAAGTTAATTATTGTATAATCTAAAATTATTTGTGAACCGATAAATATTCATAATATGTTTTGCATTAGTTTAGATCAATGTGCAAAATGGCCACATTCAAGGCATATAATACCACATTGCAAAGCACGTGTACAAAGACCGTTCGTAGCCGCCCGCTACGAATACCCGTAGACAGTCTACGCGCGTAGCAAGTGCTACGGCTTGCATATAATTAGAAAATGGCGTCGTGTGCACTCAGTATTGCGATGCAGTCTTCGGCTTTTGAATTTTTAGTATCTTGCAGTTTGCTTTTAGAATTCTTTTGTTTAAAATTCTGGAGTTAATTTACGTAAGTTTATTTTATAGTTAATAGTATGGGCGGGACAAAAAATATTTTTATTTTTGATGCACGATGTGTAAAAAGCAATAAGTTATATTTCACAGCTGAAATATTTTAAGGGGTTTTTTGTACAATATGGAGTATCATCTGAAATCATAGCATATTTCTATACACAATTTTTCGAGATTGCTTATGCCAGGTGAAAGTTGTGATAAAATAATTGAGTGTTTTAATTAATTTCTGTTAGTTCAAAAAAAAAAAAAAAAAACAATTATCTTAATCACTAACGTACTTAGATCACTGTTAGATCTTAAAGACATTCAATCTAGATAATAGAAGCCAATGTTCAAAGCAAAACGCTCTTAACCCAGCTTATTCAATGGGTTCTAAGAAACAACAATTAAACTGGATTGAGACAATGTATATTTTCAAAAGAACTGTGTTTCCTTTTACCCGCGATTTATAGTTGAAGAAGTAATTAGACAGGCTATAGTGGAATTTATATAAGAATGTATTGTAGCTTCCATGTTGGGGTGGGAGCGAGAGAAAAACATAGAATAAGCCAGCTGCTCTTCCTCCCGGGCATGCTGTAAAAACAAGCTAAGGGGATCACTTGAGAGTTTTACATACATAAATAAATACAATCACGCTCGTTCCAGTATATTGCAACTTAGGAGATGGGCTGCCACCTGTCACTAAAGCAATATACCTACAAATCTATCTTAAATAACCCTCAAAACTTTGTCAGACGTGACGGAACGATCTCTGTTTGGGTCGTTTACGCTCTGCCTATCTACCATTAGGGATAAAGGCGTGATTACTTTTGTATGTATGTGTATTGTAGCATTTTACCCTATCTTCATCTCGGACAAATTAATTATCTACTTGTTGATGTTCTTAAATCTATTTTAGACTAATTGAGATTGCCCTTAAATGAAAACAAATTAATTTATTTTTATATTTGAGGCTTTTTGCACTCACAGTGCAATTTATTTTTTAAAATTGACCTTTGGGACCTTTGGAGTACCTTTACAAAGGTAACAAAATTAAGGGCTACTGGTCTAGGGACAATAAAAAATATGTCGTCTTCTCATCGACTCGATGGAAAAACAAATTCAAGGCCTGCTCGCGGTGAATTAAAATTTTTCACTTTTCTTATTTCAAATATTTTTTTGATCAACACATTAGCGACTCATCTTGAGAGTGAATAAACTTCATCTATCTCGCTACATCGTCTCCTATCTCTGTCATTTACGACCCAATTCAAAAAGCATTTATTCGGACACCACACTAATAAAATCTCTTCTCATTTTTCCAGTGAAGCCGACCTCAGTGGAAGTGGAGACCATGGATGGCCAGAAGCTGTCAGATGGCGCTGTCTTCGGACCCTTGCTGGAGAGGAACAGGACCTCGCTGACTTGCATCGTGAAGGGGGGCAAGCCGCAGCCCAAGGTCGTCTGGCGGTTCAACGGGAAACAACGGCTTGATGGTGAGTTTTAGAATTATGCTAAAAAATATGAACCTACCAATTGAACTGAACAACTTTCCCAAAGAAAAAAGATATTCATACATTTGAAAACATCTATTTTGACAAAAAAACTAGGGTCAAAAGATGAAACTGAAAAAAAATCCCTGAGAAACAAAACATAGGTCAAAACTATCAACTGAACAAATTTTGAAAGTTTTTAAGAATAGTTGTTTAGTTTCATGATTTTTTTATACCTAGCTTACATCACCATGAAGCCAAAAATAAAACTTACTACAAGAAAGGTAGTAAAAGTAGACTGCATTTCACATTGAAAATGTAAGGCTCATATTTATAAATCTCGAGATTAAGAGTAATATTAAGTATGGATTTAACAGGCCCTTTTGTACTGAAATTACATTTCTAATACGAACTCAAAATAGCTGTCAGTCTCAAGTGCTGTTTATAATTACGGGCCTAAGTTTCACTTAGTATAGGTTGATTTTCTCATTGGCAGTAAGTTTACACAGAAGTAAGCAAATTATAAGTAATTTTGCGTTGTTAAAGGGCTGACAAGTTAAAATTGGACCTCTCTCATACCATGATAGAGCTGTCAAAAGCTGTCAATCTAGGTGGACGTGTTGTTATCAGCTCTTATTTACTCATCCGTGAAAAATTGCAAATATCAGCTGGCCTTACCTCAAAACAACATAAGAAGAGTGGCGGTCTCATGGGATCACTTTCTGCTGAAGTTATAACCACAAATATACTAAGGTAAACATAGAATTTGTTAATTAAGGTGGCAAGAAGCCGTTGATCCTTGTTTTTTGAATATCTCTATCAGCAGACATAGTGTAACTATCGTGTTTTATACGGTAAATGTCTAATAATAACACAAGAAATAACAGCCTAGACGGTGCGGGCTACAAGATTTTGACAGTTGTGTCTGACATTGACATTGTGATGCACATTGCTACCAACCTAAAAATAGAGAGGCGCGTACCGAATTTACATTAAGAAATCGGATACACCATCAAACTCTAATGGAACTTCTATACTGAACGTCATCTATCTTCTATAATATAACTCGATCCTAATAATCCAAGAGATGGCGCGATTTTGCAATAAATGTAAAAAGGAAGTTAACGACAGGAAGGATAGCATAGCATGTTTTACTTGCGGAAATTGCTTTCATGAAAAATGCATAACATATTCTTCTAGACTATTTGACGTAATAAAATCCAAGAGGGAATGGAAGTGCAAGGAATGCAAGGATTTTCGCCCGTCATTACCTCAAAAAAATCATAAATCAGATTCACTGTCAAAGAAAAAACCTGTTCCTACTACACACCCACCCACGGCAAATTCATCAGCAGTTAAGACTGGGCATAGGATGAAACACATATCACCAATGAGTACGGGGACCCCAGTTTCTACCGGTACTTCGGACATTTCTTTAAACCCTCCTGGTGACTCAAATCAGGTGACTCTGCAGATACTGTAAATGACTTGCCTAATAGAATTGTCCCTAGTAATGTCGGATCTAAGCAAATAAATTTACAAAAAGACACTGAAATTGTAGTTCAGCCGGGTAATTCATCATTTTTTCGGCACGGAAACGTGGACCAAGTAGTAAGGGATCCATAGCGCATGTAAATATCGGTGGCCTAAATATAACCAAGATTGCACAAATTGAACTATGGCTAGACACCGAACAGGGCAAATGCGTTAAAGTGCTTTGCTTTACTGAGCATTTCCGAAAACAAGCGGATTTGATAACCATACATATTTCTAACTTTTTTCTCGCTAGCAGTTTTTGTAGAAACACAAAGAAGGATAGGGGTGGTACCTGCATTTATGTACGTAAAAATGTACATTTTGAGGAACTTCCAAAAATAAAAATACATACAAAAAGTTGTTATTTTGAAACATGCGGCATAAACCTCTCCGGTGTCCAGGTGATTTGCGTGTATCGACCCAATACTATCCCAAACGATAGCTTCCTTGATAATATGGAAGAACTTTAAAATTTTGTTATGACCTCCAGCAAACGTAAGTTAATCGTCTGCGGTGACTTTAATGTAGACACTTCGCAGAACTCTAATGAAACCAGGGACTTGATAAATCTTATCACGTCATTTAATCTTACTAGAGTAATTCACGAGCCGACTCGAATAACCAGCCACAGCGAACGTGCATCGATAACATGTTTACCAACATAAAACTTAAGGATGCCAAAGTTCTGGAATTGGCTGTCTTTAGCCACACTTTGCAAATGGCAAGTTTTCCATGCAAAATACAAGAACGGCCAACTAAACATTATAGGTGGGTTAGGGATACTAGCTTAGGTAACTTGCAAGCTCTGAAGGACAGACTAAAAAGTCTTTCTTGGGAGAAGGTGTATGAGTCCAATGACGTGAATGTGTGCTTTAATGCTCTTCATAGCTTGATTGTCAGAGAATTTGAAAAAATGAAATTTGAACATTCGTCCCAAAAATTAAAGTAAGGGGTGACAAAAGGGCGGATCGGTGCTGGTTAACTGATGAAATCAAGAATGCAGCCACCGCCAAGAGGGCTCTATTCATAGAAACTAAAAATCAAAAGGATAATGAAACACTAGCTAACAATTATAGGAAGGTGTGTGACACCTTGAAAAAAGTAGTAATTGCTACCAAGAAAGATAAGAACGAAGCAGTAATTTTAAATTCTAAAGATAAGGTACGCTCCTCTTGGTCTTTAATTAATGACAACGTAAATGGGCCTCGAGCCAATATCGTTGCTAATTTTGTAGGTCTCACAGATGGCTTAACCACGGTGCAATCGAACACTCCCACCTCCTCCCATGGTCCTACCGACCTCTCGGTCATCAGGACCGTATCAGACCGAAACAACGGGACGTACAGGGGACTTACAAAGCATACACTAAAGTACTGCCTGAATTCTCTATCCCTACATATTTTTTTTCCTGACTTGAGTGTCCCCTGTCGCACTTTCCCCTTTCTGGGGCAGGACAATTCGTCGCACTCTCCCCACTCTGGGGCAGGACTTCACAGCACAGCTCCTCCAGGTGCAATCGAACAACGAGGCTGCAAATTTCTTTGGAGACTTTTGGATGAGAACGCTCCGGATGGATGGATCTATTCCAGGTAACGTTTTACCTTTGCCGCCATTTATCGGTAATAGTATATTCGTGAGGACTCTTAGTCCACACGACATTATTAAATACGTACGTGGATTAAAAAACAAGAAATCTTGTGGCCACGATGGGATACCGTCAAAAGTTATAAAATTCATAATCGAGGTGATCTTGGAGCCTCTTGTGTTTGTAATAAATTTCTCTTTGAGTAAAGGTATCTTTCCCGAAATATTAAAGAAAGCTCACATTAAGCCGATTTTTAAGAAGGGCGATAGTAATGACATCAATAACTATCGTCCAATATCCCTGCTGCCAGTCTTTTCCAAACTTTTCGAGGTAGCCATGGCTGATCAACTGAAGTCATTCCTGTCGTATAATAAAATCTTGGCTAAAGAGCAGTATGGCTTTCAGAAGGGTGTTTCCACTGTTGATGCTTTGTTCGATATTGTGGAATGCATTTCAGGGGCTATGGATGGTGATGAAAACGTCATGGCAGTGCTGTTGGACCTTTCCAGGGCGTTTGATCATGTAAACCATAAAATCCTTTTGAATATACTCGAACGGCTTGGTGTTAGAGGCGTTAATAATAATTGGTTTAGATCTTATCTGGAGGGGCGTAAACAAAGCGTTGTTATCCCTGTGTTTAAGGAAAAATTGGAACTAGTCGAGGATATTGAGTCCGGGGAGTTTTCGGTTGATCGGGGTGTCCCCCAGGAAAGCATTTTAGGTCCCCTTTTATTCCTTATTTACGTAAATCACTTACCTCACTTAGTTAATAATAAAGTAGTTATGTTTGCCGATGACGTTTCGATATTTTTTTCCATTTAGAAGGAATAACAATAGTAATTTATCCAATGATATAGGAGTGCAACCAGCGCACCACACTCCATGCTAAGTGTGGTGCGCTGGTTTGAGAGGCTTGACCTCAAGACTAATGTACATAAACCGAACATGATTCACTTCCGGAATTATAATACAAAGACTGTTAATGTTAGCGTCGATGTAAATGGCTAAAAAACTCAGCTTGTTGCTGACGCTAAATTTCTTGGCATTTTTGCTGATGAGCACTTGAGCTGGAAGGGGCATGTTCAGGTCTTGGAAAGCAGGCTAAGTAGCTTTTGCTTTGCACTAAGAAATCTACGACAGATTGCAACACAAGAAGCAGCTCTACAGGCCTATTTTGCATTCTTTCAGTCCAGGGTCTCATACGGAATAGCCATCTGGGGAGGATGTGTTGACATTGATGTGCTATTCATGCTTCAGAAGAGATATATACGCATCATTAACCGGATTAGCTCACCTAGGGAGACATGTCGTAGTTCGTTTAAAGAGCTGGGGCTGGCCACTCTGACAGCGCTCTATGTTGTAGATCTATGCAAAATAGTGAGGCGTTACCCTGAAAAAATTCCCATACAACAGCATCCAAGGTGTACAAGGTTACAGGAACGATTTCAACATCATGTCGTAGTTCCATCACGCCGCACAGCTACATTTGATAGAAATGTTAAATTTAGGGCGGCCAAAGTTTATACCGCATTGCCGGTTGAGATTAGGATTGCTGAGGGGAATAGGTTTTTCAGTGCATTGAAGAAGTACGTCATCAATCTGTGTCCATATAACCTAACTGAATTTTACAATGGTGTGACTAACGATAGTAATATATGAAAATGTTTTGTCTAGTACATGTTAACAATTTTATTGATTTGATACTAAATTATAATTAACTTAAAATTTCTATCTATAAATTTGACATAATAATGAATTTGATGTGAATTTAATGATTTGTTGTTGATGATTTAAGGAGATTATTTTATTATCTCAGACTCTATTTTTAGATGAATGTGCCTTTTGACTACACCACTAGTGGTAAATTGCATTGTACTTATATTCATATCAACCACCTACGTAACATGTAATTATGGTTAAATAAATGATTTGATTTGATTTGCCATGCTGACATCTGATTATTAGAAAGACATGCTTATTCAGTAATTTTAGGTTCACCTGTAATAAAATTTACCAATTTAGACTATTATGGTAAATTTAATTGCTAATGTCTATTTTTATCAGCGCCACACTTCATAAATTAAAACAAGTTTCGATAAATAAAAACACAGCTATCACTTTTTACAAACAAATATTGAAAAATCGTGCCACATTTGTACATTTTTTTTTCCGTGAGTCAACAAATTCGTTCTGTATCCATATTTATTTACCCTCCAATCAGGATGGACGGGACATCAGTCCGTTCTAAAATTACCCGGATCCCATTCCGTCTAAAATGGACGATCTGGGCCGTGATTGGTCGATATTGAGCCGCAATTCACACGGGTAGGGATGCTACTATAAATTTAAAACAAAACGAAAAAAACAACTTTAATTGGGCAGGATTTGAACCTGCATCCAAGAAATATCGTCCCATCACTCTACGAAATACATACATCCGTACATATTATCCCTAATAGGGTAGGCAGAGCATAAACGACCTAAACAAAGGTCGTTTACAATGTTTTGAGGGTAATTTAAGATAGATTTGCTGTAGTGACAGGTTGTCAACCCATCGCCTAAATTACAATATACTGAACCCCTCGAACCCCTTATCTGTTTTTTACAGCATGCCCGGGAGGAAATGCAGCTGGCACATTATATGTTTTTCTCTCGCTCCCAGGCCAGCATTTTATTTAATAATAGCCTTTATATTCTAAATTGTGCAAAAGTTCGTGCACAAGGTCTGACGCTCCTCCTTATTAGAGTTGATGATTGTTTTAAAAAAGATCTGCATAAAGTGTTGCGTTTAACCAATACTACTGTTTACTGATACAATTTACGATAGAGGTTACTAACACAACAAAACTGTACATCTTTTCAACTACCTACACTACAAAAAATGTATTCATTAAATACATCATGTAAACAATATTCTAAAATTGGTTACATCACTAAAGCAGTACAGTAATTCATTATACCCACGTAGGTGCTATGGACACTGTATTTCACACCACAACTCACTGTTATTGCCCATTCTACTTCACTAAGTGTTTAATTGGACTTGTACAACGGTTTTATGTTTATAATGGAATAGACCTGTTTATTTATCAAGCTCATAATAATAATTAGCAGAGCAAGCAGAGCGAGTATCCGCGTGATGTACACATTATAAAAATTACATTATCTAAATCATCATCTCCCTAGGGGATTGAACGGGGGTACTGGTTTTTACACAGAGCGACTGCCATCTGACCTCCGCAACCCAGAAGGGAAACCAGACCCAATCCTATTTTAGATTAGGTCGGAGTTTTCAAGCCGCCAATCCTTAGCACTGGCCTCTGAAATGGCTTAACGACTAATATCTACGGTATTAAACGATATTAACCGGGACCAACGGCTTAACGTGCCTTCCGAAGCACGGAAAAAGCGCCGAATAAACGTACATATGAAATTCGAAAACCGAAAAACACATTGGTACGTGGTGGGATTCGAACCACGACCGCCCGCTCAGGAGGCAGCGGCCCTATCCACTACACCATCGGGCTTTACATTATCTAAATATCTACACTAATATTATAAGGAGATTTCTTCCATGCCGGCTTGGGACCGAGAAAAAAACATAGAATGTGCCGGTTGCATTTCCGCCCGGGCATGCTGTAAAAAATAGGTTAGGGATTCGAGGGTTTTACAAATTGAAATTAAGATGATGGGCTGAAAACCTGTCAGTACAGCAATATACCCACAGATCTATCTAAAATAACCCTCAAAACTTTATCTGACGTGACGGAACGACCTTAGCTTAGGTCGTTTAAGCTCTGCCGAACCCATAAGGGATAAAGGCGTGAATATTTGTATGTGTGTATGTATTATAAAAAGGTTTTTTTTTATTTTGTGTGTGTTTGTAACGAACAAACTCAAAAACTACTGAACGGATTTCAAAAATTCTTTTACCATTAAATACCTATCTTCACCCTGAGTAACAACAGCTACTTTTTTCCGCGGAAAAGTATCTGATTCTTATGGGAAAATCAATAAGAAAGCCGCGGGTGAAACTGCGTTGTGTATGGCTCCACGTATGCCTCAAAAGACCGGGTCTCTATGGACCCGTGATACTGAAAAGTATACATCCAAATAATAGTAGGTCATTAATTCCGGAAATGTATTTCTTTGTGTTTGTGACACCATTGTCCTTTACACTCTATATACTGAAAGCAGGCCCGCAACGTATAGTAACGTGTGTTTATTGTTTTGCTATCCTAAGGGAATACCAAAGACACTGGATAGGTCAATGTTTTCAGTGTTTTAAACCTTCCATTTTAAATCGACTTGGAAACGTGTGGGAAATTCAAATAAGACAGTAAAAGTTGTGTGAACTTCGTTAGGTTATTTTTATTTGGTTCTAGCTTTTCATACCGACTTAACACATGTGGGAATGAAGTGTTTTCCCACGGTAAAAGTAGTTTATGTCCTACAAAATAAGTTTTTACTCTTTTTGTTACGGAAAGAACACTCCAAAATAGTACAATTTTATTTACTCTGTAACAAACTAATTTTCTTCCATGCTTGCCTGGAAGCGAGAGAAAAACATAGAATGGCATCCGGTAAAAACCAGCTAAGGGATCCGAAGGTTTCAGTATATTGTTATTTAGAATATATACATAAATAATCACGCCTTTATCCCTAATGGGGTAGGCATAGCGTAAACGACCTTAACAAAGGTCTGACAAAGTTTTGAGTGTTATTTAAGATAGATTTGTAGGTATATTGCTGAAGTGACAGGTTGTCAGCCCATCGCCTAAATTACAATATACTGAAACCCTCGGATCCCTTAGCTGGTTTTTACAGCATGCTGGGAAGGAAATGCTGCTAGCACATATTTTTTCTTTCTCTTGCTCCCAGTCCAGCATGGAAGAAATTCGAATAGTCTTAAAAGTTATATCACAAAAACATTCAAGGGAGTCTTCATCCACACCCTCTATACATACATACCAGGTGAGCCAGTAATTTATCGCCGTTCGGCCACGGAATGCCAATAGGCAGTATCGATTGGGCTTTGTTCTCTCACCTGCCTCCTGAACTATTCTATGTAATAACGGGGTAGGCTCCTACACTAGGCGTGACGAAATAATTAAGACTCGTATTTATAAAGCGATCTCAAGATTGAGGGCAGTATTGTATGGATTTGTATGGAAAACAACGCAACTGATAATGCAAGTAACAATAAAGAAAACAAAGACTATACTATTCAAGATACATTTCGCAACTAACCATAATAGCAGTAAACCTTACAACATTTTATTCCAGAATTTCCAGAGCCTATTTAATAAGCAAGTCTTATTAGAAACTTTTCTAGACCAGCACCCTATGTACCCAATAATATGTAGTTCTGAAACTTGGTTTTCACCTCCAAAAAAAGACCTAGTAAACTTTACTGGGTATAAAATTGCAGCATCTTTTTGCAGAACAGTCAGAAGAGGCGGCGGTGTTTGTATACTATTAAACGAGAATATAGAATATATAGAAAGGAGTGATATATCTAACTTATCTATTGAATATGTTATAGAAGTATGCGCTGTTGAATTAGTTAAAGAAAATATACTTTTAGTTGAATTGTACTGGAACGGGAGAAAAGAAAAAGTATTCTTCGACCAACTTAAACAGATTCTCAGCTATATCAATATCAAAAACTCAAAGTCAAATATAATAATAGGCGGAGATTTCAATGTAAACGTTCTAATAAATGAACCTAAGACAAACCAACTAATAGAGCTTATGTTAGAATACAAACTTAGTCAATACATTAATCAACCTACTCACTTCACATCACACTCATCTACATGCATAGATTTAATATTCACAAACATGGCTAAAAGTACATTTAACACATCTGTAGAAGAGTTAGGGTTCTCACATCATCTAGGTACCATAATACATTTAAACTTATTTGACCTTAAAATAAAAAATAATACTGCATGGTACATATCAAAGAGATTATATAACGACATAAATATTAATAAATTCAAAACCGAATTACAAAGTATTAACTGGCAATCCATAATTTCTCCGAATAATACTTTAAATGATAATTATGAGAAATTTAATGATACATTATTACAAATACTAAATAAACAAATACCAAAAAAGAAAATAAAAATAAAAACTGGAAGTAAAAAGTACTGCTTATCAACTGGCATCAAACGCTCTTGCTATCATAAAAGAATGCTAAAAATACTAAGTCAAAAAACTAAAAACGAGATACTTAAATCTCACTATAAACTTTATTCTAATGTTCTCAAAAAAACAATTTACGCCGCAAAAAAATTAAGCTATAAAAATAGAATGAACAAGTCAACTAATAAAATGAAAACTGCGTGGAATATTATCAATGAACGAACTAATAAAAAAAGGAATAGAATACAAAAAAATATGACACTCTTAATAAATAACGCTCCCACTTCAAAGCCCGATATAATAGCAAATGCTTTCAATACTTATTTTGCATCGATTGGTCTACAAAGAAGTACAAGTATTCATGGTCCTCCATTATCCCCTTCTACTGAAAACACAATGTTTTTAAGCCCTGTAAATTATCAAGAAGTCAATAAATTAATTAAAAACTTAAAAAATAAGAACAGTCATGGTATAGATGAACTTCCACCTAACCTCATTCGACAATGCTCCAATGAACTAACTCTACCCTTGTGTATTTTAATAAACCAATCTTTTGATGAAGGAACATTTCCTGACCTATTAAAAATTGCTATAATAAAGCCCATTTATAAAAAAGGAGAAAAGACTGAACTTTGTAATTACAGGCCAATTGCGCTCTTGCCTACATTCTCAAAACTTTTTGAAAAAGTTATGTGTGATCGCGTGTACAAGTTTTGCGAAAAGTTTAATATTTTCCATGAAAGCCAAAATGGCTTTCGTAAAAAAAGATCCACTGTACTCGCAGTCTATAAATACATTCAAGAGGTTCTAAATACAATAAACGATAAAAAATATGGCGTTGGTCTTTTATTAGACATGACTAAAGCTTACGATAAAGTGCAACATAAAATATTATTAAACAAACTCTATGCAATAGGAATTCGCGGAAATAGTCATAAATGGTTCACCTCATATTTAGAAAATAGACAACAAACAGTTGAAATAGAATCTTACGACAGAAATGCCAAGGAAATAAATAAAGTAAGTTCTGAATTCAAAACAATAAATGCGTCAATTCCTCAAGGTAGTGTGATAGGATGCTTATTATTTATCATCTATATTAACGATTTACCAAATATTATTCAGGAGAAATGTGTTTTATTTGCGGACGATATGTCAGTGTTAATGCCATGCGATTATAGTGATAACATAGGACAAAAACTTAAATTAGTGCTAGATAGAATAACTGATTGGATGATAGAACACAATCTGGAAATAAATTTCCAAAAAACTAAAATCATAACTTTTCACCCGTACCAAAAAATACCATTAAACATAGATTTCACATACAACACATTCAAACTGGAAATAGTAAATAGTTTTACCTTACTTGGCTTGGAAATTGACACCTATGTAAATTGGAAAACTCACATTCAAAAAATCAGAAATAAAATAGCTAGTTTTACATACGCACTTTCAGAAATTAAAAAATCTACAGACTTGCAAACAGCACTTTCAATTTACTATGCTTATGCGTACTCATGGCTAACATATGGAATTATCATGTGGGGTAAAAGTGTTGATATGCCTACCCTTTTTACCCAGCAAAAAAAATTAATCCGCATATTAGTAAACATAAAAATAACCGATAGCTGTAAACCGCATTTCATAAAACTAAAAATTTTAACATTATCATGTATATATATATTAGAAGTATGTAAATTTGTAAAAAACTATCCAACTTTTTACACAAAACGGGAAGATGTTCCTACCAAATATTCACTTCGTCATCAAAATAGACTTATGTTGCCTAACTCCTACTTGACTTGCCATTCATCAAGCCCATTTGTTATGTCAATAAAAATTTACAATAAATTGCCAACTTACCTTAAAGAAGAAACCAACTATAATAAATATATAAAAGATCTAAAAGTATTCCTCATAAATAAAAGCTATTACACTATAGACGAATACTTAAATGACAAGTTTATATAATTTTTTGTTTTAATATTAATTGGTGTTTATATTAAGTTAAATTTCATCATACTCGAATTAAGTTTTCTACTCACATTACAATGTTATTTAAGCTTCCTCTCTAATACGTTGCTGTACCCAGCAGGGTGTCTCTGTGTTTCATACATTATTGTATATTGTAATTGTATTCTACATTGATAAATGCAATAAAGAACTTGAACTTGAACTTGAACTTGAACTTGATTTGACAGGCCATTTAATAATGAAATCACATTTGTAATACGAACTCACACTCGTTGTCAATCTCAAGTGCTGATTATAATTTCGGGCCTAGGTAAGGGAATTGAGTCATTAAATAGGTAAGGATAAATTGGTAGGTGAAAAAATTTACAGTTAAATAAAATACCAGGCCACTCAGAAAGTATTGCGATAAATAGTTTTTATATATGGCAGACTGGCCGGTTAGAATCTTTTTTGAAAATATGATTACTTGTAAGTAAAAATATGTGTGTTCCATTTTCAAAATTTCCCTCCACATTTTTTGCGAGCCAATTCAAAGTATCGTGTCTTACTGAAAAATGGATCTGCGCCGGGAACATTTTAGAGCTATGATTTTTTACGATTTCAAGTGTCGCCTGAAACCGGATGAATCGTTCGATAGACTTCAAATGGCATTTATGGATGAAAGCCCCTCCAAGGCAACCGTGTATCGTTGGTATAACGAATTTAGGCGCGGTCGGCCAACCTTGGGGGATGAAGAAAGAAGCGGTCGCCCTTTGACGGCTATTACGGAAGAAAACGTGCTAGCAGTGAAAAATTTAATCCAAGATAATAGGCGAATTACATATCAGGAGATTCAGCACATATTAAAGATTGGATCGAGAAGCTTTCACGAGATTCTACATGGGCATCTTCGCGTGAGGAGGATAGTATCGCGCTGGGTGCCGCACTACCTCACCGACGCTCAGAAGCAGGCCCGGGTGGAATGGTGCCGTGATATGGTGAACAAATTTGAAGCAGGCTCGTCTCGGCGTGTTTACGACATCGTAACAGGTGATGAGTCCTGGATTTATCAATACGATCCAGAAACCAAGCGCCAGTCGACAGTTTGGGTGTTTCAAAATGAACCAACGCCTACCAAAGTGAAGCGATCTCGAAGCGGGGGGAAGATTTTGATCGCCAGCTTTTTTAATTTGACTAGCCACTTGGCCTCAATTCCCTTACGAGATCAAAGAAGCATTAACGCCGAATGGTATACTACCAAATGTTTACCAGAAGTTTTTTCTGTTGTGAGCAACAAGCGACCAAACACAGGGCTCCGCGGACTACTGCTCCACCACGACAATGCACCTGCACACACCGCGCTCAAAACGAGGGACTTCCTGGACAGCACACCAGTCAAACTCCTGGGTCATCCTCCTTACAGCCCTGATCTAGCACCGTGTGACTTCTTTTTATTTCCAATAATAAAAAATCAGCTCAAGGGGATACAATTTTCGTCGCCGGAAGATGCGCTAGCTGCGTTCGAGCAGGCTGTAAACGAGGTGTCTACGGCGGACTGGAAAAAGTGTTTTGAAAACTGGTTCAGACGCATGAATCTTTGTATAGAGGCTGGTGGAGAGTACTTTGAAAAGATTTAATAAAAATATATGTACCTGTAGAACATTTTTTTTTAGTGTCGCAAAACTTTCTGAGTGTCCCACGTACTTCTAAATTTTGACAGCGTAAGTAGGACGTCAATGGTTAAATTATAAGTACCTAAAGTATATCATCATATATCAGACTTATTTTTAGATACATGCATAATAATCACGCCTTTATAGCTAATGGGGTGGGCAGAGCGTAAACGACCTTAAGAAAGTACGTTCCGCCACGTCTGACAAAATTTGAGAGTTATTTAAGATAGATTTTTAGGTATATTGCTGTAGTGACAGGTTATCAGCCCATCGCCTAAATTGCAATTTACTGGAAACCTCGGATCCTAGCTGATTTTAACAGTATGCCCGGGAGGAAATGCAGCTGGCACATTCTATGTTTTTCTGTCGCTCCCAGGCCAGCATAGAATAAGATACGTGGAGAAACAAGTAATTTATAAAGTTAAAAACACCCAACTGCATAGGAAGTAAGTTTTTAAATCGTTATAGATCCTAACCGTTTATATAAAACGAAAAATTATGTGAGAAACCAAAAATTGATTTTTAAATGACTATTCAGTGATAATCCTTTCTACACAGTTCATAGACTTTATTTTATTTTATTTTCTCAAAATGGCGTCCGGCTGTCGCTATATTTAATTTTGATCAAAATTATGTCTTCAGTGACACTTGCAGCGTTAAGACGACTTGATTTACGTAAGAATAATTAAAATCGGCCCACGTTTTTGGTCTTTAAAGCGCAACAAAGGTACAAACATACACAAATACATGGACTGATAAACTCATTACCCTTCTTTGCGTCGCGCAGTCGGATAAAAATACTCCTAAATTTTAACATACATACATACATTCATAAATCACGCCTTTATCCCTTACGGAGTAGGCAGAGCGTTGAACGCCTCGTAAAAGGCGCTTTCGCCACGTCTGACAAAAAATTAGGGCAATTTTAGATTGTAATATGTATTGCTATAGTGACAGGTTGTCAGCCCATCGCCTAAATTACAATACACTGTAACCCTCGAGTCCCTTTTGCTGACTTTAACAGCATGCTCGGGAGGAAGGGCAGCTGGAACATTCTATGTTTTTCTATCTCTCCCAGTCCAGCATGGAAGTGTAAATTTTAACAGCGTGAAAAAGGCGTCAATGTACATAAGTACCTTAAGTATATGATTTATTTGATTTATTTATACTTTAATAAAAAATACCTTTACCAAGTACTAAAAGCAATCTTACAGAGCCGCTAAGCCGAAATACCGGGACATTAAATAAATTGCGTTCAGTTCTGCCGACGGACAGATTTCCTTGGCTCTGATATTCATAGGTGTAATTTCAGATATCGCCACGACGAGAGCGGAATATGTTGTAATAGTGTTGCCAGATATAGGTGAGGTCTGGGCGGCTTTCTTATTTTATTTTATTTATTTATTTAACAATTTATTGTACACAAAAAACATCATAAACACAGGACATAAAAAACAAAGACACAACAGGCACTGCTTATTTCTAAAAAGAAATTTCTTACAGCAGACCTACAGAAGTGTTTTTTTTTATTAGACGAATACAACAGTTTACAATCAATAAATGTTTACAAATAATATAAATATAAGGTAAAGTACTAAATTGTAAACCACTAGAGTGAACGTACAGCTTGGTGAAACAAACAGACTATCTGCGTGAAAGTAACAATTTACAATAATCATATTTTTGTGAAAAATAATAATAATAAAAAATTAACAGTTATTAGAGTATCTTCTTCTTATCGAGTGGGTTTTCGAGTCGACTTACATACATACATACATATAACCACGCCTTTATCCCTAATGGGTTAGGCAGAGCGTAAACGATCTAAACAAAGGTCATTGCGCCACGTCTGACAAAGTTTTGAGGGTTATTTAGGATAGATTTGTAGGTATATTGCTAAAGTGGCAGGTTGTGAGCCCATCGCCTACATTGCAATAAACAGGAACTTACGGATCCCTTAGCTGGTTTTTACAGCATGCCCGGTAGGAAATGCAGTTGGTACATTCTATGTTTTTCTCTCGCCCTTAGTCCAGCATGGAAGTTACGAGTCGACTTACGATCCAATGAAACCAAATGTTAGTTTTATAAATCGCCTTATAGCGAAGCTCTGACATGCTTTGTGATAGCAACCGGGACGTACGGTGGCTTAACGTGCCCTTCGGAGCACGGAATCGTTTTCTTACAGATCAACAAGTGATTAAGCCTGCTTGAATTTTTCCTAACCAATGATACAAAGTGTCAATTTCGACATAGAGTCATTACGTTTCTTCAAAGGGACTTACCATCGCTGGCTTAGCGATTCGAAGTGAATCTTGGTCTCCGATATTTAAGTTCGCCATTCTTCTCTATTCTGTGCCAAATCTGAACAGTCGGACACTAAATTTAAATTCTCTGTAAATCTTGTTTCCCTCTACTGACTTTAACAGTATGCCAGAGCAGAAGCAACTGGAACATTCTATGTTTTTCTATCGCCCCTTGTCCACCACGAAAAAAAAAAAACAATCAATTATTTTTCACAAAACATATGGCAACACCACATAAGAGGTCACAACGTTTCGCCTAATGCAAGCGAAATTGTAACTTATATGTTTCCTGAATAGAGACCAAATTGCTCTGAATTAAGACGTGGAAGGTCGATCATCCAATTAATAAAAGAAGATGAGAGTGTTAGATTGTTTCTGATGATAAAGTTAATGTTAGTTAGTTAAGTTTCAATGGGATTTTCCTATTACATTGAAAACTAGTTTCACGCTGGACTGGGAACGATAGAAATATAGCTTTTAAATTATCGCTTCTGTTTGTCTGTTGTATGAAACAATTTATACTGTGTCTCATGTGTCTTGTTTTTAATGGTGTCAATAAATAGTTACCTAAATTGTTTATTTTTCTGTGTTTATCGTAATAGCCAATTTAGTACCAGTTTTCAGTGATGCAATTTAAGAAATGTGATGATAACCAGTTTCTGTTATTTACGAGTCGTAGCGAAAATGCATGATAATAGAATGGAAAAGAATAGTACGGAGTAGAATAGAATAGCTTTCTTTCCAGGAAACAGCGAAGTTTACAACAATATTTATATTTTAGTTTTGATATCGTGATAAAAATAAGTTTTTAAATTTGATTTTACAAATTGACTTATTTTACATGACATCTGTTAGAGTCCTTTTGTATAATTGTAATTTTTGTTTTGACATCTTTGATTTATTTTTATTGTGTAATCTGTATTTTTTGACGATCATATTATTCTTTGACATTTTTATTATTATTGCAATGTAATTGTGAAATTGATAATGTGAAATAAATGAATCTAATCTAATACATATTGCAAAAGTAATAATTAAATGAATGTAAACAATACTACTGCTCAGTGAAAAACGACTGATTATGATAATATTCCAGTCATTGATGCTCTGCCTATCCACTTAATAAATTAGGTCATAACTTAAGGATATCATCTATTAACAATCAGATAATTCCAGAATGCACACGAATTTGAAAAGCAAAAATATTTGAATAAAAATAAATGAACATCCATTTACAAAAGGGGAAATTCTGCGTTTCCTATGAGGTAACCGAATATCTTTAGTACTAAAAATTTTGAGTTTCTCTCTTTATCTAACTTTTCTGTTTCAAACTTCAAAGGACTTCAACGAACGCAAAGCTGAGCTATATTATGAACAACAGACAAAATTTCCAGGAAAACCTTTACAAACAAATTTCAATCGAAAAACAAATTTTCAGTCGAGAGTAAAACTAGTGTCGTTTAATTATTTCTAGGGACTAGAGTTGAACCTAAAAATATTTAACATTATACTAGGTAAATACAAATGTTAGATGAATATTTAAATAACAACTACCTGGAACCGAAACCTATTCTTGCATGCTGGACTGGGAGCGAGAGAAAAACATAGAATGTGCTAGCTGCATTTCCTCCCGGGCATGCTGTAAAAACCAGCTGAGGGATCCGAGGTTTTCTCTATATTGCAATTTAGGTGATAGGCTGACAAGCTGTCTCTACAGCAATATACCTATAAATCTATCAGTTGTATCTATAAGTTGTGAGGTCATGCTACTTTGCAACCGTGCAGTCGCTCTTGCAGTATGGCCTGGAGTTCTGGGGGCGCGCTGCTGAATGGGAGCGTGTCTTCAGGATGCAGAAACGTGCAGCGAGAGCGATCGTACGGAAAACGCAGTATGACTCGGCAAAACCAGTTTTCATTAGTCTGGGAATAATGACTTTGCCGAGCTTACTTATACTGCAAGTAGCTTTATACGCCAGAACTAATTTAACTATGTATGAGAAGCGGGGCGACAACCAAATCCACAACCTCCGCTATGCTCAGCGACTCTGCACGGAACCCCACTCGCTTGAGAAGGCTAAGCGCACCATCCATGCGATGGCAGCACCTGTCTACAATAATTTGCCGAGTGACATCCAGGATGCCCCGAGCTTGAAAACTTTTAAGACTAAGCTAAAAAAATGGTTAACGGAGAAAGCATTCTATAGCCACGCAGAATTCATTGACACTAAGCATTGACATATTACATACATTGATTATTATGACTTGTTATATTATTATGATGATGATGATGACATCTTATTTTGTATTTAAATCTTCGAATTGAAGTTTGAATTTTATTACTTATATTTTTGACATTGTTTTAATTTTTTTATTTTTTACTTTTGACATGTAGTGTGTACAAATTGTAAATCGGATTTATTTTTTTGACATGTAATGTATATTATGAATAAAAATGATTATGATTATGATTATCTTAAATAACCCTCAAAACTTTGTCAGACGTGGCGGGACGACCTTTGTTTAGGTCATTTACTATCCGCCTACCCCATTACGGATACAGGCGTGATTATATATATGTATGTATGGAACCTAAATAAAAATCTTACTGAATTTGAATATTTTGTTAATTTATTTTGCTAATTGAATAAAACTCTTCGGCGTAGTATATTGCCATGACGAAAAATTGATTACTACAAATGATGAAAGATCATAAAAGATTTTTGTTCTAAATATAGCCGTAAATATTTAGTCGGAAAGATTTTTTTCCTACATGGGTAATACAATAATTTCCTCCGTGGTCTAGCGATCTGAGCCATGGGTTCTTGACCCGGGTTCGATTTCCAGCGGGGAACAATGACTTTGTGTTGTTGTTTCTAGTTAAGTTAATACATTGCAGGCTAGTCCGAAAGGTAAGATGATCAATGCTATCGAATGGGAATATAAATAGTCGGTCCGGCGTCTGATTTTTCTCTGGTCGTGTCAGTCAGTCTGTCCCATCAGAATAAGATATTGAAGGAACAGAGATTGCACCTTTGTATAGCACAAACACTTGGACACTAAAAACAAGTCCTGCACAGTTGGCCGATCTCTGGGTTATTGGCCGCCATCACCGAGAATCGGTGAAAGGACTATTATTAAAATAGCACAACCAAAATTATGGCACATATTAATATCTCTCAAAATTTGCCTGGCATGGTTCTACCCACATGCAACTGCCTCCGTAGTCTAGTGGTCAGAGCTATGGGCTTTCGATCCGGGGGTCCTGGGTTCAATCCTAGGCGGGAACACAAATTTGATATTTGTCATTTTATCACTTTGTGAGGTTTTCCTTGGTTTGGTGAGGATATTGCAGGCTGAATCACCGATAAGTACAATGATTGTCCGATAAGCAAAAAGGATTCCGTGCTTCGGAGGGCACGTTAAGCCGTTGGTCAAGGTCGCTGTCTTTGATAGTGGTCGTTACTCAAACCATGTCACATGCCTAAAAGCTATGTTACTAGGTGGTTTGAAAACTCTCGACACCAGGGTTCTTCGGGTCGTTGTTCGACTTGAGAATCCACCCGCTAAGAAGATGATAGCATGCCCGGGAGGATACGCAGCTGGCACATTCATTCCACTCCCACACGTGATCCTAAAATCTATACATGCCTGTATAGTTTTATTTGTATAGTATATGTAGGAATTTCGAAACATAATATACTACAGGCAAGGTTCTAGATAGACGAAATGCAATTCAACCACAATCCGACTGCAATATTGCATAAAGTGTTACTGCACACCAACTGTAATCAAACTGCAAGTTCATGGACATTTGGCCTGCAGTTGAATAGCACAACTTCCATGCTGGACTGGGAGCGAGAGAAAAGCATAGAATGTGCCAGCTGCATTGCCTCCCGGGCATGCTGTAAAAACCAGCTAAAGGATCCGATCCGAGTGTTTCAGTATATTGCAATTTAGGCGATGAGCTGACATCCTGTCACTACAGCAATATACCTACAAATCTATCTTAAATAACCCACAAAACTTTGTCAGACGTGGCGGAACGCTCTTTTTTTAGGTCATTTATGCTCTGCCTACCGCATTAGGGATACACATACATATAATCACACCTTTATCTCTAATGGGGTAGGCAGAGCGTACACGACCCAAACAAAGGTCGTTCCGCCACGACTGACAAAGATTTGAGGGTTGTTTAAGGTAGATTTGAAGGTATATTGCTGTAGTCACAGGTTGTCAGCCCATCGCCTAAATTGCAATATACTGTAACCCTCTGATCCCTTAGCTGGTTTCCACAGCATGCCCGGGAGGAAATGCAACCGCACATTCCACGAGATTCCAGAATTAGGGATAAAGGCGTGATTATATGTATGTACGAGTATGTTGAATTGCAGTCCGTCTAGACTCTATCTAACTCAGCTCTAACCTACGCTCTAACTCTAACCCAATACGGAGCAGCGAACCTTAACTCTCCATGTCATGTGTCACAGATGCACTGAGCCACTTCCTGGTATATCTAGATACAGTACGGGCCGATAATATTGCACATCGGCACTTAGAACGAGTCAGTTTCGTTGTGGAGTTTGTCAGTCATTGTACGAGAACGACAGAGATAAAAAGCCGAACTTAAACGATGTGTTGTATTTCTGGCCATCATGGCCTGTTTGACATAAAATTTAACATTAGAAATACTATAATTCATATTAACTGCCTCCGTTGTATGCCGATAGCAATAATATTGTATTATTTTTCTCTATTTGATAAGGACAATGCAATAAAAGAAAATTACTTCCATATCTGAACATATGCGTACTCCAGTTTCCATAAGCAAACCACTCGAACATTGAGCCAATTCAAACTGAAAACCAAACCAGCAAAGCTTTCGTTTTCGAACCCAACATCGCAACTCAAACACAGATATGGAAACTAAAAATAGAAGGAGCACGTCGAAACGAAATCAAATATTTTCCGGTAGGTTTACTTTGCCTATGCAAAAAAAAAAAAAAAGTTAAAAAAAAAAAAACAACACGGATGCGAATCCGATCACGGTATAGAACGGTATCTCTGTGCATTGCGTCAAAGGTTTAATTGAACGTGGGCAGGGGCGCTGCTTGTAGGGATAACTGTCAAAAATGACGTTCGCGACAATTTTTTTTGTAACTTCCTAAAATGGCCCTTTCGCAGAAAGTTCCTTCTCATAATATCCTTTTTTGCAAAACGACCCTCTGCAATTCCCTTTAAATTATGATAAATAATGTCCCTTTTAAAATTTTCCAAGTCATTCCAGTAGCTGCCCACAATTTGAACTAAATCTATTAAACAAGGTTCATTTTGCGAAAGGGACATTTTGCGTAAGGGATATTTTGCGTAAGGGATATTTTGCGAAAGACACGTTTTGCGAAGCGTTAGTTCCGTTTTATGCATGTTCATATTAAGCGTTGACGTACTGTATGGAATATGGCAAATTCAATTTTGCCGTCTATCAGTGAATCAAACTCCGTGAGCTGTGTTTCTTTTTATTTCTGTTGAGGGTAGTATGCAATGCCCAATACCCGTATGCGGAAATGTATTTCTGAGAGCCTTTTTCACCCGTGTAGTGTGCTCCAGAGGGCACTTAAGCTATCGTTGTCGTAGCTGTCTTTGATGGTGGTCGTTACACAAACCATGTCAAAGACCTGTGCTATAAGGCGTTTTGAAAACTTTGACCGGAGTTCATTCCCACCCACAGGAAACCCACAAGAAGAACTTTTCCAAAGGGCGTCGTAAATGTTGATTAAGATATTAAACTAGGTGTAAAGGATAGGAACCAACGAACTGATAGAGGTTACTCGCTCAGTCAACGACACTGAACAACTATCAGCAGGACTGTTTTTAGGAATATCTGGTAAACAAATCAATATTTGGCATCGCGCTCGCCAAACCACCTGCCAAGCGTTGCTAGTCTAATACGGGGTGTAAGGGACAACGTCCCACAAACTGATAGAACAAAATCCACCAGAAAATTCTTTGAGGAAGTGAAAAAAAGATTTTGGCTTTTTCCTAGAAATTGTCTGATCGAGGTGCACATTTTGTATGCAAAAGCCAATTTTTATTTTCACTTCCTAAAAGAATTTCTTGGTGCAAGTTGTTCGGTGTCGTTTACTGAGCAACCCCTAAAAGTTTGCGGGACGCTGTCCCTTACACAATGCAATGCATGCATAATCACGCCTTTATCCCCAATGGGGTAGGCAGAGCGTAAACGACCTAAATAAAAGTCGTTACAAACCGCCACGTCGGACAAAATTTAGAGGGTTACTTATGATAGATTTGTAGGTATATTGCTGTAGTGACAGGTTGTCAGCCCGTCGCCTACATTGCAATATACTGAAACCCTCAGATCCCTTAGCTGATTTTTACAGCATGCCCAGGAGGAAATGCAGCTGGCATATTCTATGTTTATCCCTCGCTCCCCAGTCCATCATGGAAGATGTCCCTTACACCCCGTATAGAAACATTACAGCTTAGCTGTATCAGTAGTTGTGGTAAAAATACTTTAAAGATGAAATAGTATCAGAAAAATCCTTTAAAATACCGTACGGAAAGCCAAGTTTTCTCTGAAGGCGAGCATACAAATCCTTTCATCAAAAATTCTGCTGGTGTTGGTGACTCGAGAGCTCGTATTTTTAGCCGCCTCTAAATAAGCTTAAGTCAAGCTTAAGCGTGGCTTAAGCCGAGATTTAGCCGAGTTTAGACCTTGCAAGACACGGTCACAGTAGAAGAAATATGAGCAGTAAGACGTATTGTATGTTTTGTAACAAGTTCGTTTACATATCTTGGTTGTAATATTGTTTTTATTTTTGTATTTTTGGGACGTTTTTTGAGTTTTTGTAATGTTTTAAGTCTCGTCATAACTCTGACACCAGGGTTCACCGGGTCGATAGACTCGATACCCACTCGACAGAAGAAGAAGAAGTCTCGTCTGTATTTTACTGTTTTGTGTTAAACAATAAAGTTATAATCTATCTATATATCTACAGCAATATACCTACAAATCTATCTTTAATAACCCTCAAAACATTGTCAGACGTGGCGGAACGCCCTTTGTTTAGGTCGTTTACGCTCTGCCTACCCCATTAAGGATAAAGGCGTGATTATATGTATATATATGTATATCTATTGGAATAAGAACTCTTGAATAACAGCGACCTGTTTAAACAAACGACGAAAATGTGCCTTGAGCCCTGGGTCAGGGCCCAGTCTTTGCTGCGGACTCATACAAATTGTTGTTTTCGCTACGTTTGACACGTTATGAGGATTACTTTAGAAAACACCACTGGGTATTGCAGTTAGTTATAAAATTGCAGCCTATCGTATAAGTTCCAATTAACTTGAACCTTTGCCTAGAGGCAAATAGATGACTTCTACAGTAGGTCTGGAAAGAGAAGTAGCTGCGTACAGATGCGAATAATTATTACTGCTTCCTTTACCTCGACTGTGACATGGTCGAGTTTCCAGACTGTATTTCATGGCAACATCCTTAAAAACTTGCAATATTTCGTAAGAATTTGTGTTTATTAAGATTGGTCTTTGTTGGAGAAGTTTTCATTGAAGCAATTTCTGTTTAAAGATTTTGTTCTGTGGATTTCTCTGGTTTGCACTTGTGAAATGTTTTACGAGTTGAGTTGGCTTAGTTTAAGTCCATATTTTAGTTTAGTAACGAAGTTAATTGAAGGTAATTTAAAATTAAGCGCAAACATTTAAAATTTCTCTCTCATGAAACAGCAAAAACTTTATTGTGAAATAAATAAACTAAAACTTACTTCGCCAGCTCTTGGCGTCCAATTTTATCCGTAGAAAATTATCACTTCTGTTTTTTTTATTTAAAATACATTTGTGAGGTGCAAGATTCGAACACAAGACCACTAGCTCAACAGGCAGGGTCACTAAACACTAAACTATCAGACCAGTTACATAACTTACAATACAACGTCATTTCTAAACTGTCCCACTAGTGGGATACAATTAGGTGCTACCAACCTGTTAATAACACGTTATATAACACAACGGTAAGTGACAGTATTCCCGGTTATAACATGACATTTTTCACCCGACACAAACGTGTGTTGGATAGAGGTGGCAGCATGAAATAACAAGTACTACTTATAACTAACAAGTTTTGAGCTAATAACTGGTAAAAATACTTAGAATGTAATGAAATTTTTAGACATTAATAAAAATCATACAGAAAAAAAATTACTTTAAATGTTCTCTTGCCTGTTAACAACAGTTATTTAAGAAACAAACTATTCTTTGGTAAGTTTGGTAGTCTTTAGCCAACCCTGCAAAGAATGGGGGGACGTAAACATGACAACACTTGTAATTGACCCACCCAGTGGCAAAAATAGCTAATTATGAGGGCGTAAACACTCTGCAAACTTTGAAATACAAGCGTGACTATAATATAGGATGCGGGCCAGTTCCAACTCCATTCTGAGTACATTTACACCTGTAAATTTTCCTAGATTTAACACGCCACTTATGCGCCTGATTGCTAAAATATTGTTGGCCTATAAAAGCACCTAATTATAAAACTTTAGATTTCTATTTTAATTAATTTTGTAATCTGTAATGAATGATACTACTAACAAAGGATAAGCATATTGTTATCAACCGTAATTGCACCTTTGTTGTCTTTCAATAAATAATAATTATTATTATTTGTAGGTATACTTTTCAGTATCATTTTCGGTCCTATGAGGATTACGTGGGGCCGAAGCCAACAGCGCAGAGGCCTTTTTATTATTATTTTAATGTACCTGGCTGGAACAAACACATGACAGAGAGTCGTGGAGAGACCGGAGAGAGGCCTTTGCTCAGCAGTGGGACACTATCGGCTAAATAAGATAAGATAACGTACTACAACGTACCTGTTACCGCAAAAGCTCCTCACCCCATCCCTAAAATTCTTGGTGCTATTCCGTGCTAGCTCGGGATTTTTACCCACCATACTTCAGGTGCACAGCATATTCCTCAGCTTTGCGCGGATTTTTAGACGGATATCCGAATTTAAAGTGCACGAGCGAGGTGGAAAAATGTCTGCTTAGGGTCAGCTCACATTGAGTGGCGAGTATTTTATAAGTGCGTGATTTACTTAATAAGTATTATCTTAACTTATCTTATTTAGTCCACATCATCCCACTGCTGGGCAAAAGCCTCCCTCTTCTCCTTGCACTTAATAAGTATTAAACTTTATTTACTACTTACTAGCTTCGGCTCCGCGGTTTCATCTACGGATTAATAAGTTTTCCCGTAGGAATGAGGTATCTATCTATTTTTCTATTTTATTTACCAGAGGTAAATAGAAACCTTTGTCCGTCTCCAGGTTATCATTTATGACCATGCCAAATTTTATTAAAATCCGTTGAGCCGGTTAGGCGTAACAAATAAACAAATAGAGTTACAGTGTGTAAAAAAGTATTAAGTGCCTTTAAAATGCTCTACTCCATCATCTCCCTAGGCTTATCCCATATCTTACGGGGTCGGCTCCCTAATCCAGGAAATTTAACGAGGGTACTGGTTTGTACACAGAGCGACTGCCATCTGACCTCCGCAGAAAGGAAACCAGACCCATTCCTAGATTAGGTCAGACTTTTCAAGCCGCCAATGTTTAGCACTGGCCTCTGATATGGCTTAACGACTAATATCTATCTGACGTGCCTTCCGCAGCATGGAAAAAGCACCGAATAAACATACATATGAAATTCGAAAACCGAAATCACATTGGTACGTGGTGGGATTCGAACCACGACCTCCCGCTCAGGAGGCAGCGGCCCTATCCACTACACCATCGGGCTCCTCTTACTTAAAATATCTGGCTTAAAATGCTCTACTCATGATAATAAAAACAGCCTGCATTGTCCAAATCAAAACTGAGGAAAAACTTACAGACCGATAATACTATTTTTTTTTATATTCCCTGCTTGAAAATCGAAGGCTCGATCGGGAGCCTATGGCTCAGACCACTAGCCCACGGAGGCAGTTAGTTGTTACATGATGTAAGCCAACCTTAAGGTAGAAAAATGTCTACTTAAACGTTGAACATGCTCAAAAAGTTTGGGGTAATTTGGTTGGCAACAAACAGACTGAACGAAATTTTAGTTTTTTTAAGCTGAATTTTTTTTAAATGCAAGGAATGAAAGGACTTTTTGTGTGTTGCCTCAGTCAAGTAGAATGTGTATAACATTCTAGTATTAATTGCCTCCGCGGTGTAATGGTCTGAACTAAAGGTTTCCAGTTCAGAGGTCCTGGGCTCGATTCCCAGCAGGAAACACGAAGTTGATATTGTTAATTTATCACTTTGTGAGATTTTCGCTAGATTGGTTAGGACAATCAAATGTAGGGTGAATCTAATAGTCGGAAGCAAAGAGGATCCACCGGCGGTCCCGGTTGCTGTTGTTTTTGTTAGTGGTCGTTACATAAACTTTGTCAGAGGCCTGTTAGCTGTTATTAATAAACGGTTTATAAAGTAAGACACCAGAGTTCATCTGTTTGATTGACTCGAAACCCACACGTAAAGAAAAAGAAACTGCAGGTACAATAGCAATTTGGAAAGCTGCATTTCTAAAACAGCGCCCGTTGGGGTCTAAGTGAACTGTCAGTCGCTAGTGCCAGTGTTATTTCTCAACGTCGAACGACCAGCTTTGGCCGTCGCCAGGAGCGAACTAAGGTAAAATTCTTGGGTAAAACTCATCTTTGAACTCATCGAAAAATAAAAGAACTCCAGCCGTAGCTAGAAAATATTCAAGATCATAATAAGTAATTAAAAAAAAATGTGATGTTGTCCGATATTTATTCATTTTTATTATTCTGGATTTCGCCTAAATTTGATAATATTATGTCAATGTACCATTACGATTTTTTCCAGAAACATTACCTTATCTATGCTACCCCACAAGAAGGTAGCATTAATTTACCAATCACCTGTATATTGTGTCCAGTTTTTGATGTTAAACATTGAAAGACAAAATTGTGTTCATAAAAGGGCTAACTATTTTTGATTCTAAAACGCAAATAACTACAACCAATCTTGCATTATATGCAATTATAAATTTTGCCTCAAAAATAGCAATCGTCACTAATATAATGATTTACAGCCTCAACTATCAATGATAAAATTAATTTGATTGAATCTATTTAAATACAAATGCACCAAACGTTCATCCGGCCGAATGGTTCCCGGGACAATTTTCATTGCACTGTCACAGAATATAATTAATAATACAAAACATGATCTACATAGATACACTAAAATTTATAACTGGTTGGAGTCTGTACATAGGATATGAATAAGATAATTAAAATTGGGGGTGTCTATAAGTGCCATAGAAACCAAATTTCTCGTTATTCGATTTTTAAATGGAAACTATCATATAAATCATCTGTCCATCTATTGGTTTGTATGTATAGAGCGATTTCAAGATTAAGAACTAAGTACTAATTTTGACAGGCCATTTTGTATTAAAATTGCATTTCAGATACGAACCCTTACTCACTGTCAGTCTCAAGAGCTGATTATAATTCGGGCTTATGTTTGTTCACGCACCACTCAAGAACTACTGCGCTAAATTGAAAGCATTTTTTTTTTGTTGTGTTGCCTAAAATCTACTTCAGAATCTCATGTTTCGTTTTTCTCGATATTCAACTTAGAAATCGAGATATTCAAAAGTATGGTGGTCAGAATCATTTTGCCACTGTATGTAATGGGATGGGAGCTTCCATGTTGGCCTGGGAGCGAGAGAAAAACATAAAATGTGCCAGCTGCATTTCCTCCCAGGCATGCTGTAGAAACCAGCTAAGGGATCAGAGGGTTTTGGTATATTGTAATTTAGACGATGGGCTGACAACCTGTCACTACAGCAGTATACCTTCAAATCTGTCTTGAATAGCCTTCAAAAGTTTGTCGGACGTGGCGGAGCGACCTTTATATAGGTCGTTTGCACTCTGCCTACCCCATTAGGCATAAAGGCGTCATTATATGTATGTATGTAATGGGACATTGGTTAGGAAAACTAATTCAATGCGGGTGAAAGAAACCAAGGGCGCAAATTAGTGTTGTGTATTCCAAATAAAATTAATTATGATTAAAACAAAACATGACCCACAATTTGAGCAGGTCACGTCAATCATACCTAATTAGCAGCACAAATAATTTCAGGAATCAACCGGAACGAAAACACACTAATTAAATTTGTCTGTACGAAATATGGAATTGTATATTGGCACTAGTGTTGCCGGACTATTGGTATCGATAAAATTAATAATAAATTTCAAACAATATTAACAAGGTTTTCTGTATATTGCAATTAGGCGGTGGGCTGACAACCTGTCACTACAGCAATATACCTACAAATCTATTTAAAATAACCCTCAAGACTTTGTCAGACGTGGTGGAATGATTTTTTTTTTTTCTTTTTTCTAAGTTTGTTCATAAATAAACGCTAAATGTGCCTAATATTGTTGCTATTAAAATATATATTACAAAGATTTGTCAAATTGTAGTTTAAGTTGTTCTGTGCTATTTATCCTCTTCTGTACACTTGACGTAGGGTGGACTTAAAAACAGCCAAGCTGTGTCCACACCTTTTTCCACTTCTGCTAAATATATATATGCCTACCTGTCCTGTTTGTTATGTTATTCTTGATTGTGTGTTTTTTATTTTTTGTAATGTGTTCTGTGGAAATAAACTGATTTGTATTTTGTATTTGTATTTTGTATTTGGAATGACCTTTGCTTAAGTCTTTAACGCTCTGCCTATCCCATTAAGGATAAAGGCGATATTATATGTATGAATGTATGTATTAACGATACACATATCGATGGAATTGGTTTTCAATAATAATATTAAAACATTATATTATTTATTTATTATCGGTATTATTACTGGACATCGGTTATAAAGTCCGTAATTATTCCCTATCGATCGGAGTAGTTTTTTTGTTTATTCTAACGATATTGTTTTCAATATCGCAAAACTATCGATAGTCTATCCTTGCAGTAACACTATTTGAATAGTATATTGGCACTTATTAACGCTGAGTTTTGAAGTGTAAATTTATTAATATTTCGAGTATGTTTCACGAGGGTTTGCAATTAAATGCAATATTGCATACGAAATTATGCTATGAATTCTTTTATGAGTTGAAATATGCCGTTGTTGATTGGAAGGTATTGTGTTCTCATGTTAAATGTAAATCAGATTGATATAATAAGATCCTTATATTTAGCTGATAAAGTTGACAATAGAGCGTTCTCACCTAGAAGCCTCAAAGACACTGGAAATCAACCAAGTTTTTTCCATACATTAAGAATAAAATACGACTTTCGAACCTCATGTAGGTACTTCCTCGGGGTTTAATTTAATTTAATTTATTTAATTACAACGGGTAACCCTATTACAGTAATTAATAAAATAACATTGTAACAATACTTAATAAAATTTGCGATAAATTTGGTAATAAAAAATTCACAAAGGTCAAGAACATAACAATATAAAATTAAAATTAGTCAATTATAAAAAAGCATTAAATTTTAGATAAAATTTAAAGTTAACTTCGTATGTAGTCAATAACATAACAATATACAATTTCAAATTCATATTAAGGTGGTAAAGACGTACCTGTGAAAATAAAATCGTCTTCAAGAATCAAGCTCTTACTAATAATTATGACAGGCCGGTAACATTACGTAACCCTCCAGGAGCTGCAGATGTCCATGTCCATGGGTTGCGGTGATATTAACCATCAAGTGACCCGTCTCCTCGACTGCCACCCAAATTTATAAATAAAAGATTTGTTTTTATATTGATAATGAGTTGGCTCTTGACCTGTAGTATCAGGGACGACAGAAACAAAGTCAACAATAGGCCGAGATCATCCTGTTCATTCTTAATTTGGAGAGTGACCCCACCATTGTTCACCTGAGTACGTACCTGTATCGATTCTGATTCTTCTGTCTGCTGGACGTGAGGTAAGCTCTGTCTTGGCGCTTTACATTCGAGATTTTCAAAGGCGAAAAGGACTATAACTATACAGGGTGTAAGGGACAGCATGTCGTAAACTGATAGAGATTACTTAGTCAATGAAACTGAGCAAGTTTGATGAAGAAATTATTTTAGTAAAATAAATTCACTTGTCATAAAAAAATTACTACCACAATCTGTGTTTTCTTTTTCATTACCTCAAGGAATTTCATCGTGAAAGTTGTTCACTTACGTTGAATGACAGACTTCTAAAAGTTTGCGAGAAGCTGATCCTTTGCACAATATATTAAAAAAATACTTTCTGACCCCCCCTTTGTGAACCTGAGTACGTCTCTGTCCCGAACATTGACTACATGCATTAAGGGAGATTCTTCTGTCTGCTGGACGTGAGATAAGCTCCGTTTGGCGCTTTGCATTCGAGATTTGCGAAGGCTTGTCAGAGGTTCGGGTTTTAGTTGGGACTTAAACTATATTCTATAAAATATATTTTATTATATTTCTTCCATGCTCGCCTGGGAGCGGGAGAAACATATAGAATGTGCCATCTGTATTTTTTTCCCGGCATGCTGTAAAAACCAGCTATGGTATCCGAGGGTTTCTGTATATTGCAATTAAGGCGATGGGCTGACAACCTTGTAATGAACTTAGGTTCTGCTATTCAAAACTTAATCATTGTTTTAAAATACAAATAACGCCATCTATCAGATTGGTAGGAGAATCACTATAAACGAGAAACTAATGCCAATCTAGTGTTGATTGAGTGGGGAACTAATATTATAGCCAGATCGAACTGAAATTACTTCAATTTGAAGTAAGGACACGCGGTGCCATCTGGAGGAGAATGGGAGAACTATCAAGAGAAGGAGGAATGAAGGCTCTCGAAAACTCGAAAATGGTCGGGAAGAGGGAAGATAAAACAGTCGGGGGGCTCGAGAGGGGGGATTCTGCTGGAACTTGAGAGAGACGGGGGCGACGAGGGATGGAGAAGGACGCCGTGGAAGAAAATAGCGGCTGGGACCGAGCAGGGAGAAGTTTAGTCGACCTGGAGTTTTAGTTTGAGTGGAAGTTTAGTTTTACTTGAAGTTTAGTTGACTTTTACCAGTGAAAGTGTACACATCAAAGAGGAGAGGAGAGTATGCAGCCGGGAGGCAACCATGAGGCCTACTTTGGTGGGATGTTGGTGCCATCAGTTGTTCCTGTGGAGGACGGAGGGCGGTGACCTGACGATCAGCTGTTCTTTTACATGGTGGAGTGGAGGATGCTGACAGTGGAGTCTTGCAGAGCTGGTGGAGTGCCACCTACAAGGATTCTAAAGGAATTTACATCGTGTTTTATTTACTTTACCATTTCTACATTTATTTAATTATCTTGTCCACTTCAGACTTTGTTTATTGACAAGGTTTTTCCCTGTTCAATTAACAATCCTTTTTTATGATATTTCATACTTGCCAAAGGCCGTTCTATTCATTTATATATATATATATATAATTTCCAATATTTCTTATATGATAGGTACGGTTAATGAGATATATGTAGGATTGTAGGTTGGTTTAGCATGCAATTACATAATTTATACACAGCTAAGCGGTTAGGTAAATAGGCAGTTTAGGTACATTGTAGGAGTAGGTTAGGTAGAGGTAGGTTTAGACGGATAGGTATTCTAGGTTATAGGAATTAGGACAATATCTAGGAAAGTAGGTGGGGGTAGCTATTTGGGATCCTAGTTTGTGTTTAGGTAGGTAGTTCTCTTCCTTCTCTTTACCAAAATTCTTGCCCTACCTTTCCTTTAAGCAGAGAAGCATCATCCTAATGTTTCATGAAATGCCCAGCAGTGGAATGTATAAATTATTTTAATACATTCTATGTTTTTATAACTATATCTATGTATGAATTGTTCATACCTACCTATCCTGGCAGAGGAGACAAAATACTTACCTACCTATTCTTCTCAAATAAACTACTGAACTGATTTATATTCACTTAACTGTGGATTCAATACCTATGTATGAGTCATTCATACCTACATGCTTATCCTGGCAGTGGATACTGAATTGATTTTGTATTCACTTTATTGTGAAATATGTCCAACGGACAATGTTTTGAAACATTTATTGGATTCATGATCCTATATGTATGTATGTTCTAGACTCTAGAACACCAGCTACAAACTTGGTGGGAACGTTCACCTCTGATACCTACTATGTAGGTTTTATACAATTGATGATCCTGTTCTACAGACTGACAAAGTTTATCTTTGATAATATACCTACTGATGTGTGGGTTTTATACTTACAACTGATTGGGACTATGGTCCAACTACCTAATGGGAGTATTTATTATACTTACCAAACCAATACAACATGGAATGTGGGATGATGTTATCTGAATCCTACCTACAACCTCAAATTACCCTGGAACGGGTCTGGAATTAAAATTATATATTCATTCACTTTATGTGAATTTTATATGACTGATTTATGGTCGGTTGGCTTTGACAAGCCATTATACTACTGAAATACTACTTGACTTGATGTCAATTGAGCGACATGGTATCAGCCATGGTCAAACCTCCATCACATACTACATCTTAGCATTCGATATGTCTGTAACAGCATTTAGATCACAGAAGCTTATTTTGCACTAAAGAAGTCTAACAATCAGTCACTACTTGCTCTTGCCTATCACTCCTATATCTACAACGAATCTATGGCTTGCGGTGTGAATGATTGTTATATTATCTGGGACTAGCTTCGGCATCCCTATCTATTCTACTGACTCCTGGATGTGCATATCATAAGTGGAGATCGATGACTGGTGCAGTTTCATAGTCGGTGCTTCCAGCATAGCTGGACAACAATTTATAAAACCTTTGTTGGGACAATGTTTCTCAATTGGACATCACAACTTACTACAAATTACATCAGACATGACTTGCTCTGTCTTGGTTGGCTGACCAATAAATCAGCTCAAATTAATTATATTTTACATGATGCTGTTCATCAATCTGGACTCGTTCCAAAACTCCTAAGTGCGCTGTCACTTATCTCTGGCCTGAGGCTTGGCCAAAAACAAAAACCAATTGGAGGGCACAGAAGTGCCTCCTCTTTCCTTTTCTGGGGCTCGCATGATGGGTTTTGCATCAAGGACAAGTTCCTAGGCTATTTACTGTCTTTATTAGTGTCTGGGAATTGGTAATTGAAGTAAATCTCATTCGTTGATGGTTGGCGAGCACATAAATCCTCTACCAGCGAATGGTTGGAGCTGGAATCGGAGGTTCCGTTATCCCGCTGCGCACTGTCCCCATGTTGTCCCAAGAACCTAAAGAGAGCTAAGTTATGACATCCCACTACCACTTTAAAGGATTTGGGTTACTTTTATAAATTTCATTACACAACGTACGGTCCTAACTATAATACTAGACGATCACAATCACGAGCCATATTTGTAACCTTATTACTAGACATTCATGAGCCACTCTTCCCATTCACTATTCCTCTGTCCTATTCCCTTCCTCTCCTCTAATCCTCTCCACATTCCTACCTTTCCTCAACACCTTTCCTCTCACACTTCCTTTCACATATCATATACTTAAGGTTGATAGGGTTGTTAGAGGGGGGGGGTTGTTACAATTCACTACAGCAATAAACCTATAAATCTATCTTAAAAATCAGCGCACGCTACGGCGTGGCAGTTACGTTCGTGGCAGCGTCAAAAATGTAATAACGCACAATAAAGGTAATTCCATAAAATTTTAAAAAACCTGTGTTGCGATTTTAGATAATCATAATACAGATAATTTCCAAAGGAAAAAAGCGCTGCTAACAGTTTATAATCAAAATTAAGTTTACTTCTTCTTCTGTCGAGTGGGTATCGAGTCTATCGACCCGATGAACCCTGGTGTCAAAGTTTTTAAACCGCCTAGTAGCACAACTATAAGGACTCTGACATGGTTTAAGTAACGACCACTATCAAAGACAGCGTCCGGGACCGACGGCTTAACGTTTTTATTTATTTTATTAAGTTTACTGATAATAACATTTGCCCAGCAGTGGGACACTATGGGCTAATAAGAAGAAAAGGAAGAAGAAAATAATAACATCTTGACTTCTTGTTTTTTTAGCATATTTATTTTGAACTAGAATATTTTTAATGTTGCAATTGCAGGCCATGAAATAATTTCTTAGATTTTTTTTATTTCAATCATTTGTGAAGGAGAAATAAGCTCTTAAAACAACCAATTGCCGGGAGGAATCGCCTTAAGCAGGCCAGCTAATTCTAAAGGCCTTCTACATTGTAACTAATTACATACATACATATAATCACGCCTTATCCCTAATGGGGTAGGCAGAGCGTAAACGACCTAAACAAACGTCTGACAAAGTTTTGAGGGTTATTTAAGATAGATTTGTAGGTATATTGCTTTGTAACTAATTGATCTAAGTTAATACCTAGTTATGTTACTTCAACTAAACCCGATAGTTTGGGATAGCTTCAAGCATTTCAGCAGACGTGTTCGATAACTCCTGACTCTTTATAAGAGCCTAGGGTTTAGTTTGTAAAGTTTAGGACTAGTCCTTTAAAGTTATATTTTCACACATACTTCAAAATCACGCCTTTATCCCTAATGGGGAAGGCAAAGCGTCAACGATATAAATGGAGGTCTTTCCGCCACGTCTGTCACTTTTTGAGGGTTGGTTAAGATGATATGTCTATTGCTTTAGTGACAGGATGTCAGCCCATCGTCTAAATACAATACACTGAAACCCTTCAATCCCTTTGCTTGTATTTACAGCATGCCCAGGAGAAGAAGCAGCTGGCACATTCTGTGTTTTTCTATCTCTCCCAGTCCAGTATGGAAGTTGATAGTACCTATCTGATAGGTAGATAGATAGGTACTTAGCACTACTTAGGTATAGTAAAGTCATTATAGTAGGTTTCAATATCTCAATTTTCAACCTTCTTCAAGTGATGTAACCCAAACTTTGAATTTCAGTTCGTCATTTTGTTCAACAGAATTTGCTCCTAGAACGCTGGCACAGTTTCGGTTAATTAAATTTGAAGTTTATAACTATTATGACGTAGGTACGATTCAGACCAACCGGCTCGCATCGGGCCATCGCATTTTTCAAATCGGTAAAGAACATTGAAATGTACCAACACTAATTAGAGTATTTTTTTTTAACTTACGCATAGTTACGTCGGCATCCCGCGACGCGTCGCAACGTATTGCACAATGCATTCGGCTATCGCGACGCCCCGACCGGCTCCGACCGGCCCCGACCAGCTCCGAACGGCGCCGTCAGCATAAAATCGGCTGCCGTCGGGTAGGTTCGGAGCCGGTCGGCCGTGCGTCGTGGAATACAATCGGTGATTACGATGCAGGAACTATCGAATCCTTCAAGTTTTGTTCTCCAAGCAACAGTTCTTCTTCTTCTCAGTCGTAACACTCTTGGCAGAGTGGTCGTGGTCGTTATGGGTTGGTGGCACGCTTCACCAGTCGCCGCCATTCTTCCATTATGGCTGCTTTTCTTGTGCACTCGTAAAGGGGCCCATCAAAAGCCTTTCTGATTTGGTCCGTCCACCGCGTTGGAGATCTGCCGCGAGCCCGAGTGCCTTCCACACTGCCTTGCACAACTAACCTCTCTATACTGGTGTTATCACGCCGAGACACATGTCCAAAAAACGTCAAAATTCGGCTCTGGACTATCGAGGAAAGGCGATGTTCAACCTTAAGTTCTTGGAGAATGGAGGCATTGGTGCGAAACTCTGTCCACGATATTCTGAGCATTCTCCTCCAGCACCACATCTCAAGAGCATCAATTTTCTTCCTCTCGACGTCTCGTAGGGTCCAGTTACTTAATAATAAAGTCAAGCAACAGTTACTTAATAATAAAGTCAATAATGGATTCGGAAGAAAAACTTATTCTTAAACATAATCGATAAAACCCTTCTGGGCGCTTAGAGTGCGTACGGATTCCAGCGGACGCTTTCGGTTGCCGCAGCACGTGTACGGCTCCGTGTCAATGCGGCGCAACCGAAGCCGGTTGGTATGAATCGTGTCATAAGGTTCAAGTTGGGTCGCCCAAGGCAACTTTGGGAGCGATATTTTTGAATGTCAAATAGAGGTTAGACGGCCAATTTGAACCTATTGGTGACTTTGTGACGTCATTGAGAGAGAGAAGCTAAAATTATACACACACTCAAAATCACGCCATTATCCCTCTTGGGGTAGGCAGAGCGTAAACGTCCTTACAGTAAAAGACGGTCGTTCCGCCACGTCTGACAAATGTTTGAGGATTATTTAAGATATATATGTAGGTATATTGCTGTAGTGACAGGTTGTCAGCCCATTGCCTAGACTGCAATATACTGAAACCCTCGGATCCCTTAGCTTACCGTTAAATAAAGTCGCCTTTACAAAACAGTTTTAAATATGTTGCGAGGTACACACAGATGTCAGTCACACGACTGAATAATACGTGCAGTGAAGCGTCCCGCTGATTGTAATGGATAGAGGTTCTCCAACTTTACTATCAATAAATATACATATACATACATATAATCACGCAATGAGAGCCCGATGGTGTAGTGATGAGGGCGTCCGAGCGAGCTTACCAAGCTAGACCTGTTATAATTTACCTCGCGGTTTTATTTTGAAAATAAGTGTAAAAAGTATTTATTTTGAAGTGTACTAATAATAATCGTATTCATTAATACTTAATCCATAAGTGTGTGAAAACTGTGTGTAAATCGATCTTGTAATTGCGATTTTATTAACAAATACAATTTAAACTGTCCAATTTAACGGCCTAAGTACTGACCGATAACACTCAAACAACTAGTGATTGATAGAAACGCGTAAGCGACGCGTTCTCCACGGCGCTTACGACCTTTGGATGAGCACATTCATTTTTTTAACTACCGGTTCTGTCGTGCGATCGCCGACGGCTGCTACCTGTTACCTACTGTACAACTTAAACCAATACAATAACAATGGCTCCAGGTATGAATTGCCAAGCTTGTAACAAACATGTTACGATTGTGGAGAGGCTGCAGTGTGTCGCTTGTAGCAAGTATTATCACTGTGAATGTGTTAATATTACAAGGGACATCTTTAACGCTGAACGCCACAATTTAGAACGTGTATGGAATTGTCCTGTGTGCACGGTGTCGAAAGCCCATGGGCAGCGTAACGATGATACGCCTGTTCGCAAAGCGTTGGAGTTTACAAGCGATAATGAGTATGTGAATAAAAAGCGTGGTAGTGGTACACGTCGCACATGTGATAGTCCAGGGGCCAACGATAGCAAACAGGCATCGGATGTCGGTGAACATGGTTTAAATGTACAAAAAACTCTGGACAAGGAACCAGCACCTTCCAACTTGGTTGTTGAAATACAGCTTCTGCGACAGGAACTGATCGCGACACGAGCTGAATTGTCGGCTTCTCGTGCTGAAATGCAGGTGTTGAGAAATAATATTTCAAGTCTTTCCGATGCTGTCAAGTCCTGCAACAGTCGTATTAATGACCTCACCCTACGAGTAGATAATTTGGAAAAGAAACAAACTATATCTTTGCCTGCCACCGCCCTTGAACAGACAATTATTGAATTAAAATCGGAACTCAATGAGCGCGAGCAAGAGTTGCTCTGTAACGATATAGAGATTGCAGGTATACCTGAAGAAAATTCAGAGCTGCCCATTCACCTTACATTGACTTTTGCTACAAAACTAGGTGTTTCACTTGAAGAACGTGATATTGTCAGTGTGCAGCGATTGGGTACTGTACGTCGAGCTGGTCCCGGGCAACTGGCACGCCCGCGTCCTCTTGTGGTGCGCCTTGCTCGCCGGGTACGACGTGACGAGATACTTCGTGAGGCACGCGTGCGGCGTAATGTTACCACTGCTGGCCTAGGCTTGGTCGCAGCTGAGCAGCGTGTCTACGTCAACGAGAGATTGTCGCGTTATAACCGAAATATCTTCTATAAGGCTCGCAGTGAGGCTCAGCGTGGCAACTGGAAATATGTTTGGACCAGAGACGGGAAAATTTTTACGCGCAAAGCACATGGGGAACCATGTCATCGACTGCGTTCTGAGGCCGACGTAGATAAAATTTTTGGACTTTCTCAGGGTTAGCTCAGTTATTTACTCATGAGCCTTGTAATCTCAATGAGATATTTAAACAATTTTTACTTTCTTCTGTTATTTTTTTAATTTTTTTATGTGTTGTGGATATTCTTCAGTCGAAACTTGTTATTGATCAGTTGTGTGTATTTTTTGCTAATCATTTGCCATTTACGTTCTTGCTTTGCGTTTTACCCGCCTTGAGTTTATATTATGTGACGATCTCGTACTCTCACATCAGAGCACAGAGTTTCATACGATCTATAAGCTGCTATATCGATGGCTATCAATAAATATTTTAAAGTTGGTTTATATAATCCAGGAACCCTTGGTACAAATCATGATGAGTTCATTCTGGCTGTAATGCAATATTCATTTGACATTTTGGCAATAAACGAAACATGGCTGCGCCCTGATGAAGATGGTAAAGCCCCTAATCTTCCAGGATATACACTTCGAAGTGCCCCTAGACCTTCTAGTGTGTGTAATGGAGTTGGCGGAGGGGTTGGGTTTTATGTCAGAAAAGGTATTAGAGCCAGGATCTGTGATTTTCCTATTTGTTCAACTGTAGAGCAGCTCTGGTTGAAACTGAATGTTAGTGGTAATAAAATTTTACTCGGTACTGCGTACCGACCCCCTCGTCTTAACGTTGACGTCTTTTTAAATGCTTTATCAGATTCTTTGAATGCTTTGGGCCATAACGATTTCACTATATTGCTTGGAGATTTCAATATAGATCAATTAGCTCTACTTAACAATAATATTAATATCACAAAATTTACTGATTTCATTGACAGTCATAATTTAAAACAGCTCATAACTTTCCCCACTCATTTCACCGAACATAGTGCGACACTTATAGACTTAGTATGTACTGACGCACCGGCACGAAACATCTCATCTGATATAATAGGTAGTAAAAAGAATAATCATGCTTTAATTATCTGTGAATTTTATTTCAGGAAGCCTAAAATCCCACCCAAAACTGTAACTTACCGTCCCATAAAAAATATAATTACTTCGGATTTCCTCATTGATCTTAGAGAATTTCCCTGGCACACCATCTGTTACGTTCATAATGTTAGCGAAATGGTCTCCCTATTTAACAATTTCATTGTTATTTTATTTGATACCCATGCGCCTTTAAAGACTATTACTATTAAATGTTACTCATACCCATGGATTACGGAAAACATAAGGCTTATGATGAGACTAAGAAATCAGGCACATGTCAAGTATCTCAACATAAGAAAAAACTCCCACAAGGATTACTATAAGCAATTAAAAACATTAGTTAATTCTTCTCTCTTTTATGAAAAGCGTGCTTACTTCAATCAACGCATTAATTGTAACTTAAAACACCCCAAAGCATTGTGGAAGAATCTAAAATCTGATGTTCTTCCGCCGAAACCTGAACAAGATACTCTACCTGTACACCTTTGTTCTGCTGAGAAGATAAACGACCACTTTTTGAACGTACCTGGTTCCCACGGTGTTGATATATCCGACCTAACGTACTTCGAGTTTCATAGGTTTAATTATTCTTTAACTTTTAGTCTGAAATGTGTTAATCAGCAAATTATCTCTAAAACCCTAAATTCCCTTAAATCTAATGCACAGGGCGCTGACTTGATAAGTTTGGAGATGCTTTTGTTGACCCTGCCCATAACTTTAGATGCCATTACTTCAATTATAAACAGGTCGATTATGACATGCTCCTTTCCTGAACTTTGGAAAACCGCGATAGTTCATCCCATTCCAAAAATATCAAATCCTTTAGACTTTAAAGATTTGCGACCCATAAGCATACTGCCATGTTTATCAAAGGTCTTAGAGAAAATTGTCCACGCACAAGTCATTGATTATATGGAGACCTATGATATTCTTCCCCAGGTCCAATCGGGTTTCCGTAAAAATAGAAGCACTACTACAGCCTTACTAGACGTAACAAATAATATATTGGAGGCTCAAGATTCTGGAATGGGTACGATTTTGGTACTCTTGGATTTTTCTCGTGCCTTTGACACAATTAACGTTTCCTTATTGCTTTCTAAGTTGTCTTTTTACGGTTTTGATGTACCTACAATACAATGGTTCAACAGCTATCTGAGCAACCGTTTCCAATATGTTCAGCTACACAATAGTGATGGCACAGTTTCATCGTCTACTTTAACAGCAGTAACCCGCGGTGTGCCTCAAGGTTCTATTTTGGGTCCCCTGCTCTTTATCCTTTATAGTGCGGATATTATTAACTGCATAAAGAATTGCAAATTTCACATATACGCTGATGATCTCCAGTTATATTTATCTTTAAATCCAGACGAGGTCAACTCGGCCGTGGATAAAATTAATGAAGATTTAGATAGGATCTCTGGCTGGTCTAGAAGAAATTGCTTAATGCTGAACCCTAGCAAGTCTAAATTCATGCTATTTGGTTCTAAGCAGCAACTAGCAAAGATTACTATTTTGAGACCTTGCCTCTTGATTCAAGGCGATTGTGTAAATCAGGTGATGGAAGCGCGTAATTTGGGTTTGGTCGTGGATCCTAAACTAAGATTTGAGAAACACATACAGGAGGTGGTACGTAATTGTTTTTATCGCCTAAAAGTACTGTACAAAATCCGAAATTTTCTTTCTGTCAAATTGCGTATCATCCTAGTAGATTCACTTGTGCTCTCAAAATTCAACTACGCGGATGTGGTTTACGGTCCGAGACTTTTAGCAAAAACTAAAGGCTTAATACAGCGAGTGCAGAACGCGTGCGCTAGATTTTGCTTTGACATACCACCTAGGAGTCATGTGTCTCCTTTCATCAATGCAAATAGACTTCTAAACATGTCCTCTAGGAGATCTTATCATTTTGCCACCCTCCTTTTCGGTGTCATCAAAAGCCGTAAGCCTCTCTATCTGTTTGAAAAACTTGTTTGGTCTTCTCGCTTGCGTAACGCTCGTCTTGCTATTCCACGTCACAGAACTGCTGCGTTTGAGGGGAGTTTCAAATATGCCGCTGCTAAAATCTGGAATGATATACCGCCTCCTCTGCGTAACTCCACATTGATCTCAAGTGTTAAATTTAAAATTAGAGACCACTTTTTGCAGCATCAGCTTAGCGGTACTAACCCGTAAATATATTGTTTTCAACCTTTTAGAGTATTTATTTTATGTAATTTTAGTGATTTTGTTTGTTAATATGTAATTGTAAATATGTGTGTACACACACAATTTATCTTGTTTCTAAGTAAATTAATATTATGTTATATTATTTTATGTTCTTCTTCATATCTTGATTTCACTACTGGTTTATGTTAGTCTGATTTTTTTTGTAGTTTAGTTTATAAGTCTAGCTTGATGTAATTAATAATTATAATAGGTATATAAATATAGGCTCTAACAGTCTCCGCACCGGTTCCAACTGAAAACCAGCGCCACGGCTCCGGCTATGGCATTATGCTGAGTTGGAACCGTTTCGGTATAGTTGTAATGTCGTCTTTATTTACTTCAGTTCTTGTCACCTTTTTTCTGCAATTATGCCGAATAAATGATTTTTCTTTCTTTCTTTCTTTCTTTCTTTCTAGTGGATAGGGCCGCTGCCTTCTGAACGGGAGGTCGTGGTTCAAATCCCACCACGTACCAATGTGTTTTTCGTTTTTCGAATTTCATATGTACGTTTATTCGGTGCTTTTTCCGTGCTTCGGAAGGCACGTTGAGCCGTTGGTCCCGGTTAATATCGTTTAATACCTTATGTACGAGATAGTGTTCGGCGTAACCAAACGTGCCTACCTCAATGTACACGAAATAAAACTATACTATAAATGGACTGTATATTTATTGACGAAAAACTACTAACAAAACTATATACAAAAATACTGGCAACACTATGGACGAACTGTCAAAAAAGAACGAATAAAAACGAAATTCTACAAATAATGAAATGTTAAAACTATCTGGCAACACTATGAAAAAGATTGGCACAAAATCTTAAATATTTATCAATTATACTATAAACGGCACTTCACACTTCTATTATCACTATTAATCTTAATATTTCCACTGTTATTCTTGTTTTTGCTGCTTTCGGAACTATTCGAAAACGGATACGAAACGGAAACTGTTTACGGAACTCTTTGTCGATAACTATAAACGAACTATCACGGAAACACTATACGAAACGATTACGGAACTGTTTGTCGATAACTATTTACGAACTGTCACGGAATCACTGTCACTGTTACTATATACTGTTCACTGCACTATTTCTTCCCACTACTCGATCACCGATTCGAAACTGTCACTATAACTATTCTGTTCACTGTCTACTATCCTTCCACTATTCGGAAGTGTACTGTATTGTCACGGAACTGTATGACGAAACTATATATCACTGTACACTATGGCGAAACTATATGCTTGGTGCGGTCTACGCAGCTGTTTATATACTCCAATCTCGATACTGTAGAATTCTCGGGAAACAGCTGGCAATTCTTTTCTCGAAATGACAAGTGTCTTCTGTAATGTTCGATCGAGATAGCTAAATACAAACTGTCACTGGTAAGAAAAGGATGGCGTTATATCGATTCTCGAATATTCTTGATCATACGTCAAGTTCGTAAAAAGACAAGAATAGAATACTATTGCTATCTCGTTCTGTCACTCGCTCTGATTGGCTGTTTTGAATTTGCCTCTTATTTTAGGGATGACAGCTCTCAATTGTGGCCATCCTAAAAAATACTCCTTATTTCTATGGGAATAAAAAATACAAAAATTAAATACATTTGCGCCGTCGCGAACATACTCCCGCCGTGCGAGGTCGGTTACGGCGTCGCATCTAATAAAGTGGAGCGACGGCTTTATCGAATACTATATACTGTGAGGATATCCGACTTCTGTAATTTGTACATCTGTTTTCTGAACTCCCGCCGGTATTGCAATAACTATCTATGCTAAAGCCATCTCTATCCGGGGTGGCGGCCATGGTGCAAGCGGGGAACATAATAGTGTCGGTGGAGGCCATGGCTGCGTCGGTAAGGGCCATGGTTGCGCTGGTGGGGGCCATGGCGGCGTCGCTCTTGAAGCGATGGCAACTCTTGCATCTGAACATGCAGCGTCGATTTTTACTGGCTTCTTTATGTATTCCGGTGGTGGACCCTCCCGCCGGTTTTGACGGTACTGGAATCGGAGAACATCGCTGAACTTTTCGTTGATGTCTGTTAGTACTCCAAGCGAGTATTGACGGAATCCCTCTAGCAAGAATGGTGGTGACTGCAGATGCCGAAGATCTGGTCTAAACAACTGAACATTTAAAGCAGTTTCCTCGTAGTTAGCTGTTGACGGTGCTGTGTCGTGCACTATGTCCATTTCCTCTTTTGTTTGATGTAGCTCGGCGATTGGTTCTGTTTGTTGACCTCGGTATTTTGTCTTCTCTTCTTTCTCGATATCTTCTGTCTTCTCTTCTTCCTTGTCATCTTCCATATTCTCCTCTATCTTGTTTTCTTCTGTCTTCACATCTTCTATCTTGCTATCTTCTATCTTTTCGTCTTTCTTAATATCTTCTGTCTTAATGTTTTCTATCGTGATGTCTTCTGCCTTGAACTCTTCTGTCTTGATGTATTCTACCTTTACGTCTTCTGTATTGAGATCTTCTGTCTTCATGTCTTCTTTCTTTACTTCTTCTGTCTTGAGGTCTTCTGTCTTGATACTTTCTTCCTTTATGTCTTCTATCTTAATTTCTTCTGTCTTCTTTCCAGCGTGCCATTCTGTTACTTCTATTTTTCTGTCTTCGTATTCATAACATTGACTTTCGAAATATTCGTCTTGGTTCACGTATTTTTCAATCTTCTTTCCTTCAAAGTCGTCTTCTATCTTCATGTTCTTTGATTCTTTAGGTTCTGGTTTCTTCTCTAAATCAAACTTCTGGACTTTTTCTCCGGCGGCTGTTAATGCCTTCTTTGCTTCTCCTTTTGCAATTGCTATCCTTTCTTCTTCTACAGCTTCCAATTCTCTTATCTTCATTTCAATTAAAAATTTCTCACATCGTATTTTCGCTATATTTTATTTTTCCTCTAGTAACTCTTTTTGAAGTTGCAATTGAATACGTTCAGATCTCTTCGAATTCGAAGATCTTTTAGTTTTCACAGACATGTCACGATGTACCACAAAGGTTTCTTCTCCGGCTGGTATCTGTTGGTTCTCTACTACTTCAGGCTGTAACGGCTGCGATAACAGTTCTCTATCGATGATATAAGCTGACTGGTGCACGCTTCCTTCCACCGTGCGCTGACGTAAACCTTCTGGCATAGTTCTTGTTACGTACATCTCCAGGATTTTTCACAAAACGAAACACTGTTACACAATTTTCAACACGGAACTGTCTATATTAACTGTCACGAACCTATTCTATATCGATTAAACTGTTCACCAAAACTTTACTTCCACGGAAACTGTCTCAGTACAACCACTGTCTTTGAGCACGAATGAACTGTCTATAAACACTGTTTCACAAATACACGATCTTATCCAACAACTATATAATAAGGTACTGTTCACGAAATAACACGAAATCTGTCACTATAACTACACGGAACACTGATACAATCCGGCTCGAAGGACCATTATGTACGAGATAGTGTTCGGCGTAACCAAACGTGCCTACCTCAATGTACACGAAATAAAACTATACTATAAATGGACTGTATATTTATTATCGAAAAACTACTGACAATGAAATGTTGAAACTATCTGGCAACACTGTAAAACAGAATGGTGCAAAATCTTAAATATTCATGAATTAAACTATAAACGGCACTTCACACTTCTATTATCACTATTAATCTTAATATTTCCACTGTTATTCTTGTTCTTGCTGCTTTCGGAACTATTCGAAAACGGATACGAAACGGAAACTGTTTACGGAACTCTTTGTCGATAACTATAAACGAACTATCACGGAAACACTATACGAAACGATTACGGAACTGTTTGTCGATAACTATTTACGAACTGTCACGGAATCACTGTCACTGTTACTATATACTGTTCACTGCACTATTTCTTCCCACTACTCGATCACCGATTCGAAACTGTCACTATAACTATTCTGTTCACTGTCTACTATCCTTCCACTATTCGGAAGTGTACTGTATTGTCACGGAACTGTATGACGAAACTATATGCTTGGTGCGGTCTACGCAGCTGTTTATATACTCCAATCTCGATACTGTAGAATTCTCGGGAAACAGCTGGCAATTCTTTTCTCGAAATGACAAGTGTCTTCTGTAATGTTCGATCGAGATAGCTAAATACAAACTGTCACTGGTAAGAAAAGGATGGCGTTATATCGATTCTCGAATATTCTTGATCATACGTCAAGTTCGTAAAAAGACAAGAATAGAATACTATTGCTATCTCGTTCTGTCACTCGCTCTGATTGGCTGTTTTGAATTTGCCTCTTATTTTAGGGATGACAGCTCTCAATTGTGGCCATCCTAAAAAATACTCCTTATTTCTATGGGAATAAAAAATACAAAAATTAAATACATTTGCGCCGTCGCGAACACCTTAGATATTAGTCGTTAAGCCATATCAGAGGCCAGTGCAAAGCATTGGCAGCTTGAAAACTCTGACCTAATCTAGGATTGGGTCTGGTTTCCTTTCTGGGTTGCGGAGGTCAGATGGCAGTCGCCCTGTGTAAAAACCAGTATCCTCGTTCAATCCCCTAGATTAGAAAGCTGACCCCGTGAGATACGGGATAAAGCTAGGGAGATGATGACATACATATAATCACGCCTTCATCCCTAATGGGATAGGCACAGGGTAAAGGACCTAAACAAAGGTTGTTCAGCCACGCCTGACAAACTTAGGGTTATTTAGGAGGTATATTGCTGTAGTTATAGGTTGTCAGCCCATCGCCTAAATTACAATATACTTAAACCCACGGCTCCCATAGCTGGCTTTTTCAGCATGCTCGGGAGGAAATACAGCTGGTACATTCTATGTTTTTCTCTCTCTCCCAGTCCAGCATGGAAGGAGGCAATAAATATACGAGGTGAATAATATGAAAGGAAAATAATAAATTAGTTTCTGGCAGGACTCGAAACTGCGTCTCTGGAATTCCGGTCCATGATTCTACCAACTGAGCTACAGTTTAATATATTTTTAAGGTACTTATATTTTAACTTGTAACTTCCAAGCTGGATTGGGAGCGAGAGAAAAACATAGAATGTGCCAGCTGCATTTCCTCCCGGGCATGCTGTAAGAACCAGCTAAGGGATCTGAGGGTTTCATTATATTGCAATTTAGGCGATGGGCTGACAACCTGTCACTACAGCGATATACTTACAAATCCATCTTGAATAACCCTCAAAACTTTGTCAGACGTGGCGGAACGACTTTGTTTAGGTTGTTTACGCTCTGCCTACCCCATTAGGGATAAAGGCGTGATTATATGTATGTATGTATGTACTTATATTTTCCAACGGTAATAAAACTTTGAGCACCACAGCCTGTCAACTACAAACAAGATATTCCGACTCGTGTCGTCCAGTGTTCGGCTTGATTCCCTCGCAGCACGGCGTACAGCTTCGGGGTTTTTGACAGACAGGACAGATGACAGATTCTTCCATACTGGACTGGGAGAGAAAGAAAAACATAGAATGTTCCAGTTACCCTTCCTCCCGGGCATGCTGCATAAGTCAGCAAAAGGGATTCGAGGGTTACAGTGTATTGTAATTTAGGCGATGGGCTGACAACCTGTCAGTACAGCAATACACATTAAAATCTAAAATTGCCCTCAATTTATGTCAGACGTGGCGAAAGCGGCTTTTAGGAGGCGTTTTACGCTCTGCCTACCCCGTAAGGGATAAAGGCGTGATTTTATGTATGTATGTATGTATGTAGGATAGATGTACAGCATGACCACCCTTTAAATGAACATACACAATAATCACGCGTGTATCTCTAATGGGGTAATTTAACTGCCTCCGTGGTCTAGTGGCTAGTGCCATGGACTCCTGGTCCGGAGGTCCTAGATTTGATTCCCAGGGGGGAAACACAAAGTTGATATTTAAGAATTAATCACTTTGTGAATTTTCCCCAGTTTGGTTAGGACATTGCAGGCTGAATCACCAATCTGATTGTCCGAAAAAGAAAGAGATTTCGTGCTTCGGAGGGCACGTTAAGCCGTCGGTCTCGGTCGCTGTCTTTGATAGAGGTCGTTACTTCAACCACGTCAGAGGCCTAATAGCTGTGCTTGTAGGCGGTTTCAAAACTCTGACACCAGGGTTCATCAGGTCGTTCGACTCTAGAATCCACTAGAAGAAGCCGCGAAAGCATGATTTATATTTTGTTTATGTACTTCATTTTATTTAAATATTCACGCGGAAATATTTAGACACTAAATTTTTACACCAAAAAATTATGACTTAACTTCCATACTGGACTGGGAGAGCAAGAAAAACATAGAATGTTCCAGTTGCCCTTCCTCCCGGGCATGCTGTAGAAGTCAGCAAAAGGGATTCGAGGGTTACAGTGTATTGTAATTTAGGCGATGGGCTGACAATCTGTCACTACAGCAATACACATTACAATCTAAAATTGCCCTCAATTTATGTCAGATGTGGCGAATGCGCCTTTTAGGAGGCGTTTTACGTTCTGCCTACCCCGTAAGGGATAAAGGCGTGATTTTATGTATGTATGTATGTAAAAAATTATGGCTGTATTTTTAAATAAAAATCTATCGGATGAAGTTTAATTAAAGTATTGTTTTTTCTATTATGTAAATATTTCATATTATTTTTTGCCTCTCAAATATTTATCACATTTGCAGCTGTCATTTTCTCGACAACTTTTAGGGGTTGCAAACCTTCGTTTTAATTCAGAATTTTAATGAAAACCCTTGAAGGGCCAGCTCTACTAGTTAGATTCCCAAGTTAGGTGGACACCTGAATGTTTTACCCAGGGTGGACCCTTGAGGTAGAAAGTGGAGAATTTTATTATAATTTTAGGCTCGGGATGGGCGCAGTTGGTACATAGATAATTATGTCACCAAAAAGCACATACATACATACATATATTCACGCCTGTATCCCTAATGGGGTAGGCAGAGCGTAAACAACCTAAACAAAGGTGTCCCGCCACGTCTGACAAAGTTTTGAGGGTAATTTAAGATAGAATTCTAGGTATATTGCTGTAGTGACAGGTTGTCAGCCCATCGCCTAAATTACAATATACTGAAACCCTCGGATCCCTTAGCTGGATTTTACAGCATGCCCGGGAGGAAATGCAGCTGGTAAATTCTATGTTTTTCTCTCGCTCCCTGACCAGCATGGAAGTAGCATACATACATAAATCACGCCTTAACCCTTACGGGGTAGGCAGAGCGTTTAACGCCTCGTAAAAGGAGCTTTCGCCACGTCTGACAAAAATTGAGGGCAATTTTAGATTGTAATATGTATTGCTTTAGTGACAGGTTGTCAGCCCATCGTCTAAATTACAATACACTGTAACCCTCGAGTCCCTTTTGCTGACTTCAACAGCATGCCCGGGAGGAACACTCTATGTTTTTCTATCTCTCCCAGTCCAGCATGGAAGAAAAAGACCAAAAAGCACCTTATTATTAAATATATCTGAAATTTATACATAGACTAGCGACCCGCCCCGGCTTCGCACGGAAATTATCAGTGTTTCTCTACTATATTATGCATGTATTATACATATAAACCTTCCTCTTGAATCACTCTATCCATTAAAAGAAACCGCATCTAAATCCGTTGCGTAGTTTTAAAGATTTATGCATACATAGGGATATAGGGACAGAGAAAGCGACTTTGTTTTATACTATGTAATGACAACAAACAAAGCAACTTACTATTTGTATCGTTGGACATTTTCAAACCATTTTATTTTTTACAAATAAGTTAATATAAAAATATCAGTTACAGTTTATCAGTAATTTTATTTTTATTGCAAGAAATAAAACAAGGCCAGAAAGAAGCTTTTCGCTGTATTTTTTAAAGAAACAAGTAAAAGTTACACTGAAAACCCAATCAAAGGAATAAAACACAATTACAAACACTTGTAAAACACAATTAAACTTCTATTACACAATATACTAGAAAGTTGTACTGTCTCATACTTCAGAACGCACCGAAACCTTTTAAAGGTAATACGGAAATACAGGGTGTAAAGGAAATTGCATCATTCATCTTTCATGCTGGCCTGGGAGCGAGAGAAAAACGTAGAATGTGCCAGCTGCATTTCTAAGAGAGAGGCTAAGGGATCCAAGGGTTTCATTATATTGTACTTTAGGCGATGGGCTGACAACCTGACACTGGCTGACACTACAGCAATATACCTACAAATCTATCTTAAATAACCCTCAAAACTTTGTCAGACGTGGCGGAGCAACCTTTGTTTAGGTTGTTTACGCTCTGCCTACCCCATTAGGGATAAAGGCGTGATAATATGTATGTATGTATGTAAAGGACACTGTCCCGATAACTGAAAGGGGGTTTCTCAGTAAACAAAACGAAATAAATTCACATATAAATTCAAAAAGTAATAACAAGTTAATACGAACAAGTTGAAACGTCGGGATAAAATGTAAAATCCTATGTTTTTACCACCAATATTTATAATATATATATATTTTTTTTTATTTTATGCTTCCATTCTGGACAAAGACTGAGAGAAAAATATAGAATGTGCCAGCTTCATTTCCTCCCGGGCATGCATATAAATCAGCTAAGTGATCCGGAGGCTTCATATTGCTATTTAGGCGATGGGCTGACAATATGTCTATAGCAATAATAGCAATATACGTACAAATCCATCTTAAATATATTTTAGGCAGTCGAGCTGCGAGTTGCGAAGTGAGAAAAAAAGTTAAATTATATTCAAGGCTGCACTGATTACTAATAGCTATCTGTTTCACTCTTACGCTTTGCCTATTTTGTGTCGCACTCAGCGTTTGTTTAGATATGGAATGTTATAAATATGTGTCGCGGAACAATTAAAATGTGCGTGCAGTATAAACGTAACGTATCTTTCTTAAAATATCATTGTGTCTATGGTTCCCAATTTTCCAATTCCATTTTTTTTCCTAAATAATTATTTTGTTAAAGGTTTCAGTTTCATTGTCTGCGAATCCTCTTTCAGCTTCCCTTACACCCTGTATTTCCCGGGTGATATACAGGGTCCCAATTCAGTCGACTCGACGACAGAACGGACATAGTTGCTGAAGTATGCCGCGCGTTTGTGATTTAATTAAGAATTTTAATTAAACTTTATTCAGTTTAATTATCGCAGTCGGATCTGATTTCCCCAAGGGTAGTTCGTTCAGTTTAAGCGATGTGTGTAGTTTAGTGGTTTTTTTTAACTGTGGGGTCTATTTAGACTATTTAGGTTTCGTTCCTTCCTTATTACTTCCATGCTGGCCTGGGAGCGAGAGAAATACTTCCATGCTGGCCTGGGAGCGAGAGAAATACTTCCATGCTGGCCTGGGAGCGAGAGAAATACTTCCATGCTGGCCTGGGAGCGAGAGAAATACTTCCATGCTGGCCTGGGAGCGAGAGAAATACTTCCATGCTGGCCTGGGAGCGAGAGAAATACTTCCATGCTGGCCTGGGAGCGAGAGAAATACTTCCATGCTGGCCTGGGAGCGAAAGAAATACTTCCATGCTGGCCTGGGAGCGAGAGAAACACTTCCATGCTGGCCTGGGAGCGAGAGAAAAACATAGAATGTGCCAGCTGCATCTCCTCCCGGGCATGCTGTAAAAACCAGCTAAGGGATCCGAGGATTTTAGTGTATTGTAATTTAGGTGATGGGCTGACAACCTGAGAGCGTAAACGACCTAAACAAAAGTCGTTTCGCCACGTCTAACAAAGTTTTGAGGGTTTTTTAAGATAGAATTGTTAGTATATTACTGTAGTGACAGGTTGTCAGCACATCGCCTTAATTGCAATATACTGAAACCCTCCGATCCCTTAGCTGGTTTTTACATCATGCCCGGGAGGAAATGCAGCTAGCACATTCTATGTTTTTCTGTCGCTCCCAGTCCAGCATGGAAAAAACCTAAATTAGAGATATAGGCGTGATTATATGTAAGTTAACTTTTGTGTATCCCCATGGGAATCGAACCCAGGACCTCCGGATGGTAAGACCATGGCTTTGACCACTAGACCACGGAGGCAGTGCACTCAATAATAATAGCTTGGATTCTTACACTTATCTTACTAAAATTAGATCAGAAAACAGTTGGGTAGATTCAATACCCTTAGTAGTTCTAAATCACATGTTTGTTTGAGATACTTTAACTCACTAGAACTTTCTGAAAGTTTCTAAATTCAATTAAATTGAAATACAGAGTGAATAAGTAAAGTTAAATTGAATTAGTATTTCGTTTCTGCATAACAGAGCTTTGGACCAAGTCTAGTGGTCATTGATTACGGGAGAGTATTTATTTTTGAAAGAAGTTTGTGGGTCATAGAAAGTTAAAAGTAACTTTGTTCTTCAACTGAATGAATTAGTGGAGAATAAATGGGATTATACCGTGTAAGCATTTTTTTTATTTCCTCCCGGGCATGCTGTAAAAACCAGCTAAGGGATCCGAGGGTTTCTGTTTATTGTAATTTAGGCGATGAGCTGTCACTACAAGAACATACCTACCAATCTATCTTAAATAACCCTCAAAACTTTGTCAGACGTGGCGGAACGACCTTTGTATAGGGCGTCTACGCTCTGTATACCCCATCAGGGATAAAAACGTAATTATATGTATGTATGCTTCTGCTTTCAACACAACCAGCTTCTGCTTCCTATTAAAACCGGAACGTAGTGACAAAGCAGCAATGTTCTTGAAACTCTATTTTGGGAAGTTCCAACTCTAAATCACTCATGCACTTCCTAGAAATGCTTGTACCAAGTTCCTACTGTGTGGTCAACTTAGGAGACCTAACGAACAAAGTTAGGTCTAAGCGGAGCAACACACAGGCGTCATTCACTGCGCGAAAGGTTGCGCTCAACACGCTGTCAACGCTTTTTGCATTGCCTACAACACACATGCGTCACCTTAGCCGATGAACTCTATGTCGGCTCATCCTTCTGCCAGTGCGCACGGATAGAAAGAAGAAAAATTGCCGTTTATGGTCGTTAATTGCAATGTTTCTTCCTGTTACTACAACGAACTATGAATCATTAATTTATAAGGTAATTATCTTAATTACTATAACTTGATTCTGTTTGGCCGGTTTTTTTGATTCACCGCGCTTTTAGTGAATTATGTTTTATTTACTAATGGGGACGCCACTTGGCTAGTATCGTCACCTTAAGAGCAATGTTGGCGAAAAAGGCTTTTATTTAGTAGATGATTAATTACATAGCTATGACTTGCTATAAATTTCAGCATTAAATCTACTTGCCAAATTGCTTTCTTGAGTGTGGTCAACATAGTAAGCGTATGTAAGTCTAGTCTTGTACTGGGAGCGAAACAGTACGTGAAATCACGTGAGATGGCGGACAAATGATTGCCTATCAAATATACCTAAATAAAAAAATAAAAAAAATGTACCAATATTTTTTCTCTCCTGGCATACGGTAAAGTAACAAGTAATTTAAAATGTTGAAAATACCCAACTGCATAGAGAGTAAGCTTTAGAACATAAAATCGTTAAAAATCCTTATTGGTCATACACAACGGACAATGGTGTCAGAAACATAAAATTGATTTTTAAATATCTATTGAACGATACACCACTCAGCATAGTTCATCGAATTTTATTTATTTTTATTTTCTCAAAATGGCGTATGATTGTCACTAATTTAATCCTGATCAAAATCATGTTTTTTGTAACTTTCGCAAGGTTCAAACGAATCGATTGAAGTAAGAATCTCCAAAATCGGCTATTGCGTTTGGTCTCCAGAGTGCCACAAAGGAAGTTACATACACACATGCATATTGCGCATACATAGCTCTGATAAACACAATACTCTTCTTTGCTTTGCGTAGTCAAATAAAAAGTAGTAAGGGGACAGTTAGTGTGGTCTAGTGGTCTGAGCCACGGACTCCCGATCAGGAGGTCATAAGTACGATTCCCAGGCCCAGAACAACACAAAGTTGATATTTGTCGCTCACTCGAATTCAAGATTTTTTCTAACTCGGCAAATAAGTACTGTTTATATTGAGCTGTTGATTCTCTTCTTACTTATCTGCCTCCGTGGTCTAGTGGTCAGAGCCATGGGCTTACGATCCAGAGGTCCTGTGTTCGATTCCCAGGGTGGTACACAAAGTTGATATTTCTCAATTTATCACTTTGTCAGGTTTCCCCAGTTTGGTTAGGACATTGCAGGCTGAATCACCTGAATGTCCGAAAAGAAAGAGGATTCCGTGCTTCGGAGAGCACGTTAAGTCGTCGGTCGCGGTCACTGTTTTTGATAGTGGTCGTTATTCAAACCATATCAGATACTTATTAAGCTGTGCTACTAGGCGGTTTCAAAACTCTGACACCAGGGTTCATCGGGTCTATCGACACTTGCTAAGAAGAAAAAGATTGCCTAACCTTCGTTGTGACGATGTTTTGCTTGCTTTTCAGTATGAATACATACTGCGTTAAACGGTTCTGCATATTTTGGTTTTGAGGGTTATTTATGATAGATTTGTAGGTATATTGCTGTAGTGACAGGATGTCACTTCCATGCTGGCTTGGGAGCGAGAGAAAAACTTAGAATGTGCTAGCTGCATTTCCTCCCGGGCATGTTGTAAAAGTCAGCTAAGGGATCCGAGGGTTTCAGTATATTGCAATGTAGGTGATGGGCTGACAACCTGTCACTACAGCAATATACGTACAAATCCATCTTGAATAACCCTCAAACCTTGTCAGACGTGGCGGAACGACCTTTGTTTAGGTCGTTTATGCTCTGCCTACCCCATTAGGGATAAAGGCGTGATTATATGTATGTATGTGACAGGATGTCAGCCCATCACCCAAACTACAATGCACTGAAACCCTCGGATCCCTTAGATCTCCTAATTTTTAGAGAAACAGAACTTTATTGATAACTAAAAGTTACAGATCACATATTACATACAAAATTCATGTTGGTTTACAAACCTAATACATACATACATACATATAATCACGCCTGTATCCCTAATGGGGTAGGCAGAGCGTAAACGACCTAAACAAAAGTCGTTCCGCCACGTCTAACAAAGTTTTGAGGGTTATTTAAGATAGAATTCTAGGTATATTGCTGTAGTGACAGGTTGTCAGCCCATCGCCTATATTACAATATACTGAAACCCTCGGATCCCTTAGCTGGATCTTACAGCATGCCCGGGAGGAAATGCAGCTGGCACATTCTATGCTTTTCTCTCGCTCCCAGACCAGCATGGAAGTAAGACTAAACAAACCTAATTCTTGTACTTACATAAAGTCATTTAATTATAAATTATTCTTAGTTAAACCTAGTCTGTCTCTCCCAGTCCAGCATGGAAGAAATATACCAGTGCAGTATGAATACATTCTGCATTAAACGGTTCTTCCATGCTGGCTTGGGAGCGAGAGAAAAACATAGAATGTGCCAGCTGCATTTCCTCCCAGGCATGCTGTAAAAGTCAGCTAAGGGATCCGAGGGTTACAGTAGCTATATATCAATTTAGGCGATGGGCTGACAACCTGTCACTACAGCAATATACCTACTAAACTATCTTAAATAACCCTCAAAACTTTTTCAGACGTAGCGGATCGATCTTAGTTTAGGTCGTTTACGCTCTGCCTACCCCATTAGGGACAGAGGCGTGATTAAATGTATGTTAAACGGTTCTGCATATTTTGGTCAGACTAAGCCCTCTAAGTAGTTACGACAGATTTCCGTAGTTGCAACGCTGCACCAAGTTGTCACAGTTTTGATTAAATCTGCAACTTAATGCAGTCAAAGACTGAATATAGTACGGATTACACATACATAGAATAACGTCCTTATCCCTAATGGCGTAGGCAGAGCGTAATCGACCTAAACAAAGGTTGTTCCACCACGTATGACAAAGTTTTGAGGGAGCAAACGAAGAACATAGAATGTGCCATCTGTATTTCCTCCCGGGCATGCTGTAAAAACCAGCTAAGGGATCCGAGGGTTTCTGTAAATTGCAATTTAGGCGATAGGCTGATTACCTGTCGCTACAGCAATATATCTACAAATCTGTTATAAATAACCCTCATACAGACATATAATCACGCCTTTATCTCTAATGGGGTAGGCAGAGCGCAAACGATCTAAACAAATGTCAATCCGCCACGTCTGACAAAGTTTTGAGGGTTATTTAAGATAACTTTTTAGGTATATTGCTGTAGTGACATGTTGTCAGCCCATCGCCAAAATTACAATATACTGAAACCTTTGGATCCCTTAGCTGGTTTTTACAGCACGCCCAGGAGGAAAGCTGCTGGCACATTCTATGTTTTTCTTTCGCTCCCAGCCTGGGAAGAACTATGAATGAACTATGGAAGAACCTATACATCAATTTACCCGATATACCTAATTTACTTGTTAATTGCCATGACATTAGGTACTTCGTCAACAAACTTAGTTCGTCAACGTCCCGACAGAGTGTCCCAATTAATTTAAATATCCTGTCGTGTAGGAAAGGCAATCAGCCTGTATAGTTATTGTGTGGGTAGAATAGGGTTCGAACTTATTTCGGTATATTGTATTACTTCGCCAATTAATAACAACCAATACGTAGGTACTATTCAACAGCCCCTGTGGTCTAGCGGTCTGAGCCATGGCCTCACGACCCGGAGGTCCAAGTTCGATTTCCGGCGGCAAACTATGATTTTGTGTTGTTGTTTCTAGTTTGGTTAGGACATTGCTAGCTGAACATCTGATTGCCTAAAAAGTAAGATGATCCATGCTGTCGGATGGGCATGTAAATAGTCGGTCCTGCGCCTGGATTGTCTTTGGTCGTGCCAGTCAATCTGTCCTATCGGAATAAGAGATTGAAGGAACAGAGTCACTTGTGTGCACTCTCTTGGGCACTAAAAACTAGTCCTGCGCAGTCTATCTCTGAGAGATTGGCCGCCATCACCGAAAATCGGTGGGAGAACTATTTTATTATTTGACCTCTATAGTTATTTCGAATTTCCTCGTTCGAAATGTAAGATTTTAATAATTAACTATTAGTTTAGTTTCCGTTCCTCACTTTACAAAGAAAATTGAACTGTGAAAATATATATTCATATTAAGGTAATGTGTTCTTCTTTTTTTATCGAGTGGGTATTCAAGTCAACGAATGGCCCAAAAAACCCTATTATCAGAGTTTTGAAATCGCCTATTATGATGAGCTTAGGTGGCCTCTGGCAAGGTTTGTGTGACGACCCGAATAAAGACATCGACCGGAACCAACTTCAAATTGAATTAAAATATCAGTTGCGCTATCTAAATCAATGATTTTATTTCACAAAACATATCCATTGCACATTGTTTAACTGAAAATATCTACAAAACCGTAACTATAAATACCGGTTGCTATACCGGTATTTTTCCGGAACAGGCCTGGCCTTGATTGAGAGTTGCGGGCGAATCGGAATTTATCGATTGGAAACAGATTAATCGGTATAGAGTTGTAACGTAATAGCTTTTGCTTACTGTCTGTTCCAGAAAAAAAAACATCTGGATTACATTTTCCTTTTATTTAACAATTTATATAAATGGTAAAATTCTTTATTATAAATATACATACAATGGTTGTACACAAAAACATCATAAAACAGGACATAAAAAACAAGGACAAAATGTTTATGTATGTCGTTCTGGATTTAATTTAATTTAATTATTATTGTAATTTTGATGGCGGGAAGACCTCACAGCGTTTAACTCAAACTGGTCGGAAACTGCCAAAGATCGGGAAGCGTGGAAAAAGAAAGGGGAGGTCTTTGCCCAGCAGTGGGACAGCTTACGCTATTATAATATTAGAGAATTACCTTCTTTAAAAAGAAAAGAAAAACCGAAGTAGAAATAAATAATAATAAATTGTAATTTTATTTTATTCTGGATTGAATTCATTTTAATTATAATTGTATTTTATAATTATTATTGCACAAACACGCTCTGACATACAATTATAAACAATATTATTTATGTTTTTAATGTAGGTGGATACAAAATGATAGCTGTTTATATAACACTCATGTTTGACTTGGTACCTGCGTTATCTCATTTTAGGAGAGAGCTGAAAATGAGTTTAGCTCTCTATGGGCAATATTCACTGAGCTCTGACCATCTGCATCGCTTCAGCACACATGTAACAGAATTTATAAAGTGTGTGTTAGTTTAACTATTCATGTGTATTCTTACTTGTTTTTTTTTGTTACGTGTGTAATGATTTTTTCCAATAAACCTTTTATCTATCTATCTATCCACAAAACAGTCACTAATTATTTCTAAAAAAGAAATTTCTTACAGCAGACCTACAGAACACACAACACCTTTAACTTTCACTTTACTTATTTTTTGTTTTATCGGTAATAGAAAATAAAAGGGACGGTCTTATCCGAGATATAGCCAGCGTCGCGGAACATTGGGCCGACTTGTGACATCAGGTTCGGGGATGGTGTTATGTGCAACACTGAGCATTGGAGAGGCGGCTTTCACCTTTTATTTTTGTAAAGCTAGTTTTTAGCTTAAAGTATTTGATATTAATATAATGAAGTATTTGGAGATCTAAGTTTCCATCACAGCTTATAAATACGTCCCTAGAACTCACTAACTCAAAAATTTGTCAGACGTGGCGGAACCTTTGTTTAGGTCGCTTACGCTCTGCCTACCCTATCAGGGATAAAGGCGTGATTATATGTATATATGTAATATAATCTTAAGTGAGTCACGCTAAGCACGAAGAAAATATGTACCCGTATTTATAACCTAAATCTTTTTTACGACACTTCTCTGTTTTTATAAAAGTTTTTTTAATGAACACAACTTGTAACAATAATAAACAAATTATACGTATTCAATAATGTTTTATAGCCGAATAAGGCAGTCGACTGAGAGAAAGAGAAGGCGACCCTCGCGTTGGGTGTTTCTTGGTGCAAAGGTTGGGCATAGCGATTCAACGCGGTAATGCAGCGAGTGTTATGGGGACCTTTGCGTTGGGATCGACCTGATCGACCACTTGATTAGGATAAGTTTAGTTTTTAAGTGTCATTTTTCCGTTCCGCCACGTCTAACAAAGTCTTGAGGGCTATCCAAGAAAGATTTGTACGTATACTGCTGTAGCGACAGTTTTTTTTTTATTATTGGTTGTCAGCCCATCGTCTAAATTAAAATATACTGAACCCTCAGATCCCTTAACTGGTTTTTACAGCATGCTCGGGAGGTATTCATACAGGGGATACAAACATAAAAACAATAGCACAACAGATACAGCTTATCTCTAAAAAAAATCTCTTCCAGCTGACCTACGGTAGTGAGAGTGCACAAGTGAGGCAGATAAGGCGTGTACAATTCAAACCCTACTATAATAAAATACAATAAATACATATAATAATACATAAATAATAAATAAATAATATATAATATTAACATAATATTACATAATTAATATAAATAGCACATAGCGTGTTGTTTTTATTAAAAACAATAAGTGCATTTATCTTATTTATTTTACTGCATAGCACCATCCATTCCCATATGGAACCCAAACAACAAAAAAAGTGGAAAAGGCAGCCGATTGTGTGAACCCCATCCGTTTCGGTCCAGCAGCAAGTGTCACTTTATTGTGATTGGACAGTCTTATTGTGCAGGCGAAGGGTTAAATCGCTTTAGCAGCGAAACGGTTAACGCAAGATTAGTTTTGTGAAGAATTGAAAGGGTATTATGGCTTTTTTTGTCAGTCGGAAAGGTACGTTTTGACGACGAATAAAGGAGTCAAACGTTGAAGTGATAGTGGTTTCGGTTTTCTGGTGGTGATGTTTGCTTTTGTAGAGGAAAACAAACTCGACTATAGTTTATAATAGCGACGAGCCCCGGCTTCGCACGGAAATTATCAGTGTTTCTCTACTATATTATGCATGTATTATACATATAAACCTTCCTCTTGAACCACTCTATCCATTAAAAGAAACCGCATCAAAATACGTTGCGTAGTTTTAAAGATCTAAGCATACATAGGGATATAGGGACAGAGAAAGCGACTTTGTTTTATACTATGTAGTGATGATTACTAGCTTTTATAGCTATTATAGCTTTTATATGATTATTAGCTTTTATAATTAGCAGATTCACTTGCGGCGACATGAGTTTTTCGATGGGAAAGGTGGGCTCATTTTTTTTATTACCTACAAACATATAATCACGCTTTTATTCCTAATGGGGTGCACAGAGTGTAAACGACCAAAAATGTGGTCGTTCCGCAACGTCTGACAAAGTTTTGAGGGTTATTAAAGTTAGATTTGTAGGTATATTGCTGTAGTGACAGATTGTCAGCCCATCGCCTAAATTGCAATATACAGAAACCCTCGGATCCCTTAGCTGGTTTTTACAGCATGCCCGGGAGGAAATTTAGCTGGGTCAGTCTATGTTTTTCTCTCGCTCCCAGTCCAGCACGGAAGATCTTTTTTATTATTGGCAATAGATTTGCTTTTGACTTCAGTCTAGGTCAGGGGCGGCAGTCACAAAGTCAACGATGAAGCGTGAATGTTCCACACCTCTTCACTCTATTATAACTTTAATGTGTTAGAGGTTTTGTGGTTTCTTCCATTCTGGACTTGGAGCGATAGAAAAACATAGAATGTGCCAGCTGCATTTCCTCCCAGGCACACTGTAAAAGAGAGCTAAGGGATCCGAAGGTTTCTGTATATTGCAATTTAGGCGATGGGCTGACAACCTGTAACTACGATAATATACCAACAAAACTATCTAAATAACACTTATAACATTGGCAGACGTGGCGAATCGTTTACGCTCTTTGTTTAGATCGTTTACGCTCTGCCTACCCCATTAGGGATAAAGGCGTGATTATATGTATGTTTTGTGAACCTGATGCTCCAGATCAAGAACCAAAGGATTTTTTCACTAGACTACAGAGTCATCTTAGTTTATATCTTAGTGTAAAGTTTTCGCAGAAATTCTCCCTGTATGACGCAGTTATAACTAACAGGTGTAAAGTAAATTCCAAACCTAGTTAAAGTCAGTTTGAGAAATACCCAGAACTACGCTCGTATGAGGAAATTTCTTAGTATTTAGTACTTACTCTGTTCGGTAATGAGTATTAAATTTAAAAAAAAGTGAGTTGATATATTTCGTGTCTTCTTTTTTGTCGTGTGGGTCGATCGAACCGATGAACCCTGGTGTCAGAGATGTTTCTTGTATTGAATTGAAATATTTCACAATTTAAATTATGATAGTTCATAGACAATTTTAAGTTTTAACTAAGGCACTTATACAGGTAGGTAATCTTTTTTTAAATCCTTCCACATAATAATATTTTTTGTGTAAAAACCGCTGTTTGAAAAAAAAATACATAAGGTATACTGAGAAAATAGGAAATATTAAAGAATAACATTTACGCATGGGGAACGGAATGGTTGGGAATTTAGAAAGATAAAATAAATCGTATTACATAATATTACGTCTAATAATTCAAATACCGAGATGCAGCTGGCACATTCTATGTTTTTCTGTCACTCCCAGTCAAGCATGGAAGTAGGGTAAGTATGAACTTGTGTTTTTAGTTTTATTTGGTCTAATGATAGATACACACAAATCCATGTAAAGATAATACTTGCATTTATTTAGTTCTTTTAGTTGGCGCGTGCTTTTAGTTGTCATGGTTACAGAAGGTTGTTTAATAGATAAAATGATTTGAGAGATTAACATACATACATACATACATAAAATCACGCCTTTATCCCTTACGGGGTAGGCAGAGCGTAAAACGCCTCCTAAAAGGCGCTTTCGCCACGTCTGACATAAATTGAGGGCAATTTTGGATTGTAATGTGTATTGCTGTAGTGACAGGTTGTCAGTCCATCGCCTAAATTAAAATACACTGTAACCCTCGAATCCCTTCTGCTGTCTTTTACAGCATGCCCGGGAGGAAGGGCAACTGGAACATTCTATTTTTTTCTTTCTCTCCCAGTCCAGTATGGAAGAAAAAGAATAAATAATAAAGATTTAAAAGAGCAATAATAAATAAATTGTAAATGTCATACAGATAGATAAAGCTAGTGAAGCAAACATCCATATAATATAGGATTGTCAGTTTGTATTACTTCGTAGTACAATGTCTTTATTGCGATTATGTTATCGTTGAGCGTATAACACCAGTAAAAAAGTTATAAAAAAGTTATAAAAGTATCGTTAAATGTTTCTTTCCTACCTTTACTAGCTTTTAGTCTCGCGGTTTTCTCGTTACTTAATAAAGTTTTCCTTTTAAAAGGACTTAATTATTTTCTCGCGATAATACTGCCGTTGAAAATCAACAGCTGATTATAAATCCGGTCAAAATAACAATCTTTATTTACTTATTTATTTACTGTTTATTATACACAAGTAACATGAGAAAGACAAATATACAAGGAATAACGACACAACAGGTACAGCTTATTGCTACTAAAAAAATCAATCTCTGCTATTCAAGATTACAATAAATATCTTTCTTTTTCCTATTTCCGTCTAAATGTTTCAATTTAAAAAAACAATTAATGTGTAATTTAGGCGTGACGACTGAGTAGTTGAAAAATATCAAAACGTTTACATTTAAAACTGATAGCTAAAATATTGTGGAACTCATTATCATTTTTAAAAAAAGGTTCATACATGTATATCATCACGCCTTTATCCCTAATGAATTAAACCTACCCGGCAGAGCGTAAACGACCTAAACAAAGGTCGTTCACCAAGTCTGACAAAGTTTTGAGGGTTATTTAAGATACATTTGTAGTGATAGGTTGTCAGCCCTTTGCCTCAATTGCAATATACAGAAACCCTCGGATCACTTAGCTGGATTCTACAGCATGCCCAGGAGGAAATGCAGCTGGCACATTCTATGTTTTTCTCTCGCTCCCAGTCCAGCATGTAAGAAAATAAATAATATAGAAGTTATTGATTTGAGTAGTCAATATTTACCATACCGTGCCGCTATAATTAGGTATTTTCATACATAAATGCGTTTATAACATATCATAAAAAGTTGCTGATTTCACCAGTATTCGTCATCCCTATTGGCAATACAAACAAACATACAAACTTTTGCACTTTTAATATTATTGTTATCATACCGTTGCGCAATTTGGTTTTCATAGGTCATTAGGTAAACTTTTACGAACAGAAAAATCTTAAAAAAGAAAACATTTCATCTTTTACACAACATTATTACTACATTAATGTTTTTATTAGCTACATTTTCGTCTTTGTTGTAATGTCGTAAAATTTGTTTTTATGGCGGCCATTTTAGAATTTTTTTTTTTTTTCTTTTTCTGTTTTGGTTTAATCTACGATCAATGCTGAGACTATAAGTAGATTTCTTGGGAGATTTTGACTATGTTCGAGCGTGTCCTCCAGTGAGGACATCTACCCATAAAGTTTTAGCTTCTTAGCGTTCTTTTGATCACTTTATTATGTCCTTCCTTTTGATTTTAGACTTTTAAAGTATTTTTAGCTGACCCTGAGTTCAAAGTGGACGACGACAATATTTCAAAAATATATTGTATCATCGAAGTCGTTTACGCTCTGCGTACTCATTAGGCATAAAGGCGTGATTTTATATGAATGTATCATTATACTGTTTTACTTAAGACAAAGGTCTTTATGCTTATTTTTTTCATTTATTTATTTAACAATTTAAGGCACACATTATCATACAGAGGACTTAAACATAAAAAACAATAGCACAACAAGTACAGCTTATTTCTAAAAAGAAATCTCTTCCAGTTGACCTACGGTAGTGAGAGTGCATAAGTGAGGCAGATAAGGCTATGTTGATTGTGTTGATAAGGATATGTTGTTGGGATATCTTATTTATTTTTGTTATTGTACAAACTAGCTTTTTGTATAAGGTATATTAAAGGTAGCGGCGAATCCTTATAATATCAGGCTGTTGCAGTTTTACCAGCCTCCTACTGGGCATTTTCCCACTAGATGGCACGGCGATGGTGCCGTCACGATGCCGTGGCTCTGTTTTTCCACTAGACAGCACGGAAACGACACGGTAACGTCCCGATAACGTCCACATAGTTTCAATTTGAGCGCATACACACAAACGCATGCTTCGTACGAATACAAAACACATGCAGTTTGGCAGGCCGACGACGGTACCGGTGGGAATCAATGCCGTACCGGCAAGTGGAAAGGCGTGCCATTTAATTTCATTACTATTCATAAAGTATCTCTTTCACGTTACGGTCGACGGTGCCGTGCCGTCGCCGTTGCCGTCGCCGTGCCGTCTAGTCGAAAAACGCACATTGCTCTAGGCACGAATCTATACAGGATGTTTGATAGTTAGCTTCAAAACTCTCGTTGGGTAGCACAGTCCATGTTTCTGATCAACTTTTGTTCTGCGGCTGAAACTATTTTTCGAGTGTGCATTTGCAAATGCTGGAATAGTTAGCAACAAGTCAGTTTTAGCAGAAGTCAGCTGTAGTTTGTTTGCAACTCGTTACGTTAGACATCTTTGTTTGCTGTGGAGTAAGTTATACTGTACGACAAGGTTATAAATGAACGCTTGTGGGGCATTGCATGGTATGGAGAACTGTCAATGATAAATAAATATAATCACGCCTAATGAGGTAGGCAGGGCATAAACGACCTAAACAAAGGTCATTCCGCTACGTCTAATAAAGTTTTGGGTGTTATTTAAGATAGATTTGTAGGTATATTGCCATAGTGACAGGATGTCAGCCCATCGCCTAAATTGCAATATACTGAAACCCTCGGATCCCCTAGCTGGTTTTTACAGCATGCCCTGGAGGAAATGTACCTGGCACTTTATATGTTTTGTTCTCGCTCCCAGTCCAGCATGGAAGAAGTGAAAGTCAATGATGGCATTCTTCTTCTTCATGTCGTATGGGTTTCGAGATGATGGACGACCCGATAAACCCTAGTGTTAGGATTTAAACCGCCTAATAGCTCTCTGACGTGGTTTATGTACCGACCGCTATCAAAGACAGCGACCAAGACCAATGGCTGAACAGAATCTATTATTTTCAGGGCCTGCATTGTCGTAACCAATCTGGGCAAAACCTCACAAAGTAATAAATTGACAAATGTCAACCTTGTGTTCCCCCTGAGAATTGAACTGGATCAAAAACTGGGAATCAAACCCAATTGGAATCGGATACAGAGCCAATGACTGAAACCACTAGACCACGGAGGCAGTTAGTTATAATGATAGTACCAGCTGTATTTCCTCCCGGGCATGCTGTAAAAAAAAGATAAGGGATCCGAGGGGTGTATATTGTAATTTAAGTGATGGGCTGACAACCTGTCACTACAGCAATACAAATGTATTATAATATAAATATCTTAATACATACATACATACATATAATCACGCCTTTATCCCTAATGGGGTAGGCAGAGCGTAAACGACCTAAACAAAGGCCGTGACGCCGCGTCTGACAAAGTCTTGAGGGCCATTCAAGAAAGATTTGTACGTATATTGCTGTAGTGACAAGTTGTCAGCCCATCGCCTAAATTACAATATACTGAAACCCTCGGATCCCTTAGCTGGTTTTTACAGCATGCTCGGGAGGAAATGCAGCTGGCACATACTATGTTTTTCTCTCACTCCCAGTCCAGCATGGAAGAGCTAAATATCTTAAATAACCCTCAAAACTTTGTCAGACGTGGCGGAACGATCTTTGTGTAGGTTGTTTACACTCTGCTTACCCCATAAGGGATTAAGGCGTGATTGTATGTACGTTTGTTAGTTCAGTGAAAGCCTTGTCATGCTCTACAGACTAAAACTAAAATTTAACATGGTATCCGAATGTGCTGATAGAGAATTTACAGTTTGTATTTGAAATAAGTATTCCAATTTAGCGTTTTCTGCACTAACTCAAATATTTAATGGCTAAAATGGATTTAAGCCGTAGATTAAAGTTGTTGAGTTTTCATTTACTTTTGAAAACCTGACTTTTCCGATTTTACATGATTCATTCATAGGAATAAAAAAGTGCAATGCGTAAAAATTGCTGTATTTAAATAGCACTGCAAAATGAAAACTGATCGCCTTACTTGTTTTTATCGAAAGGTGGGTTAGGTTAGGTGAGGTTAGGTCGACGTTTCGATCCTATACGAAGATCTTCATCAGGAGAGAAGAAAGTCACACTCCACCGCCCGCCAAGTGCAACCTTTGACTCAATAAAAACAAGTACGCCCATCAGATTTTATTATGAATAACACTTATTTATCGCTTAGTTATGGGGTAAGCAGGGCATAAAAGACCTAAGCAAAGGTTATTCCGCTACGTCTAATAAAGTTTTGGGGGTTATTTAATATAGATTTGTAGGTATATTGCTGTAGTGACAGAACCCATCGCCTAAATTACAATATAATAAAACCCTCGGATCCCTTTGTTGGTTTTTACAGCATGCCCGGGAGGAAATGCAGCTGGCACATTCTATATTTTTTCTCGCTCCCAGGACAGCATGGAAGTATGATCAATTGTAAATTAGTTTAAAATACAGGGTTCGTCAACCCTTTCCGAACTAAGGGCGAACTATTAACAAGAACCTCCGTGTTTCGGTCGCGGCACAAGAAACTACAGTGTAAGCGAAAGGCCAGGGTCGTTACAAAGATCATAACAGTTAGGCTGTCTCGGGTTTGTAGGGTCTTTTACATGGCCCAATTAAAAGGGGGAAGTTGTTAACCATTATGAACCGTTTTGAGAACTTTAGAACTTTACAAGCTACTGGAATATTTTTAATGACTGTTATAACACTAAATATTTTTTATCATATCGTATATCACAAAATATAGAGAGGAACATACATACATATGTATAATCACGCCTTTATCCCTAATTGGGTAGGCAGAGCATATACTACCAAAACAGCCGTCCGCCAAGTCTGACAAAGTTTGGAGGGTTATTCAAGATAGGTTTGTAGGTATATTGCTGTAGTGACAGGTGGACAGCCCATCGCCTAAATTGCGATATATAAAACCTTCGATTCCCTTAGCTAGATTTCACAACATACCCGGGAGGAAAAGCAGCCTACATTATTACATATACCTAGAAATATATCTTAAACAACCCACAAAACTTTGTCAAACGTGGCGGAACACCCTTTGTTTAGGTCATTTACGTTCTACCTACCCCATTAGGGATAAAGGCGTGATTATATGTATGTATGTATGTATCAAAGAATACAGAAAGAAACACTTAATAAAAAAGTGCATAACATTTTGTTGAGGAATAATATTTAAACTATAACAGTCGTAAAAATCCAAAAGAACTTATAAATATGTTTCAAAACAATTTTCGTCCCCAGTCGGAAGTGTAAAAAAATAAAAACAATTCATACGTCTATCACAATATCGACGTTAAAAACAATGCAGAAAATTGCTTTTTGTGCTTCGTATCTCGCGTTGACGAAGCAATAAATTCGGGCTGTCCCAAATTTTCACTTTTGCCAGAAAAAAATGCGGGAAAAACGCGGGCAATCCCGCAGTGAGACTTAATTGGGCACCACTGGCCGATCGGGCAGGCGACATCAATCTTCGGCCCGCTGCGTTTGTTGCGGCTCGCATCCAACCGGAATCGGGTGTGGTCAATTGTTGCTGTAAATAAAAATAATGGGTTTACATTATCTATACAATTTCAAAATAAATTATGTTTAGTAGTTGTATAGAAGAAGAAATCCAAAAAAATATTGAAGTATCTTATCAATAAACCAGTAAATTATAGAATTTTCTTTTCTCTATTTTCTATATATTTTTAATATTGTGTTAGGCTATCTATAACGGCTAAGTATTTTATAAGATCATTCGTCGAACTGTATCGTTCTTTATCAATCTAGGATAAAAGTAAAGTCTATTATATTAGCATACATACATATAGTCACACCTTTGTCCCTAATGAGGTAGGCAGAGCGTAAACGACATAAACAAAGGTCGTTTCGCCACGTTTGACAAAGTTTTGAGGGTAATTTAAGATAGATTTGTAGGTATATAACTGTAGTGACAGGTTGTTAGCCCATTGCCCTAATTGCAATATACGGAAACCCTCAAATCCCGCAGCTGGTTTATACAGCATGCCTGGGAGGAAATGCAGCTGGCACATTCTGTTTATCTCTCGCTCCTAGGCCAGCATGGAAGAATTCTTTACAACACGTATTAAAAATGTATTAAAAACTATGAAGAGACTAGGCTATAACTACTACAACAACTACTTTGGCTACTACAACTACTTTTGGTTGGCTACTACTACAATATGCCTTTAAACCACCACTGTAATGGTTTTTACAAGCCTGGCTCAGTTTTATAACAGTACGTCAAAGTTTTAATGAACGTGGGAGGGCACTGCATGTATGAAGAACTATCAAAAGATAAGATAAGAATATACTTTATTGCACAGAAAAGAGAAAAAAACAACAGCTGGCACATTCAATGTATTTCTTTCGCCCCAAGTCCAGCATGGAAGTGAAACATAATAATGATCACTTACTCATCATCGTCATCATCCTAGCCTTATCCCGTATCTCTTGGGGTCGGCTACCATTGATATAGAAAGAAATACAACAGCTGATTATGACCCTGTCAACTAAGACGAATAAATGGTATGTGTCAGCGGTTGTAATGTAATCGCTTCAATTCCTTACTTAAACTACCCTCATCTTAACTAAATTATATCAAAACTATTGATATTATTGACCACACCCGATCCGCTGTCAAGTTTCGCTATACCGTGGAGTAGTTACAGACTGTATCGAAAAAAGGTTGTTTCTGGTTGAGTCCATTGAAAGATATGTAACAGGAACTGTTTCATTGGATTTTTCAATATTTCCATTTTAGTGTCTCATGTTTTAATTTGACAATTACATGGGTCAATAAGGCACGTATTTATAAACAGCTCTTGAGACTGACAGCTAGTTATCAGAAATGTCATTTCAGTACTAAAGGACCTATCAAAGCTATACTTAATATTGCTCTAAATCTTAAGGTCGCTTTATTAATACGAGCCTTAAAGTTGTAGCAGACTGAAAAAGGCTATAAAAACTAGTTGCACGGCTTACAGGAAGACTCAAGGTAGCGTCACTTTTGAGTGTTGACAGATTTTCTATAGAAAACGTCACCGCGACGACTGCAGATATTTGAAGTTGCAAACATACATATAGTCACGCCTTTATCCCTGATGGGGTAGACAGACCATAAACGACCTAAAAATAGGTCGTTCCGCGAGGTCTAACAAAGTTTTGAGGGTTATTTAAGATTTGTAGGCATTTTGCTGTAGTGACAGGTTGTCTGCCCATCACCTAAATTGCAAAATACTGGAACCCTAGGATCCCTTAGCTGATTTTTACAGCATGCCCGGAAGGTATATTGCTGTAGTGATAGGTTATCAGCCCATCGCTTGTTTGGTTTGAAGAAATGCAGCTGCCACATTCTATGTTTTTTTCTCGTTCCCAGTCCAGCATGGAAGAAACTCGGACGTCGATATCTATACAAAATCTGTTCGCCTCCGCCTCGACGCCGCGTAGTCTAGGTTAGACCGCACTAGGACGTACCTGCCGCACAGCATACGTCATCATCTCCCTTGCCTTATCCCGTATCTCACAGGGTCGGCTACCTAATCTAGAGGATACTGGTATTTACACAGAGCGACTGTCATCTGACCTTCGCAACCCAGAACGAAAACCAGACCCAATCCTAGATTAGGTCAGAGTTTTCAAGTCGCCAATGATTAGCACTGGCCTTTGACATGGATTAACGACTAAAATCACCGGTATTAAACGATATCAACCGGGACCAACGACTTAACGTGCCTCCCGAAGCACGGAAAAAGCGCCGAATAATCGTACATATGAAACTAGAAAACCGAAAAACATATTGGTACGTTGTGGGATTCGAACCACGACCTCCCGCTCAGGAGGCAGCGGCCCTATCCACCACATCGAGCTCCATGTATGCTCACACCTTTATCCCTAATTGAGTAGGCAGAGCGTAAACGATCTAAAAAAATGATATATTTGTAGGTATATTGCAGCGGAGCGGCGCGGCAAAAACTGACAAAATGTATGAACTGACATTACCGCGCTGCAGCTGTGTTCTCACCTTACTATATGCCATGCGCCGAAACTTATACTTATTTCGACTAAAACCACCAAAAAGGCTCAACTCAAAACCTTGAACGTGAAACCCGGATTAAGATCGTTGAAACCATAATCCAGTTTAAGGCTTCGACGCAACGGATCCGAACCCGCGACCCTCCGGTAATCAGCTTTGGCACGGACTAGTTTTACCAATCAGTTCACAGAGCGTTTTATCCCCTCTTAAGAGGGTTTTCTAGTACGCGTGTTTTGTATTGTTTTGTTATTTCGAAACTTGGCTCAATTCAAAAAAAAATTCTAAAATTAAAACCGATTTGTCACTTTCAGATTAAAAACATTGGAATAGGACAGGAGATCTATTGCGTTACCTGTCATTTTTATCCGCCGTCATATGACATTGCGGATGAAATTGACAGAAATACTGGAGAAAGGTGCAAAAGCGCGTCAAAATCTAGTGGATAAAGTATAAAACTGAAGAGTATAATTCGTCTGTCTTTCTTTAATTTTATTATTTTGAAAGTGACAGATAGATTTGAATTTTAGTTTTAGCCGGTGGTATCTAGAATCAAGCCATTTGTTTTACCAAATAATTTCCTTGCCAATGTTGTTCAGTTCAGTTCACGGGTCTCTTAAACCCTTTATAAATAGCAAAAAAACTATTTTTCGTCATTACCTGAACATAACTACTCGATACCTACTTAAAACTTAGTAACTTATGTTTTAAGTAGCTATCTCTTTTCTCTGGATTATGACCAATATTTTGTCAAAGTACAGGTTTTGATTAAAATCCTACGTTTTTGACCAAAAAACCCATTTCATCATAATCCTGCGACATATACACTACATACCTAATTCCAAACTAACACAAATTAATAATATAAAGGGTATCACGGAAGGGATTAAACGAACATTTACTTCCAATAGAATGAACGTAACTGGGTTATAATACAATACAATACAGGCAGGTACGAATAACGAATTAGAACATGATTCTGAAGAAATACAACATGAGATCTGAGCCTTTTGGATGAAGTTAGTGGTAAATATAATTTATTTACCTATTTGGATATTTCTTATTACTATCAGCTTCACTACATAGTATAAAACAAAGTCGCTTTCTCTGTCCCTATATCCCTATGTATGCTTAGATCTTTAAAACTACGCAACGGATTTTGATGCAGTTTCTTTTAATGGATAAAGTGATTCAAGAGGAAGGTTTATATGTATAATACATGCATAATATAGTAGAAAGAAACACTGATAATTTCCGTGCGAAGCCCCCGGCGGGACGCTAGTTAAGTATAATTTTAACTAGAAAATTTAATTTTTATCTTTTAATTTTATCTAGAGGATTTTAGTATATTGCAGTTTAGGCAATGGGCTGACAACCTGTCACTTCAGCAAAATAGCTACAAATCTATCTTAAATAACCTTCAAAATTTGTCAGACATGGCAGAACGACCTTCGTTTAGTTTGTTTCCTCTCTGCCTACCCTCATTAGGGATAAGGGCATGATCATATGTGTGTTTGTATGTATAAATTACATCGAATCCTGTTTGAATATATAAATATATCAAAACTAACATCCAAACAAAATAAATAATTAAATTCTCGTCTCAACCCGATCACCCCCACTAAACCGAGGGGCATTCAGATTGAACCCAAACAAATTTAACAAATTAAATTACACAGGAAGCAGAGGTAAATCGCTTTTATTCGCTAATCCACATCACTTCCGGTGAAATGATGATAGTTTTGACCCTTCGGGGTAGTTCTTTGTTTGTGGAACATTGGGTTGTATTGTTTATGTAAAATGTTTAACGAGTTTTCGAACTAGTGATTTAGTTATTTGTTTAGAATTTATGTTTTATTTTTAGATGATATTTGTGCTCACAGTAGAGCCCGAAGGTGTAGTGGATAGGGCCGCCGCCTCCTGAACGGGAGGTCGTGGTTCAAATTCTACCACGTGCCAATTTGTTTTACGGTTTTCGAATTTCATATTATGTACGTTTATTCGGCGCTTTTTCCGTGCTTCAGAAGACACATTAAGCCGTTGGTCCTGGTTAATATCGTTTAAAACCGTAGATATAAGTCGTTAAGCCATTTTGGAGGCCAGTGCATAGCATTGGCGGCTTGAAAACTCTGATCTAATCTAGGATTGGGTCTAGGAGTGAATTAAAAATAAAAAAAATCGCTAAGTCTGTGCATTACCTATCTTTGCCAAGAGATTCTTTCTATCTTCTATAACAAATTATTAATTTCTTTGACCATTGATTCTTGAAGACAGTTGTTGAATATTATATTACGTAACTTATTCCAGTGTAAAAAGTATTATTACTGTTGGAACTACTGAATTCGGTTTCAGAAATATATAATTTAGTCACAGATATGAAACGAATCTGAAATTTTGCCTTTCGGATGAAAAGTTAATTTATTTTTGGACATTCCGCGAATTCAGTCAGACCGATTCGCGTTGCAGTATTGGATATTGGAATTTTACAGGTAATTTAATATTTTGGCAGTTGATTTCGTTATACGTGGTTGTGATAAAGAATTTACCAGTAAAATTGCAGTAAATTATCTATATTTCGATAATACATACATACATAAAATCACGCCTTTATCCCTTACGGGGTAGGCAGAGCGTAAAACGCCTCGTAGCAGGCGCTTTCGCCACGTCTGGCAAAAATTGAGGGCAAATTTTAGATTGTTATGATTTGTATTGCTGTAGTGACAGGTTGCCAGCCCATCGCCTAAATTACAATACACTGTAAACCTCGAATCCCTTTTACTGACTTCTACAGCAGGAAGGGCAGCTGGAACATTCTATGTTTTTCTATCTCTCCCAGTCCAGTATGGAGATTTTGATAATACAGTGTTATAGACTATACATATAATAAAATTGTAACAGATCAATGGTGGTGCCAATTCGGCTGCAGACAAAACATAACTTTTTTTCAGTTTAGTCATGTCACTTTCCGAACAAGTAAATAAAAAGGAAACAGGTATGCAAAAGCTGATTATAATCCCACCACCACAACTTTAAGTGACGAATGCTGCTTAAAATAATATGATAACATCTAGCACACCGTCTTATTTTAAGCGTGTAACGTCACTTTGGGCTGACAACCTGTCACTACAGCAATATACTACTATCTTAAATAACCCTCAAAAAGCTTGTAAGGCGTAACGAAACGACCTTTGTTTAGGTCGTTTCGGCTCTGCCTATCCCTTTAGGGATAAAGGGGTGATTATATGTACGTGGGACACTCAGAAAGATTTGCGACACTAAAAAAAATTGTTCTACAGGTACATATATTTTTATTAAATCTTTTCAAAGTACTCTCCACCAGCCTCTATACAAAGATTCATGCGTCTGAACCAGTTTTCAAAACACTTTTTCCAGTCCGCCGTAGACACCTCGTTTACAGCCTGCTCGAACGCAGCCAGCGCATCTTCCGGCGACGAAAATTGTATCCCCTTGAGCTGATTTTTTATTTTTGGAAATAAAAAGAAGTCACACGGTGCTAGATAAGGGCTGTAAGGAGGGTGACCCAGGAGTTTGATTGGTGTGCTGTCCAGGAAGTCCCTCGTTTTGAGCGCGGTGTGTGCAGGCGCATTGTCGTGGTGGAGCAGTAGTCCGCGGAGCCCTGTGTTTGGTCGCTTGTTGCTAACAACAGAAAAAACTTCTGGTAAACATTTGGTAGTATACCATTCGGCGTTAATGCTTCTTTGATCTCGTACGGGAATTGAGGCCAAGTAGCCAGTCAAATTAAAAAAGCTGGCGATCAAAATCTTCCCCCCGCTTCGAGATCGCTTCACTTTGGTAGGCATTGGTTCATTTTGAAACACCCAAACTGTCGACTGGCGCTTGGTTTCTGGATCGTATTGATAAATCCAGGACTCATCACCTGTTACGATGTCGTAAACACGCCGAGACGAGCCTGCTTCAAATTTGTTCAGCATATCACGGCACCATTCCACCCGGGCCTGCTTCTGAGCGTCGGTGAGGTAGTGCGGCACCCAGCGCGACACTATCCTCCTCACGCGAAGATGCCCGTGTAGAATCTCGTGAATGCTTCCCGATCCAATCTTTAATATGTACTGAATCTCCTGATATGTAATTTGCCTATTATCTTGGATTATTTTTTTCACTGCTAGCACGTTTTCTTCCGTAATAGCCGTCAAAGGGTGACCGCTTCTTTCTTCATCCCCCAAGGTTGGTCGACCGCGCCTAAATTCGTTATACCAACGATACACGGTTGCCTTGGAGGGGCTTTCATTCATAAATGCCATTTGAAGTCTATCGAACGATTCATCCGGTTTCAGGCGACACTTGAAATCGTAAAAAATCATATCTCTAAAATGTTCCCGGCGCAGATCCATTTTTCAGTAAGACACGATACTTTGAATTGGCTCGCAAAAAATGTGGAGGGAAATTTTGAAAATGGAACACACATATTTTTACTTACAAGTAATCATATTTTCAAAAAAGATTCTAACCGGCCAGTCTGCCATATATAAAAACTATTTATCGCAATACTTTCTGAGTGACCTGGTATGTAGTTTAATAGCCAGAGATTTTTGTTGTGTTGTATTTTAGATGATCAGTTGATAATTCATCAGAATAACATACTCGTAAATATTGTCCTGTATGCAAATCCCTTTAGGTCACTCTTTTCTTTCTTCCATGCTGGTCTGGGAGCGAGAGAAAAACATAGAATGTACCAGCTGCATTTCCTCCCGGGCATCCTGTAAAAGCCAACTAAGGGATCCGAGGGTTTCAGTATATTTTAATTGAGGCGATGGGCTGACAACCTGTCATTACAGCAATATACCTACAAATCTATCTTAAATAACCCTCAAAACTTTGTCAGACGTGGCGGAACGACCTTTGTTTAGGTCGTTTAAGATCTGCCTGCCATTAGGGATAAAGGCGTGATTATATGTATGTATGTAGGTCACTCTATTAGCCTTTAGGGTCAATTCGACTGTGACGTCACTATGACGTTCTTTCTTTCTTTCGGTGCCTTATTTGGCCTTATTTGTAATCAGCTCTCAAGAGTGACAGCGAGTTTGAGTTCGTATCAGAAATGTCATTTCAGTACAAACTGGCCTGTCAAATCCATACTTAATATTACTCTCAAGTTTGAGTTCGCTTCCAAAAAACAAGCCTAAAATAACTTTAGTTGTATCTATATTTATTGAATCGACACCACTGCCGACATACTCTGCCCTAACGCATATTAGGTTTATTATTTTCATTGCAAAAATATTTACAGAAACAGATGCTAAATCACTAAATAGTATAAAACAAAGTCGCTTTCTCTGTCCCTATGTCCCTATGTATGCTTAGATCTTTGAAACTTCGTAACGGATTTTGATGCGGTTTCGTTTAATGGATAGAGTGTTTCAAGAGGAAGGTTTATATGTATAAAACATGCAGAATATAGTAGAAAAACACTGATGATTTCCGTGCAAAGCCGGGGCGGGTCGCTAGTCAAAAAATAATAAAGAAACCTTTCCCATTCAACTACCCCATTAAAACGAAGAAAACATCTTCAATACCCATTTCTTATGAGACTGTTTTCTATAAAATGCTTTTACCCGCTCCCAGCACGCAACGTAAAGTTTTATAGGACATTTCTGTTCTATAGTACTTAGACTTAACCTACTGTGCAACAAAACAATTACATTTCTCAAACGCCACTGCCATACGTTCATACATATTTCATGAAAGTCCTCGCGCAGTCGGGGCACAGATGGCTACAAATTTTCACATCATTGACTTGGATTTCCTTTGCTGGGTTTTAGATTTCACTCAGGTATTTTCGACAGAATTTCCAGGAAATCTTAGTGGAGAAAAAGTTGGCATACGGGTGGGTCAAAACCCTTACCACAGAATATATAATAGTACTACATACAGAATGGACATGCACCTCCCTTTCCCAGTCCGACATACGTCACACTCCGCGCCGGATTGTGGGCCACATTGAGCGTACGCTTAGCGGGTATGGCGCGCGCATGTTTCCCAGTGTAACATAAATAATAAAGTGTTGTGTTCCAAAGATGGTTAGGTACTGTTCCGTGTACGGATGTCTTTCTACCACAAGATATGACTCCAATAGGAACTTTTCTAGATTCCCTAGTGATGATAGACAGTAAGAAACTTCATACAAAATATGCAACCTAACCTATTCTAACTATTCAGTTACAGTGAACTACTTTAAAACGTAGGTTTAATCAAGAACCAGATTAATCAAGTGATGATTATGACCGGTATAACAAATTTTGTCAACCCTTATAACACGCACACAAACGCCCGCCAAGTGCAACATGTCGTCTGTCGATGTGTGACCAAAATGACATGATAGTTAGGAGTGTCCGAGCTGTGCCCTTACATAACCTTTTGATGGAGGAGTATAATTATAAAGGGTATAAGGGACAACGTCCCGCTAACTGATAGTGTTTAATTTGTCAACGGAAGTAAACAACTATCAGCGGGAATTTTTTTCAGGAACTGTAACATAAATAATGATTTTCGATACATATTTCCGTTCGAGGCGGTCATTTTGTATGGGACTTTTTTATTCATTTCCTGAAAGAATTTTCTGGTGATAGTGGTTCCGTTTTGTTGACTTAGCAACCCCTATCAATTTGCGGGACGCTGTCCCTTATACCCCGTATGTATAGTTTAGAACACGTTGTGATTTGAATGAAGGCCCATTCAAAACAGTCAAAAATTCATTAATTTTCGAAATGTTTTTTTTTTCTAATGCGTAAGATTACCTAACACAAACTTATCTCTTGTTGCAGCCCAAACGGAAACCCCAGACAACCAAACGGTCCGCCATGTTCTACCCATCACCGTGACCAGAGCAGAGATCGGAGGAAAACTGGAGTGTGAGGTGTCTTCAGCTGCTATGGGAGATGAGGTCATCACGAAGAGAGTCTCCCTTGATGTCAATGGTAAGTCCTAAAACGCGATATCAAAGTTTTTCTGCAGTTAGCTATAAAATGTAGATGACGCGACCAGAAATTGGAGAGAGATTAAGTGCGAGGTGTCTTCAGCTGCTATGGGAGAGGAAGTTATTACAAAGAAAGTGTCCCTAGATGTGAACGTCCTAAAACGGGGTATCAAAGTTTTTTCTGTGTTTAGCTATAAATGTAGCCTTAGAATGTAGCAATCACAGTAACCAAAGCAGAGTTTGGAGGGAAACTTGTGTGCGAGGTTTCAGGAAGCGAGTGTCCTTAGATGTGAACAGTAAGTCCTAAAACGCGGTATCAAAGTTTTTTCTGTGCCTACAGCAATATACCTAGCAATAAAACTATCTTAAATAACCCTCAAAACTTTGTCAGACGTGGCGGAACGACCTTTATTCAGGTCGTTTACGCTCTGCCTACCCCATTAGTGATAAAAGCGTGATTATATGTATGTATGTATGCATATAAGAGTTTATAGCATATGATTGGCCCACAAGCATTTAAGTACTAACTCAAAATGAAATGGCGAGACTAGCCCTTTAAAAAACTGATAATATTATTATTAAAATATAACCACCAAACGTAGCCGTTATTCAGACATTATAAAAAGAATACGAAGCGAAACCAACGGAGATAAGAGGCCTAATAAATAAAGTTCCTTTCCACGCCGCAAGAGGGCGTTCTTTGCATCGCTTTGCTTGTGACTGAATTATATTACTTCCAAACCATTTGACGGTAATCTTTTGATTTATCTCGGTTTTAGGGGTCTTCGCTAAAAGATGAGGCTAAATATTTACATCATGGCTACTTACAGTGGAGTTTACGAGTATGGTCAAATGAATAGTTGCTTTTTTTATGTACCAGGGAGCATTTATGATTCATCTGAGTACTTTGATTAGATTAGATTAGATTTATTTATTTCATACTATCAATTTTATAATTACATTACATTACATTACATTAATAATAAAAATGTCCGAGGATAATATGATCGTCAAAAAAATAATTATAAAAATATGTCAAACAAAAGTAAAATAAATAAAAGTTCAACAAAATGTCTAAAAGAAAATAAATATAAAATGTCAACTTGTAAAATATAAGACATACATACATACATAAAATCACGCCTTTATCCCTTACGGGGTAGGCAGAACGTAAAACGCCTCCTAAAAGGCGCTTTCGCCACGTCTGACATAAATTGAGGATAAATTTTAGATTGTAATGTGTATTGCTGTAGTGACAGGTTGTCAGCCCATCGCCTAAATTACAATACACTGTAACCCTCGAATCCTTTTTGCTGACTTCTACAGCATGCCCGGGAGGAAGGGCAGCTGGAACATTCTATGTTTTTCTATCTCTCCCAGTCCAGCATGGAAGTACTTTATTTTCATAAGGTATTACATTATTGTTTATGTAAACCAGAAATAGTTGCTATTATAAAAAGTACCTACATGAGACAGTTTTCCGCAACATACATACATATAGTCACGCCTTTATATCTAATGGGGTAGGCAGAGCGTAAACGACCTAAACAAAGGTCGTTCCGCCACGTCTGACAGAGTTTTGAGGGTTAATCAAGATGGTTTTGATTAAGATCGATTTGTAGGTATATTGCTCTAGTGACAGGTTGTCAGCCCATCGCCTAAATTGCAATATACTGAAACCCTCGGATCCCTTAGCTGGTTTTTACCGGAAATGCAGGTGGCACATTCTATGTTTTTCTCTCGCTCCCTGTCCAGCATGGAAGAAGCAAACTTTTCCGCAAACTGATCACAAACATATTCTTTCGGGTAATAAAAAAAAAATAACTTCCCTATACAAAATTACCATGGCGATCAAACAATTTGTATGGGGAAACCAAAATGTTTTTAGTCCTGTTCTTTTTTCCTGAAAGTTGTTCAGTTTCTTTTAGGTTTAGTTTTAATTTAGGCCTTTGTCGCTCTTCCAAACTATCTATGTTTTAGTTAAAGAGGAAATAGCGTTTTTCTGCACACAAAATAAAATCATCATCTTTTATTTTTGCGGGAACTAGCGAAAACTCCTCCATTTTGAATTTAAAATTAAATTCACTATCTCCTTAATTTACCCGCCATTAATTAGCCAGAATTACCTTAATTCAACCCTTGGCTATCCACACCGGAGGCTTTCAGCAATTAAAATTATAACCTTAATTTCTATTAAGGCTAAAGTACCATTCCATATTCTAATCCAAACAAATAATAATATGTGCATACAAAATTTAAATTGTTCCATACTGGACTGGGAGCAAAAGAAAAACAGAATTTTCCAGCTGCATTTCCTCCCTTACATGCTGTAAAAACCAGCTAAGGGATCCGAGGGTTTCAGTATATTGCAATTTAGGCGATGGGCTGACAACCTGTCACTACAGTAATATACCTACAAATCTATCTTAAATAACCATCAAAACTCTGTCAAACGTGGCGGAACGACCTTTGTTTAGGTCATTTACGCTCTGCCTACCCCATTAGGGATAAAGGCGTGACTATATGTATGTATGTATGTAATCTAAGGAAAATTTTACACAGTGATTTTACAAAATAATTATCATCTTTGTGTTCCCCTCATGGGAATCAAACCCTCGACTTCCAGATTAGGAGCCCAAAGTTCAGACCACTAGAAGCGGTTAGATTTCAATTAGACTTATCACTTTTAATTTTGGCTCAAGTCATAAATAAACGCCATAGAGCCTGCTCTATGAGCCTGCTCTATGTATTAAACTACCTGTAGTTTAATCTCTTCGGGAGTGATTTACCACCCTCATAACTCAGAATTAACTCTTGGGGTGTTTTTTTATACCGGCGTCAAATTATTGTAATGGTATGCAAATCTTAAATTTTCGGGGCTGGAATATCTAGGATGGATTTCCGCCAGAATATTTTCGGGTGTAGATTTTACGTATTTCGATTTAACTAGGTATTTTTCATACACCATTAGTTCCATGCTGGACTAGAAGCGATAGAAAATCTAATAGTTCAGCCGCTTAGCTTCCTAGGCATACTGTAAAAATAAGTAAAGTGAAACGAAGCTTAAACTATAATTAAAATATGTCTCTTTAAAAATAATAAAATTGAAAGACGACAGGCGATTTATACTCTATGGTTTTACAGTTTGAATGCTAGATTTTGACGCGCTTTTGCACGTTTCCCCAGTATTTCTGTCAATTATATCCGCCATATCATAGTAAAAAATATCATATAATATCATATCATAGTAAGTATTACAATCTAAAATTGCCCTCAATTTTTGTCAGACGCGGCGAAAGCGCCTGTTACGAGGCGTTTAACGCTCTGCCTACCCCGAAAGGGATAAAGGCGTGATTTTATGTATGTATGTATATCATAGTAGGGATAAAGGCGTGATTTTATGTATGTATATCATACAACGGCGGATAAAAATGGCAGATAACGTTTAAAATCACCGACTATAATAAAATAATCGGAGAGAATAGATCTCCTGTCCTTTTCCAATGTTTTTAGTATGCAAGTGACAAATAGATTTTAATTTTAGTTTTAGCCGGATAATCTAGAATGTAGCCACCATGTGACTATTACAATTGCTATAGCTGACTACCTGTCACTCTAGCGATTCACATTAACTATGCACATTTTAATCGGAAATAACGGAAATGACCTTTATAAATTGGCAATCGTGTCAAAAACACCTTTTGTGAAATCGTTAACACTCTACCTATCTCCTAAGGGATACTGGCGTGACTATTAAGTAAACAACAACAGTCAGTCCAGAAACCAAGCTCCCAATAGATCTGTCTCACCGCTATCGAAACCAATAAATTGTCAATTAATATCTGAACTCGGAGCCGGCTGTGTTGCCAGACATAGTTTGTATCAAACCGTCTTGGTCAGGTGGGGATGCCATCTTCAATCGTTTTGCTATCGGCAGAAAAATATTAATAGTCGAGTTCTGAGGGTGAGTGTTGCCTGATTAAATGTCTTTTTTCCGAACCGTCTAGCTTTTTCATGTGATAATTGATTTTAAGCATTAATAGAGATCATTATCTTACAAATACATTTATTAATGATTGGTTTATCTCCTTTAAATCGTGCAAGCTAATTGCACTCCGAAATACGGAATCATTTTCCTTACTGACAATCAGGTTAAGCCTGCATTGTCCTAATTAAACTGGGGAAAATCTCTCAAAGTTTGTGTTCTCTCCGTAAAAATCGAACCCGCGACTTGCCGTATTGGGAGTTCATGGCTCAGACCAGCATAAAGGCAGTTACTGGCAACACAGATCAGGCATATTCATTCATTGGGCATCTAATTGGATGTGCAATATAAAGGACACTGTACTGTTCAGCCGTTAGACTGACACGATTGACCTGACAATGGCCGAAAAGCCTATCTGAAGCGGTCGCAAGTTTAAATAAAGAATGAAATATTGGCGGTATTTCGGAACCAATGGATACATACATACATATAATCACGCCTTTATCCCTAATGGGGTAGGCAGAGCGTACACGACCTAAACAAAGATCGTTCCGCTACGTCTGACAAAGTTTTGAGGGTTGTTTAAGATAGATTTGTAGGTATATTTCTGTAGTGATAGGTTGTCAGCCTGTCGCCTAAATTGCAATATACAGAAACCCTCGGATCCCTTAGATGGTTTTTACAGCATGCCCGGGAGGAAATGCAGCTGGCACATTCTATGTTTTTCTCTCGCTCCCAGTCCAGCATGGAACCAATGGGTAAGTGAATCGAATAGGCAATAGGTGACTCCATTTATTCAGTCGAGTGGGTTTTCGAGGCAACGTAGAGTACCATGCTTTAAATGACATACATACATATAATCACGGCTTTATCCCTACTTCTTCTTCTTCTTCTTCTGTCTATGGACTGGGTTAGGCAGAGCGTAAACGACCTAAACAAAGGTCGTTCCGCCACGTCTGACAAAGTTTTAAAGGTTATTTAAGATAGATTTGTAGGTATATTGCTGTAGTGACAGGTTGTTAGCCTATCGTTTAAATTGCAATATACAGATACCCTCGGATCCCTTAGCTGGTTTTTACAGCATGCCCGGGAAAAACGCAGCTGGCACATTCTAATTAAAATGAAAATGTATTGGTGGTATTTTGGAACCAATGGGTTAGTGAATCGAATAGGCAATAAATAGGTGATAGATCAAATTATTCTGTCGAGTTGGTTTTCGAGTCAACGTAGAGTACAACCACGCTTTAAATGAACGTGGCGAGAAATGGAACTAACGCTTATCCATGTTGAGTTTTGACAGTCATTTGACAGTCACTTAACAGTAATTTGACAGTCATTTAACAGTCATTTAACAGTCATTTGACAGTTCTCCTTATATCGGACCGCCCTACCCCGCAAGTTGATGAAGGCTCGTATTTATAAAGCGATCTCAACATTGAGAGATATATTAAGTTTGAGTTGACAGTTTGCTTCTACTGACATGTCATTTCTGATACGAACTCAAACTCGCTGTCACTCTTGAGAGCTGATTATGAATAGGGCCTTATGAATAGAATAGAATAGAAACCCTTTATTTTATGAACCGCACGACTGATCTTATTTCTTCAAGCTGTAGTGACAGGTTGTTAGCCAGAGGAAATACAGCTGGCACATTCTATGTTTTTCTCTCTCTCCCAGTCCAGCATGGAAGAAAACTGGTTTCTAAGCATTACATGACAAGACAATGTGCCACATCAGTCAAGTATACCCTACACCCGATAGTGTCCGATATTACCGCGTTTACCCTAGAGAAACTATCGACCCTCAATATTGCAAGGTGGTAAAATTCCCGGCGCTGAAGTGTCTAGTGCTGTGACCCGAATATCGATGTCGATAGATTTATCGATGGATATAAGGTAATAAAGTTTCGATTAAGGGTAATTGATGGATGGTTTGTTTACTGTCCGGGTTTCTGTTTTTTTACCGTAGGTATTTTTAGATAGGTACTTGCAGTATATTTAAACCTTTCAGATACATCGAATCACGTTTACATCTCTTACGCGGTAGGCAAAGCGTCTAAGTTACTACAAGACTACTTTCTAATTGCACTACTAGATAGTTAAGTACGCTCAGGAATAAAAGAAGCTGCTGAAAGTAACGGGAAAACAAGTAAGTAATTGAAAAAAATGCGCATGAGATTAACATTTACTTTAAAGAAAAAACCATGAGATTAACATTTACTTTAAAGAAAAAACTTAAGATACGAAATCTTGAGCACACCTTTTGCTCAAGATGGTTTCCGGGACTTGTAACTACTATATTTTTTTATCATTCATAATCCTAATCCAGTATTCGTCACTTCACTACGATTACATACATACCTATAATCACGTCTTTATCCCTAATAGGGTAAAGTTCGTTCCGCCACGTCTGACAAAGTTTTGAGGGTTATTTAAGATAGATTTGTACGTACATTGCTGTAGTGAAGGTTGTTAGCATATCGCCTAAATTGCACCATACAGAAACCCTCGGACGCCTTAGCTGTTTTTACAGCATGCCCGGGAGGAAATGCAGTTGGTTCATTCTATGTTTTTCTATCACTCCCAGTCCAACATGGAAGTTCGATTACTAGGTTGATTTATAAACCAACGGTCTCTTATCGATAAATTACATCCCATCCCTACACTTCACTATCTTGCCACTTATTAGCTATACAGGCCCAATTTATAGGGTGGGTCGTAGAAATTGCCGACAAGTGTATGCCCTATAGTTAGTTAGTGATGGCTTAATGTGCCCTTATATGTAAAATATAGCGGATACGCTCGTATATTTTGCTGCCACTACTAGGGTTGTAGTTAGAATAATTAATTGTTTTTGGGTTAAGGTTGTTTCGTGGGAATGGTAAAAACTGAGCAAGTGCGAGATGGACTTGGGCATGCAAGGTTCCGTACATTATCTATAAAATATTAAACACTGTATTTCAACCTGTATTTCACTGTATTTTCTTCCAAGCTGGACAGGGAGCGAGAGAAAAAATAGAATGCGCCAGCTGCATTTCCTCCCGGGCATGCTGTAAAGTGCCCGGGAGGTCCGGGGAGGATAATCACACCTTTATCCCTAATGGGGCAGGCCGACTGTAAACGACCTAAACAGAGGTCGTTCCGCCACGTCTGACAAAGTGTTGATAGTTATTTAAGATAGTTTTAGCCCGTCGCTTAAATCACAATATACTGAAACCCTTGGATCCCGTAGCTGGTTTTTACAGCATGCCCGGGAGGAAAAGCAGCTGGTACATTCTATGTTTTTCTCTCGCTCCCAGTCTAGCATGGAAGATAATGGTTTGTATCTACCCAAAATTTGTCTGACATACTCCTATACGGAGGTATTTGTTTATCAGGCACAGCGATATTGATTGACGATATAACGTGCCCTCCGAAACAATTGTCGGACCGCTTACAGTGTCCTAACCAAACTGAGAACAATTTCACAAAGTTTTGAAACAACTGTGAGTGTTATGAATGGTTATGATTTCAGTCATAGATAACGAACCTACAAATTTTGAATTGAAATCACAAGGCTCAGACCATTAAACCACATAGGCAGTCAGCCTTATCAAATTGTTTTTGAGGTTATATAAATAGACATTAACATGTTTAATAGGTAAATATATCACTTGAGAATGTTAAGTGGTAGAATAATTATCGTATTAATTTAATTTAGTTACATTTTGCGGGTTGAAAATTGATGAGAGCCCGATGGTGTAGTAGAGAGGGCCGCTCCTGAGCGGGAGGTCGTGGTTCGAATCCCACCACGAACCTATGTGTTTTCCGGTTTTGGAATTTCATATATGTACGTATATTCGGCGCTTTCTCCGTGCTACGAAGGCACGTTAAGTCGTTGGTCCCGGTTGATATCGTTTAATACCGTAGATATTAGTCGTTAAGCCAAATCAGAGGCCAGTGCTAAGCATAGGCGGCTTGAAAACTCTGACCTAATCTAGATTGAGTCTGGTTTCCTTTCTGGGTTGCGGAGGTCTGATGGCAGTCGACCTGTGTAAAAATCAGTACCTACCGTCGTACAGTCAACTAGATTAGGTAGCCGACCCCGTGAGATACGGGATAAGGTTAAGGGTTAGTCTTGTCCCCGTATATATTGCTATCTCATATTCAGTTTTACAGGTTGGCTGGAAGAGATCTGTTTATAGATAAGCTCACCTTTGTGAACTAAATTTAAGATTGTTTGTTTATTGTAAACTTCTTGTACACAATAAAGAATATATAAGGTTCGGGAGATGAATGATGTGTGGGTCAAAGTCGGTATTTTAGAAAATGCATACAGATACATACATAAATTCACGCCCTAACGGGGTATGCAGAGCGAAAAATGCTTCGTGAAAGCTTTTACGCCACGTCTAACAAATATTGACGGCAATTTTAGGTTGTAATGTGTATCACGGTTGTTAGCCCATCGCTTAAATTACAATACACTGCGACCCTCGAATCCGTATTGCTGACTTCTACAGCATGACTGAGAGGAAGGGCAGCTAGAACATTCTATGTTTTTCTGTCGCTCCCAGTCCAGCGTGGAAGTAATAGAAAATACACTTTATAAAGTTTATTATGTTGTCTAGTGGTTTAAACCTTGGTCTTCTGATACAGAGTTCGTGGGTTCGATTCCTACAGTCACAAAATTGTTATTTTTTCCCGTTTGATGACTTAGAATAATGCCTCGTGTCGACAAGAAAGAAAGGAATCTTTTCCGTGCTTCGGAGAGTATGTTAAGCCGATGGATGATGTCTTTAATAGTATATCTAATACAAAAAAAGTCAGACAATTATACTGGGTGTAAGGGACAGCGTCCCGCAAACTGATAGGGGTTGCTCAGTCAACAAAACTGAACAACTATGACCAGTAAATTCTTTCAGAAGACGAAAAAATTATTTACCTTCCCATACAGAATGACCACCAATTTGTATGAAAAAAACAATTTTGTATTTTCTCTGCTTGAAAGATTTTCCTGATGCAAGTTGTTCAGTGTCGGTGACTGAAAGTATTTGAGCAACCCCTATCAGTTTGAGGGACGCTGTTCCTTACACCCAGTATAGAATTTCCCAAAAGCTAGTATTGTTTCAATATTACTAGTATAATTATATTAATTTCTGTCGTAAAATCATCTCTCTAATTATTGTATCAAATTTCAGAGTTGGCAACTAACTAGGCTTTAGTTATTACTAATTAGGTGTCTGATAGTTATAATTATTAATTGTATGCGTAGTTATTGATCCAACTTAAGGGAATTTAATTTATATTAATTTGAAACTTTACGATTATGCCCTATTTACTTAGGTATTGTAGTAAGTAGCTAATAAGAACAGACTTCCTAATACAAACATAAATATAATCACGCCTTTATCCTTAATGAGGTAGGCAGAGCAAAAACAACAAAGGTTGTTCCGCTACGTCGTAACAAGTTTTGAGGGATATTTTGTTACAGATGATTACGTATATTAAAATAGTGGGTTGTCAGCCCATCTCCTAAATTGCAATACAGTAAGACCTTCAAATCCATTATATAATAGCTGGTTTTTACAGCATGCCCGGGCAGGGATAGAGCTGGCACATTCTATTGTTTTTCTTGCTCCCAGTCCAGCATGAAAGCAATTATAATGCTCAAATTATAATGCACTCTCAAGTACGATTTAATATAATTTGACCTGACCTTTCACTCTAACTTATATTCTTTCCCCTTCAACACATAGATATACATATGTATATATAGTATCAGGGCCAATCAGAGGGCAGTAATTGAGCCCATCGCTATTATTTACCAGACCTCGCTACACGATGGGCCTAATTCTTATAAATTAAGTGGCTGTTTAAGTTGTAAGTATGAGCGGTTTTTAAGGCAAAATATATGCAGTGGGGTCGACAAATCCGTAGTGATCCCACGTGGGTTTAATTACGGGTGGACTCATTGCCCTAGTACTTCCTACGAGTATATAAATTGTGATTCTTCTTTTTGTCAAGTCAATGCAATTAAAGATTTTGCTCCCAAAACGTGGCCAAATCAATAGCCTTTTGGTTAGCGCTGAAGAGGTCTTCCTGCGTGCAGGTTGCGGTAGAGATAGGGCAGGGCATTAAGTGTGTCATAGACTGTAAGGCCATGCTGGACTAGAAGCGACAGAAAAACATAGAATGCGCCAGCTGCATTTCCTCCCGGGCATGCTGTAAAAACCAGCTACGGGATTCGAGGGCATCAGTGTATTGCAATTTAGGCGATAGGCTGACAACCTGTCACTATAGCGATACACATTTCAGTCTAAACTAGCCCTCAAAACTTGTCAGACGTGGCGGAACGACCTTTTCTTTGGTCGTTTACGCTCTGCCTACCCCATTCGGGATAAAGGCGTGATTATATGTATGTATGTATGTAGACTGTAAGGCGCCACACTCGCTCGTGTCGTCCTCAGTGAAGCCCCACTTCTTCCTGAGTTCTTTGCACCTGCCGACACCTGACCGAAGTTTATTCATACATACATACATACATAATCACGCCTTTATCCCTAATGGGGTAGGCAGAGCGTTAACGACCTAAACAAAGGTCATTCCGCCACGACTGACAAAGTTTTGAGGGTTATTTAAGATAGATTGTAGATATATTGCTGTAGTGACAGGTTGTCAGCCCATCGCCTAAATTACAATATACTTAAACCCTCGGATCCCATAGCTGGTTTTTACAGCATGCCCGGGAGGAAAAGCAGCTGGCACATTCTATGTTTTTCTCTCGCTCCCAGGCCAACATGGAAGAAAAGTTTATTCAACGCCTTCCAAATGGACAATGGAAGGTTGTGTCTTGGCGGCAGTTGTGATGATGATGAGGATACATTGCTTTATTTAAAGCCTGGGCAGTTATGCACTATTAACACTTTGTGAGATTATATTAACTTTTGCAAAGAAGAAACAGGGACTCATTTTTGGGTCCCTTAGCCGCATCAGTAAGTAAGTAAGGAAAAAACATGGTCAAATGTTTAATACCTTTCGTCGATCGCTATCTTAGACAAAGCAAAGTAGGTCATTACTTAAACCATATCAGGAACCAAGGTGGTTTATAAACACTGACACCATTTCATCATTTGAATGGATCCGGTATATCAACCTGTTTAAGGCCCATATTTATAAACAGCAATTGAGAGTGACAGCGAGTTTGAGTTCGTATCAGCGTATCAGGAATGTTATTTCAGCACAAAATGACCTGTCAAATCCGTTCTTAATATCGCCCTCAATCTTGAGATTGATTTATAAATCTCTATGTTGGATCTTCATTATCTCTTTAGCCTTATCCCATATCTCACGGGGTCGGCTACTTAATATAGGGGATTGAAATCTCTAAGTTGGATATAACATGTCAATTCAAAACTCATACACCAGGGTTCGATGAACCGTCAAAAGCGTTTGACTTATACCACAGAAAAGGTGCCCAAATGTGATGATTGGGCTATTAGGTCCACGTGAACAGTAAGAGGGCTACTTCCACCCAATATACCACCCTTATCTACTGCCTCCGTGGTCTAGTGGCTAGTGCCATGGACTCCCGATCCGGAGGTCCTGGGTTCGATTCCCTGGGGGGAAACACAAACTTGATATTTGAGTATTTATCGCTTTGTGAATTTGTCCCCAGCTTGGTTAGGACATTGCAGGTTGAATCACCTGATTGTCCGAAAAAGAAAAAGATTTCGTGCTTTGGAGAGCACGTTAAGCCGTCGGTCCCGGTCGCTGTCTTTGACAGTGGTCGTTACTCAAACCATGTCAGAGGCCTGATAGTTGTGCTACTGGGCGGTTTAAAAACTCTGACACCAGGCTTCATCGGGTCGATAGACTGGATACCCACTCAACAGATTAACCCAATATACCACTCTTATCTACTGCTGACGAGGTCTGTTTGTCTGTCTATACTGATCTATTTAGTAGGCTACTAATGATAAAAGATATTGGGCTCGATTCTAGATACCTTATACATACATATAATTACACCTTTCTTCCTAATGGGGTAGGCAGAGCGCAAACGCCCTAAAAGATTGTTCCGCCACGTCTGACAAAGTTTTGAGGGTTATTTAAGATAGATTTGTAGGTATATTGCTGTAGTGACAGGTTGTCAACCCATCGCCGAAATTACAATATACTGAAACCCTCAAATCCCCTACCTGGTTTCTACAGCATGCCCGGGAGGAAATGCAGCTGACACATTCAAATTTTTTTTCTCGCTCCCAGTCCAGCATGGAATAAAAAATATTTCAGGAAATGAAAACAAAATATATCCTTGTCCCTAACAACGAAACGCCCGATAAACCCTGGTGTCAGAGTTTATAACTCACACTAATTATCCTAAATATCTTCAGAAACGTTGTCTTCCATTCTTCTTAGATGTACGATGCACTCCTATTCTATTATTCATGTAGTAATACGTAAATCAAATAATCCATAGATCCTTCGTCCAAAACCAACCAATCTGAAGCCAGACGAATGTTATTGAAAGGGTGGAACGATATGAAGGCGAAGTAATTAATTTATCCTTGAATTAACTGCCCGTGACTTTGCCATTCCTTGCTGTATTTCTTTCCTATATTTCGATTTAGGATCGAGCCCGATGGTGTAGTGGATAGGGCCACTGCCTCCTGAGCTCCGGTGGTGAGATTCGAACCACGACGACGTACCAAAGTGTGTTTCGGTTTTCGAATTTAATATGTACGTTTATTCGGTGCTTTTCCCGTGCTTTTGTTGGTCCCTGTTAATATCGTTTAATACCGTAGATATTAGTCGTTAAGCCATATCAGAGGCCAGTGCTAAGCATTGGCGGCTTGAAAACTCTGACCTAATCTAGGATTGGGTCTGGTTTCCTTCTGGGTTGCGGAGGTCAGATGGCAGTCGCTCTGTGTAAAAACCAGTACCCTCGTTCAATCCCCTAGATTAAGAAGCCGACCCCGTGAGATACGGGATAAGGCTAGGGAGATGATTTCGATTTAGGATCAGTATTTATCAAAAGATTGAAGTCAGTTATAAGTTATAACAGGTGTAAGGGACAGCTTTCCGATAAATGATATAAAAGTTGACGTCAGATAATTTCATTAGTGTCGGGAAGCAGATTTTTTTACATTTCTGTAAGTATTTATTTGTGAAAGTCGCTACCAATGGCGATACAAACCAATTCCCGTCGGCTTCCCTTTCAAGAATTCCGACTCCAAATCCGTAATTATGTCGAAACTATAAAGTACTTAAATATTTTTTTTGTGTGTTTTTCATCCCACGCCACTGGTCCCTATATCTTCTAATTAATACATTTTGATCGTTTTACTTATTCTAGATAAGTTTCTTCGTATTATCCTTGAAACTTTCATACAATATCTGTTCTCACAGACTTTTACAACTCATAACGTATGTTCAAGCTATCAGCCATCAAAAACTAAGTTCGTCAACTGCTGGAAGCAGAGCTGGCGTCCCTAGCGACCGATTGCTACTTGTCACGGAGTTGCCTCCTCATAATGTACTGGGATATGGAGTAGGGATGGGACCAGGAGTGTTATCACTGTGTCGATATCGACAGATTGCATTTCATCAAGCTAATTTTGACATAACACTGTCACTTGCTCGAATTGTAAATAATAGTAATATGGTTACTTCGATTCTGGCCTGGGAGCGAGAAAAAAACATAGAATGGGCCAGCTGCATTTCCTTCCGGGCATACTGTAAAAACCAGCTAAAGGATCCGAGGATTCAGTATATTGTAATTTCGGCGATGGGCTGACAATCTGTCACAACAGCAGTATACCTACAAATCTATCTTAAATAACCCTCAAAACTTTGTCAGACATGGCCGAACGACCTTTGTTTAGGTCGTTTACAATCTGCCTACCCTATTAGGGATAAAGGCGTGATTATGTGTATTTATGAATAATATGGTTAATTCATTCATCATTGAGACCTTTGTCATCATATCAGATTATTTAATGAAAGACAATATAATAAGTAAACAGATGTAATTGACATTTCAAAATGAACGTAAGTCGCTTAATATTTATTTTATGAATCAATTGACCATTAGCAAATTAAAACATAAATTTAGGAATGTCAAAAAAACCAAGTTTATTTTTATCTCAAAGTCGAGAAAGACTAGCGCTTTTTAAAAAAAAATTGTTTAGAAATACATCCGCTAGAATCAACAGGATTATGTATATCGAATTAATTGAACATGTCGACAAATTAGAATTTATCGACATCATCGACCGACACGTCCCAGGCCTATCGATAACTCTCAATTTCGGAACTAGCAGTTCATCTCTATACGAGGGCCATAAAACAGTTTGAGATCACGCGTTTTTTTACGCAAGGGAGTTCCCGAATTGGATGCTGTAGGGTAGATGATAAAATCGAGATAGGGAGATGTTGACGATCGTGAAAGTTCTAGGTTTTATCCTTTTAGGGATTTTTGAAGGGCTATTGAAAGTTGGATTCTTTTTCTATCATTTTCTTATAAAACATAATCATGATTTACTATTGTAGCCAAATAAAATATGATTTATGTTTAGTTAACTGTTTTAAAAAGTTAAGCAGCCCGTCTAAAAAAAATAAGTCTTCAATTATTGTCAGAACAGATATTTTCTCGTTTTAAGGCCCGTATTGATGAACAGCACTTGAGACTGACAGCTAGTTTGAGATCGTATCAGAAATTTCATTTCAGTACAATATGGCTTGTTAAATCTATACTTAATATTGCTCTCAATATTGAGTTCGCTTTATAAATACGAGCTTAAGGTTGCCTTTCTGTCTATAAGCAGAAAACTTTAACCTTTTTCTTGTCCACAGTGCCACCGAACAAGATCGCGATATCGGGCGTCGGAGAGCACGCGACGCAAGGTACCACTCTGACCCTGACGTGCACGGTGACAGGGGCCAGGCCGGCAGCTGACGTCAGATGGTTCAACGGCAGCACGGAGCTGACGGAAGCTGACCAGAACATCAATGTAAGTAGCATTTAATTTGACTAATTAGCTGTTATTTTCACTATAAGTAAGTAACTGTGAAACATTTTAACGGGATCTTACAACGATTTAATAGTTTTTTATATGATTACCTGATATTTCGGAGCTGTTGCCAGCTCCTGTGAGAACTATATCAGTAGTTTACAGAAAGAAGTTCATAATTGGCGCTTTTTGAAAGTATTTTGTTTTTTTTAAACCGACTGCGTAAAAAGTGAATTTTAAACCTTTGATATAAAATAATGATGAGATTCTTCTTCTTCTTCTTCTTTCGAGTGGGTATCGAGTCTATCGACCCGATGAACCCTGGTGTCAGAGTTTTTAAATCGCCTAGTAGCACAACTATCAGGCCTCTGACATGGTTTGAGTAACGACCACTATCGAAGACAGCGACCGGGACCGACGGCTTAACGTGCCCTCCGAAGCATGAAATCTTTTTCTTTTTCGGACAATCAAGTGATTCAGCCTGCAATATCCTAACCAAACGGGGGAAAAATTAACAAAGTGATAAATTCTCAAATATCAACTTTGTGTTTCCCCCCTGGGAATGGAACCCAGGACCTCCGGATCAGGAGTCCATGGCACTAACCACTAGACCACGGAGGCAGTTATGATGAGATAAATCTAATAGTATTATGTTATGATTTCTGGTTGACACCATATTAAATTTTGACTTAATTGATGATACTGACTTTGCAAGATTAAGATGAATCAATAAACGTAAGAATCACATCATAAAACTTGCTAACGATTTTGTACTCTCGAATGCCATAGAGGAACTGTTACTGAGTAATTAACAAGTTATTTTGCTTCGCGCAGTCGGTCAAAAGTCTCAGTCCCAAGAAATAGACAAGAATAAATCATAGCGCAAATTCTGTGCAGATTCCCAGCATATTTCACTTTAGCACTTCCATTGCGACAAATTCATAATGCGTTCAGATCGTATGTTACTCAAAGAACACAGAGTCACGCCTTTATCTCTTCTGGTGTAAGCAAAGCATAACTTACTCTAGCATGACAGAAGAACACAAAAAGGGGCGTTAAACACATTATCCTTTTTTCTTCGCGAAGTCGGTCAAAAGTCTCAGTCCCAAGAAATAGACAGAATAAATCATAGCGCAAATTCCGTGCAGATTCCCAGCATATTTCACTTTAGCACTTCCACTGCGACAAAATCATAATGCGTTCAGTTCGCTCTTGTCGGTGCTTTGCCGAAGGAAACTGATGGAATTTGTTATTTCAACGTTCTGGAGTACGTATTACTTGATGCTATAGAGAGTCTACTTCTTACTGGTCTTACTTCCATGCTGGCCTGGGAGCGAGAGAAAAACATAGAATGTGCCAGCTGCATTTCCTCCCGGGCATGCTGTAAAAACCAGCTAAGGGATCCGAGGGTTTCTGTATATTGCAATTTAGGCGATAGGCTGACAACCTGTCACTACAGCAATATACCAAATCTATCTTAAACAATCCTCAAAACTTTGTCAGACGTGGCGGAACGACCTTTGTTTAGGTCGTTTACGCTCTGCCTACCCCATTAGGGATAAAGGGGTGATTATATGTATGTATATGTATAGAGAGTCTTCTTCTCCTTTTCGTGTAGGTTTCGAGTCGTTCGACCCGATGGACCCTCGTGTCAGAGTTTTTAAACAGCCTAACAGCACAGTTTTAGGCTTCTGACATGGTTTTTGTAACAAGCCCTATCAAAAACTACGACCAAGACCGTGCCTTTTTTCTTACAGACAATCAAGCGATTAGCCTGCATTGTTCTAACCAAACTGGGGAAAATCTCACCACCTCTCTCACACGGAGGCAGCTGATAAAAATCATAATGCGTTCAGATCGTTCTATGTCGGTGCTTTCCCGAAGGAAACTGATGAAATTTGTTATTTCAACGTTCTGGAGAACGTGTTAAGACTTGTTTTATATTATATAGGGTATAAGGGATCTTCTCCTTGGTTGTCGAGTGGAACAACGACCCGATGAACCCTGGTGTCACAGTTTTTAAACCGCCAAATATCACAGTTTTAGGCCTCTGCATTGGTTTGTGTGAAATACACTATCACTACATGGGAATCGAACCCAGGACCACCGAATCAGAAACCCACGGCTCAGACAACTAGACCACGGAGGCAGCAAACAGAACTCATAATGCGTTCAGATCGTTCTATGTCGTTGCTTTCCCAAAGGAAACTGATGGAATTTGTTATTACAACGTTCTGGAGTACGTGTTAAGACGTCTTTTATTTAGGGTGTATTTTTCGACCCTGATATTTTTCAACTATCTACTTGTAATATAACGGTTAACAGGACTCTGACATGGTTTTTGTAACAAGTCCTACCAAAAACAACGACCAAGACCGTGCCCTACGAAGCATGGACTTCTTTTTCTTACGACAAATCACGCGATTTAGCCTGCATTGTCCTAACCAAACTGAGGAAAATCTCACCAAGTGATAACACATATCTAATTTGTGTTACCCCCGTGGTATCACAGGACCTCCCAATCAGGAACCCACGGCTCAGACCACTAGACCGTGCCTTTTTTCTTACAGACAATCAAGCGATTAGCCTGCATTGTTCTAACCAAACTGGGGAAAATCTCACCACCTCTCTCACACGGAGGCAGCGGACAAAAATCATAATGCGTTCAGATCGTTCTATGTCGGCGCTTTCCTGAAGGAAACTGATCGAATTTGTTATTTAAACGTTCTGTTACTTCAGCTTATACAGGGTGTGAGACAGAGTTCCTGACAAACTGAAACATTCAGTCAATGTAACTGAACAACCTTATATTATTTCCGAAAATAAATGGTTTTACCCTAAACATTTAACTGATCAAAGTGGTAATTTTGTTTGGGGAAGTCAAATCTTCTTTTATTTCCTGGTAGTATTTATTTGTGAAAGTTGTTTAGTTTCGTAGACTAAGGCTCGTATTTATAAAGCGATCTCAAGATTGATAGCAATATTATGTATTCATTTGACAGGTCCTTTCGTACTGAAATGACATTTCTTAGACGGACTCAAACTAGCTGTCAGTCTCAAGTGCTGTTTATAAATACGGGCCTAAGCAACCTCTTTGAGTTTGCAGGATACTGTCTATTACTCCCTGTATAGCACTGAAGACGGACCTTGCAAATGAATACGTTAAGAGTTTACTTTAGAGAGCAACGTTATAATATTACAAATGATTGAAGAACATAGAATATTCCAGCTGCTTCTCTACCCAAAATTGTAGAAAATAGTAAAAGGGGACGAGAGTTTAAGTGTATTTTTTTGTGGTTTCGTGTATCAAAGCGGACAACTTATCACAATAGAAAATACACAGGCAAAGTCTTTAACAGAAAATGTTCGTCATAATTGGTGGACAACAGTCTTTTATGAGGTTATTGGTACTCTACCTAGCCCGACAAAGATACAAACGTATACGTTACCGAGTGTAAGGGACAGCGTCCCGCAAACTGAAAGGGGTTGCTCAATCTACGAAACTAAACAACTATGACCAGGAGATTCTTTTAGGACATAAAAAAAAAAAAAAACAATACAAAATGACCATCTCAATCAGACAGTTTGTATGAATAAGCAATTTTACTTTTTGATTTTCTGAATTCCTATCAGTTTGCAGGACGATGTCCCTTACACCCCAATGTATGTACAAGTATAACAGCAGGTTAGAGTGTGATTTCCTCCAAAGCATTTCATCCTGCAAACAGATACGGAATAACCGGGGACTGAGAAGTGCTTACTCAACCAAAACATTGGTCAGTCTACGGACTATATCTACGGAAATGCAGACTTCGAAATTTGGACTGCTATTAGTGCTGTCAACAGTTCATCGACTATTTATATCGATATTTTTTCTATAGTATCGGAAAAACATTAAAGCTTATAGAATGCACTAGCTGTATTTAATCTAGAACTTAGAAATAAACGCAGGTTCTGCCGTGTTGCTAGAAATACTAAAATTGCGTTGATTTTTAAAATACTCTTCAAAGTATATCAGACAAGGGAACACCATTAAATTATATATTTGAATCTCTGCTTATCCAGCAGAAGATCATGTAGGTATGGTTTTATCCAAAGCATTTCATTATACAAACAGATACGGAATTACCGGGGACTGAAGTGCTTACTCAACCAAAACATTGGTCAGTTTTCGGACTATATCTACGGAAATGCAGACTGTGAACTGTTATTAGTGCTGTTGCTAGTTCATCGATTATTTTTATAGATATAATTCTAAAATATCTCATCGACATCACATAGTGCATCTAAGAGATAGAATGTACTACATCTATTCTCAAGCTAGAAAGGAACGTGTATCTTGTTGTATAGCAAATGGCCCAAAATTGCGTGCGTTACTTTATAAAATATGAAGATTGGATGATGTACCTATTATAATATATTATTTTGTAACCCTCTAATCCTGGCCTGTTAAAAGCAAGAATCTTAAGGTTCCAAAATTTTATAAAGACACAACTAAACTCCAAAAGTCGTTTTATTTAAACGAGTAGGTATAATTATCGATAAAGATTTTATCGACAGTCCGAAAGCACTAGTTTACACCTGGCGCAGCTCAACTCGATAACAGCGGAGGCGTAGAGTTGACATTGTTCTACAAACGTTGGTCAGTTGGATATATCTAGAGAACTTCGAGTTTGTGCTTGTACTGTTTGGTCTCAGTTCAGTACCAACTGAAACTGTTGAGTCGCTTGAGAGGCATAATCAACTTTCGGAGACAGCAGCAAATCTCTCAGAGATTAACCATCTGCGCGGAACTTTGTTTTTATTGCCAGAATATTTGCGTACCACACAAGCGATCTTTTGCCTTTCTCTTGGCTTCCTCTCACGTCAATCCCCTGGCCTTGAGTTCGCTCTCTATGGTTCGTTGCCAGGTGTGCACGGGTCGACCAGGTATTTTTCTGCCGCTCGGCTGCCACTCCTGGGAGAATGGAGAAACCTCGTGAAGGCCCTTTGTACCAGTGGGGTACCCTGAGGACCACAAAAACAACAACACAAGCGTATCCTGTCGCTTCCTTCAATCCATTATTCTGGAACCAGACTGACTGACAGTCTGACGACTGACTGACTGACATTCTGATCAGGTGCAGGTCCAGCTGTTTACATGCCTTTCAGACAGCATGGAGCATCTTCAGTTCAAGTCGATTCAGACCTTGTCCCTCATCTCGAACCCAGGACCTTCGGATCGAGAGCCAAGGCTCAGCCCACTAGACCACGGAGGCAGTTAAAACTTGCAACCTAAACCACAGATTACTAACCCACCAACCACCCATGGTCCTACCCGCCTTGAGGCATAACGGACCGAAACACGAGAGACGCGCAAAGACGCAGCGCATATATATACAAGTATATACATGCTCTGTTCTCTCTATATTTTTTTTAAACCCTAATAGGAATTAGGGTGAGGCCACTATTGTCCAGCAATGCGTCACTACCCACCGTTGTGGTATACGGCACAAAGACAAATGACTTCGACGCCCAGCTAGCTGTTGAACTTATGCTTTCTACATGCTCAAACATCTTTTCGCTTAGCGTGCCACTTGTGCGCAAAGGTCTTAAGCAACTGAAGGTTCTCCAGGCAGCTGACTAGTTCGCCGTGAAGCACGGGTAAGATAAAATAAGATAAGATAATATAAGATAAGATAGAAGTTTATTCAATAACAATACAAAAACAACAATCCACAAATAAAACACTTACGGGTCCAACACTAATCCACAGATGTCCCTGTTCTATGCAGCCTAGGTGGGCAGCCACCTCCAAATAACTCAAATTCAATAATGTCCACAAATGAAACGTCACCCGGCGCCATTTTATATTTCGAGAACTTTCCTTTTATATTGTTTCTGGCTTTAACTGGAAAAATCCGGATTTAACAAAGGAGAAAAATTTAGGGGCCCCTTTTTCATGGAAATTTGCGTAAGGTTTTTTTTTAATTTATTTTCAGGGTCAATTATAATTCAATTTAATTCAATTCAAATTATTTATTTCAGATAAACACCCATTTACAGTACATTATATTAATTCAGGATAATAAAATAGAGAAGAAAATAAGATAGCCACAATAATAATAATTAATAAAAAAATAATATTGCATTCGGTTACTTGTAGACACAACAGATTTTCCTGGTATCTCTCCTCAACTACTTCCTTGCTGGACTGGGAGTGATAGAAAAACATAGAATGCGCCAGCTGCATTTCCTTCCGGGCAAGCTGTAAAAACCAGCTAAGGGAGTCGAGGGTTTCCTGTCAGTACGTCAAAATACCTACAAATCTATCTTCTACTTCTGTCGAGTGGGTATCGAGTCTATGGATCTATCTTAAGTAACACTCCAAACTTTGTCAGACGTGGCGGAACGACCTTTGTTTAGGTCATTTACGCTCTGCCTACCCCATTAGGGATAAAGGCGTGATTGTATGTATGTATGTTTCAGAATAGTTAATAATAATTAAATATAATTATTTTAAATTAAACCATTCCTCTAATAAAATTAAACCAACCATAAGCCAAAGAAAATTACAATTAGGAGCTTATTTTAATTACATGGCAGTGTATTAACACAAGGATACCGAATTATTGTAGTAATTACATTTACGGGAATTCCCGGTAAATGCCACAAATTCCGGGAAACTCATATTAACACTCGCTCGAAATTCCTCAGGTAATAATGAACGTGCTTTTATTAATTACTTACGCGAAACAAGGAAGGGTTATGTAAGCACATGTTTAAATATTATAAAAACACACATTTCACATTTTTGTGATAGACACTCACAGTACAACTTTATAAATATATTTTTTTATGATGGACTAACTTGAAACTGTGAAGAAATTACTATAATATTGAATACATGCATACAGTCACAACTTTATCTGTAACTTACGGGGTAAGCAGAGTGTAAAACGCCTTGTAAAAGGCGTCTTTGTCAGATCTGACAAAAACTGGAGGAATAGAGAACACAAGCTCTAAAAACTAAGTCCCGCGCAGATGGCTGATGTCAGGGAGATTGGTCGCCATCACCGAAAGTTGGTCAAGAGGCGCTTAAGAAAGAAAATCTGTTTCTATCTATAATTCTCTATCTAAAAATATCTTTCTATTCTTACTTCCATGCTAGACTGGGAGCGAGAGAATAACATAGAATGTGCCAGCTGCATTTCGTCCCGGGCATGCTGTAAAAACCAGCTAAGGGACCAGATAAGGGAGGGGAGGAGGGACAACCTGTCACTACAACAATATACCACTACCACAACTCTATCTATCACAAATTTATCTTAAATAACCCTCAAAACTTTGTCAGACGTGGCGGAACGATCTTTGTTTAGGTCGTTTAAGCTCTGCCTACCCCATAACGGATAAAGGCGTTATTATATGTATGTTATATATGTATTCTAAAGAAATTCTCTTTCTATCGTTATTTGTAAATGTTTTTTTTTTCTACAGAACCTCACCAAAAATGCGGCGATGCGCTGCCATTTTTCTTTTGAAACTTCGCGTTCTCGCGTCCGCTGATCAATAAGAAAGTTTCAAATCGAATATTTATTTTGAGCGTTTTCTTTCCAAGCGCTGGCGCTACTTCCGACTGTTTTTGAAAACTTATTATTCATCTATAAAAGCTTTTAGAAACACTTATCTTGTAGTCGGGTTTTTTTTATACATACATATAATCACGCCTTTATCCCTAATGGGGTAGGCAGAGCGTAAACGACCTAAACAAAGGTCGTCCCACCACGTCTGACAAATTTTTGAGGGTTATTTAAGATAGAATTCTAGGTATATTGCTTACAAATCTATCTTAAATTACCCTCAAAACTTTGTCAGACGTGGCGAAAGCGCCTTTTACGTGGGGTTAAACGCTCTGCCTACCCCGTAAGGGATAAAGGCGTGATTTATCTATGTATGTATGTATGTATGTATAAATATTTTTTAGATATCATTATTACAGATTGTGATGTAATCTTACACACTTATTGATTAGTTTATACTTTATGCCGAGGAAGCGAAGCTGGCACATTCTATGTTTTTCCTCCCTCCTGTCCATCATGAGTTTTTTTAGAGATTTACATCCATAAAAAACAACAGAAAGGAAATATACAAAAAATAATTACCTAGAAAACTGCGATGATATAAAGGGATAAAAAAAACCTCATTCAAAGCTGGGTACGGGTATAAAAAAATGAATTAATCCCCCCATTCTTCACTGTCAGCCGGGTTTAAGTTAAAAAGTTACGTCTCCTTGCTGGGAATTATAACGTCATCAATTTGTGAAATTTTCACTTCAGCAGGGCTAGCTCCATTAAATTACCGCTTTTTTATTATGCTTATGGTCTAGTGGTCAGTGCCTTGTTGTCTTGATACGAGGATCGTGGGTT